>VWZW01004127.1:279049-325261 GCA_013397115.1 Edolisoma coerulescens
CAGCTTCTGGGCTGCACTCGTCCTCCAGGCAGCTGTCTCTGGCGGGGAAGTCCACCCAGTTAACATCTTTATTAATTTTAAAAGCAAAGGCGGGCTGACCCTCCGCCACAGTCATGACAGTCAGGTAAGATCCCAGGGGACTGGAAAAAGGAAAACATTGTACCGATCTTCAAAAAGGGTAGATATGAGGACCCTCGGAACTACTGACCTGTCAGCCTCCCCTCTGTGCCTGGAAAGATCATGGAACAGATCCTCCTAGAAGCTGTGCTAAGGCACATGGGGGACAGCAAGGTGATTTGAGACATCCAGCAAGGCTTCACCAAGGGCAAGACCCCACCTGGAGTGCTGTGTCCAGCTCTGGGGGTCCCCAGCACAGGAAGGACATGGACCGGTAGAAGGACTGCCACTAAGGTGATTAGAGGGATGGAGCACCTCTCCTAAGAGGAAAGGCTGAAAGAATTGGGATTGTATAGCCTGGAAAAGAGAAGGCTTTGGGGTGACCTAATTGTGGCCTCCCAATACCTGAAGGGAGCTACAAGAAACATGGAGAGAGACTATTTAAAAGAGCATGTAGTGACAGGACAAGGGGGAATGGCTTCAAACTGAAGGAGAGTAAGCTTAGATTAGATATTAGGAAGGGATCTTTCACTGTGAGGGTGATGAGACACTGGCACAGGTTCCCCATGCAAGTGTGCATGCCCCATCCCTAGAAGCATTCAAGGCCAGATTGGATGGGGCTTTGAGGAGCCAGGTCTAGTGGAAGGTGTCCCTGCCCTTGGACTCAATTGGAACTGAGAAACTAATACCCACAGCTGAAATAATGTGCCAAAGCAATGAATGCAGCACTGATGATTGGCTGAGACTCGAGACAGGTATTAAAATTTTTCACCATCATCTTACAGTAGGTTTCCTGAATTTCCTCTATGTGCATGTTTCATGTGTAAAGCAAACAACTAAAGTAACATAATATTCATAACTAAGGTTGCTGGTTACAACATGTTTGATGCCTACTGTACATGTAAAAATTTCAGATGTTCAATTAATAAGTATGTTTTTATGTTAATTTATTATTCTTTCTCTATGAAACTTCTCTATATTAAGCTCTGATTTGATAAAAAGCATTCTGTCATGTCTTTGCAACTCTCTATTTGATGTAAATCATGTATAAGTACGATCAAACTGCACAGCCAATCTGAGGATTTCAGTGTATCCTTCAGTGCATTTCCTTCTGTCTCATCAGAGCAGCAAATTGCGTATTTGGAGCTTCAGTGTTTGTGACTTATGTTTTTCTAGTGTCATTTCTATTGTACATAGATTGTTCACCAGAAGTGTAGTTAGTAAAATATTTCTGTAGGTGGGATCACTGGCAGATAGTTAATTTTTATTTTCTTTCACCCATTTATTTTACAGAGAGAGACCTCTGAGAGGGTGGGAGAGAAATGTCTGCAATACAGGGCAGCTGGCATTCTAAGAAAGGAAATTTAAGCATGTGGAATGGCTGAAAACAGAACAGTTACCTGTAGACAGTAAAAAAACCTGCAGAGGAAGCTCAGGGGGAAGAGTAGAGTTCCACAAGCACTGGACATTGGATTATTATTTTACCATAGGCTAGTGGTACAGTATGGACAGCTAAGGGAGCTGCCTATAGCTGAAAATGTATGGGGCTGAATGGGGCTGAATTTCAAATATTCTTATAGTACCTCCTATCTTGCATCTTCTACAAAGATACCTTTTAAAAACACCCTGTACCTTCTGCTTGGAGTAAGAGGTCAGACACCAATTATTTCAGCAGTTGGGAAAGTTTGTGCACAAAAACCATTTCAGGATCCATTTTGTACCAGGACTGGGACTGTTCCAAGATGCTTCAAAAGTTATCCACAGAGTCTGAGCATTTTGTTCTTTTTTTCTCCTTCATCCTGGTTTGGTTGTTTTTTTTTTTTTTCCACAGCATTGTATAATATCTCTCTTATGACTCATGGCTTATCTGACATCTTCTGAAACAAAACTGCAACAGTTGAGGCTGACCTGATAATAAATTGGACAAGCTAGTAAGAAATGCTACTTGTGTGGGAAGGGAGAGCAAGATTGTTTGTATAAAACTGGATTATGATACCTCAAAGAATATCCATCAAATCCAAACACTGGTGAGAAAGCTGTGTCAGGATGGATGTATAGCTGACAGCATACCTGCGACTTCTGTGCTCTTTAGCTGCCGTTGAGAGTGCTTGCACAAAAACAAAACCCAGTTGTGGTTTGCATAGTGGATCTAAGACTTTATACTGCTCTATCAGTAGTATATTTCTTCTCTGAGAGAGTAATATTTTTAAAGCATAAAACTGTACCACTGTAAGAAAAAAGTGAAACAAATTTTGAATGATGACACATTTTAGTTCTGAGTTGATGCAATAAAACTCTATCTATGCTGAATTCTGTGCCAGTAATGGTTATTAAATACATTGTAAAAACATCTGTGTGATGAATACTGTCTGTGCAATCCTAACTTAGATCTAACATAGATCTATCTAGGAGTGTTTTGTTCGTATGGGTTTTTTTTAATATAAATTGGTGACAGGTAGATTTTTAAAATCAAGTATTTGTCCACTGCTTTTCTTGAATAAGAGTGTTTGCATGATTTAGGGAGCTTTCTTGGCATGACTGCACCATTTCTTCAAATAATTAGTGCTCTTTTAATAAAAACCATGAAAAAGTTCACTCTTTGCTCATTTGAGGGATCTGTCTTATCTCCCAGGGTTTACAACAGGCAACAGTATTGAAAAGGTGGTTGGTTTTGGTTTTTTTCATTGCCCATAATTTTGCATCCTGGAACTCAGGTTTTTTGTTGCACCCTCAGTTTATAAATCAGTAAAAAATGTACTGTTTCTGAAACATTATTTTAACCTACGGTGCTTAAGGCCTTAAAGCCAGCAGATTTCTTTTTCTGCATGCATTTTGAGGTGATGCTTCTGTAGCTCTGCATTGCAGTTGTGGCTTAATTATACCCTGCTTTCTTAAAATTTCTTCTTCTCTAAATATTTGACTTAATAAAAGGTGGTGAACAGATGGTGAGATTCCAGGGCAGACCCTTGATCAAGACCAATTGTTATCACCCTATAGGTAGAGTATGAACCATTAGCCTGTGAGACTGATTGAGCCATTTTTTCATTCATCTGCTTGGTCATGCAGATAGTAGAATCTCTGACTAATTACTGGGATAATCTCAAAAAGCATCAGTACCAAGATAAGAATGCTAGGCATCCTGGCCTTACCCACACCCCTTACAGTAGTTCCCACCCTGTTCAGCAAGGAATTTCCATTTTTCTCTTTATCCTAATACAATGAAAGAAGCTTTTCCTGCATTTCTTGGTGTTCCTTGCCAGTTCAGGCTTCAGCTGAGCTCTGAACATTTCCAATGTTGGCCTTGTATATGCAGTCAAGGTTCCTACATTCCTTCTTTGCAACCTCTCATAGCTGCCTTCTGTGCATAGAAGCTCAGCTGTGAGTGGCTGCTTAGCCAAGCCAAACACCTGATGTGTTTGCCTGTTCTCAGTATGGAGACCCTACTTGTGCTCAGAGGTGGCTGCCCTTCAAGGCATGCCAGGCTTGCTGCACTCCTCTGCCTTCCTTTACTGCCTTCTATGCAATCACATCTACCATTCCCTGGCTCTTATTGATGAGCCAGCTTTCCCAGAGGCAGCTGGGTAGATTTGTCTCGGGGCTGCATTCTGCAGTACGGACCTACACATGTGCCTCAATGGTGTCAAACAGGATATATTTGATACTAATTTCAATGTTGAAGCTTTGTCAACACTCTTAACATTATCACGTTTGTTGCCTCTCTTGGTCAAAGTATTTCCATGAGGTAACAAGGAATATAGAATTGAAAATAAAGCACGGGAGTGGGATGTCTAGACACAAAGGTTTCATTAATTGACTTAGTCCTTAATAATTTTTACAAATACCACCTGGGATAAAACCCAGCAATCCTTTGCTGCATTGGTGCAATTGTCTCAAATATCCACAAAGCAGCAAGACCTGTTTGAAAACCCTTATTACCATTTTCTCCATTGAGAAGACTGACAGATGTTACATGAAATCACCATTCTCATTTCATCCTTTGTAAAAGCAAAACCTTGAATTAGATACAGCAGGCTACCATGCAGTAATTTTAACATCTCAGTACAATCAAAATACATAGCCAAAATACGAGTCAAAATCACTTTTGGCTACATCCAAAAGAAAGTAAGATTTCCTGCAACTTAGCAGCAGCAAAGTCTGTAGTGAGAGCCAGGATGCCTTTACCTGAGTAAGAATGGTTGATCACTTAATTTACAAGAGCTGTAGATGAATGGATTTTTAGGGGGTAATTAAATTAAGAAACACTATATAATTAAGCTCATGGATCATGGACAATATTCCTTGTTATTTTTGCTGTGCAAACAAGTTGTCTCTCTCTTGCATAAGCACTTGTAGCACTCTCTGGTACCTTTTTAAGTGGAAATCACCAGAAGAAATCTCACTGATGCTATGATGAATCAACCAGACTTGGTGGTATTTACACATATGGAGGGATTCACACATTCTGCATTTGGGATGTTGTCTTCTGCCTTTCTTACCTTACTTTGAAACCCACACATATTTACTGATGACTTAGTTGTCAGCACTGCCAATATCATGGTAGAAAAGGGACTGGTTAATCAACAGGTCACCAACCTCCAGTGCAAGGTGTCTTCCATCGGATCTGTTAAAAACACAAGATACTGAGAAACACTGTAAGACACAAATTCATCAAATGAGGAAGAGCATGATTTTCTTGCCCTCTGCAGCCTTTCAAGATTACAGAAAATTTGCTAATTTGCATGACACTGAAACTAGTTCTGAGGTAGCAGAGAATTTTTGTGGTAAAAGCTGAGAGCAACTTACTTAAATATGTACCATCCACGTACAAATTTCTCCTGTGCACCAGATGACCTTAATAGTTTCTTTTGGACCACCTCCACTTGCTGTGAGTTCCTTCTTCCCTTCACTTGCTTCAAAATATTAATTCAAACTGTTCGAGAAATTCCTAAACATACCTAAATCTACTCTATAGTGTACTGGTAGTTACTGTTTCTGGGTATTGTTCAGATGGCCTAAGCTGTAAAAAATATTTCTGCAGTTATTAATTGTGGCTGCACAGCCACGTTACCAATATGCTGTCAGCAGCTCTGCCAGGTCGGCTGCTTGGGAGGGCGCGTGGGCCTGGATGCAGGAAGCCGGGGGTCTGCGTGCTACGTTCTGCCGCAGCAGGAACACACACAAAAGCGGTCAAGCACGTAGCTTCCACTCAAAGGGGCCTCCCCCAGGCCGGTGGAAGATGCGCCAGCAGAGACAAAGGTGAAGAGAAGCGATCTGCTGCTTGGGTTCCAGAGAGCTTAATCTTCTGAAGATGCAGAAGCAGCAAGACCAGGAAACGGGAATTACAGGCATTTTTATACTGGGACATAGGGAGGTGGGGTGAAGGGTATAATCCAATAGAGAAAGGGAACATGGGGGGGATCAACAGGGAAACAGCCAGTGAGGATGGAACAGGGGAGGGATTACAGACAACCAATGGGGAACTGAGGGCAGGGATGCAGGGAGGCTGTGGGAACTCGCAATTCATGATGCTACAATTAATGATACTGATCTTGTCGGTTCCTAATTGTCTTTACAAAGGGCATCTGAACCAGAAGCTACTACATAGAAGAGGTTGCAGGGAAGAACAAAACATCATCATGCTGTATCTTTTGAGCTGTTTGAACAGCGCTCAGATCAGTCATCTCCTTGATTGTATCACATGAGATGGCCAGTGTCATAAAAGCTTCAGTTTTATTGCTTTTGTCTGCAGCTTGCAGGAGGTTTTATAGCCTCACGAGGAATGTGAGAGGTTTATAGACATATCCTTTTGCTGCATTTTGTATGTCAAAATTGAGTGTACCTCTCCTCAGCACTAGTGCCTCAGCAGTGGCAAGCCAAGCAAGCATGATGATGTATGTACTGTGTGTAAAAATAGTCCCAGTGTTACCCAGGCAGACTTACAGCTCCAGGATACAAAAGAGAGAAAAGTTGAGGAAGTATATACTACTCTTCACACAAACAACAGTGACGTAGAAGCATTAGCAGTCTCATTTCAAGAAATGGCTAGCTCTGTCAGCTTGTAGGTTAGTACATCTGGTCCCAGTCTTGCAGTCTTTTAGAGGTAAAATTTCTCAGAATTTTAAGTAGGATTTTTTCCTGTGTCAGGAGAACAAAATTTGGTATTGTTTTGTGTTGATTAATTTTTTCAGTTTCAAATTTTATGATAATTGTAAAATTTGTTGTTGATAAAGCTATTCAGGGCATGATGTCCTTATTTTAGGGTGGTTTTTTCATACTTAAAACTTAGGGGTTTTTTGCTTTTTTTTTTCTGACACTCCCACAGTATAAGAGAAGGGAGTACTCATTTGCAATTCTAACTGTTCATTTTCCTCTGTTAGACAGAAGCAACATCATATGTTAAGAAAAAGTGTATTGGAAAAAGCCCAGCTTCACAAAATAACTCTATACGGCAAATAAGAATAAGAAACTTATCAGTTACTTCTAAAGATAAGTAAAATGTTTGTTATAAGAGCAAATTACAAGTTCTTTTCCATTAAGCACAGTAATTCTTCAATTTCCTCAGTAATTTAAAGTAGCATTATCCCTCAGAGTGGCTGTGCTGTGGTAAGATAAGCTTGAGAATGAAATAGAAACTGTAGAGCAGCAAAGCCTTTTCATTCCCCCACTTTCTACTAAATAAAATGGGTCATCAGTCATGAGAGTGGAGTGCACTTCCAGGTTATCTCAGCAAAGGTTGTACTGCTGCTGAAACAATACAAAGTCAAGGTAGCTCGTGGCAGGACTGATGCATGAACAGATTATACTGTGGTATGTAGTGATCAGAAATAAAAGCAAATGGTTGGGTGGCCACCAGGACACAAGAGCTTGTAATGATTTTTTCTGACAGCTCCACAAATAGATGCTGCTTCACGTTTGTGAAGTACAGGAGATAGTGTGTAGCCAGAGGTATCCTTTCTTCCCTTAGAAAAAAGACTTTGAGTTGTGAATTTTTACCATCTTTTGACATCTTTAAAAGGAGATGCAGTTAGCTTTGGTTTTCCTAATTCCACCCCACCCACCCACACACATACCCCACTGTCCCCTTTCAGAAGTGTCATGGCAGTACCAGTTGTACATTTCTGCAGTGCTGGAAGGGAGTCTTCTCCAAGCTCCTGTTTTTCCACCACTGCTAACGCCACAGCTTGCTTTCCCATGTGTCTCTTTAGAAAAAGTTCTAATACAAGCAGGATTCAATGGGTCATGACCTGCCTTGTCATGGTCCACATATTCATAGTAGAGAACCTAGGGGTTCAAGAGTAAGAAGTGAAAAGTAAGTCTTGAGACCACAAATAGTATATGTATCCATACAGTTTTTTTGCCCTGATTTTTCAGATTGTGTATACCAAGGTAATTTTCACAGTTTCTTTATATGTGATGTTCTTTTAGCTTTTGAAAAGTCCTGCTAAACTTCTGTGTCAAGAATATCTCCTTTTTTTGTACCTCTTGTTTAGCATTTCTTCATGTTTATATTGGCATAGAGTGTCTGGATATGAGATTCTTGGACCATAAGCAGGAGGCACAACATGACAGATTTGTAAATCCCATCACAACTCCTGCACATTTTAAGGAGAAGATAAAAAAATGGTTTATTTTTTTGTGTCCTATCAGTCACAGAGTGGCTAAAGAGTTGGGTCACAGGGAAAATGTTATTCACAGTTCATCCATATTCACAACATAGCTTATTTATTGTCCAGCAGTCTACACAACTTCAAAGTGAGTGGCATATTGAGCATAAATGGAGTATGAAAAAGGAGATATTGCAAAATCCAGTATGATTTATCTCTCTCCATCCTTCCTAGTTTCATTTCTAGATACTTTTCAGCCACTAAAATCCTGGGTTTTGAATTGCCATTAGCTAATGGTGAAAGAGAGAAATACTAGCACTTATATGTCTACATTTATACATATATTGTATATACTATTTATATATTTATTATTTAAGAAAAACCCATTCGTCTGTATTGATATGTATTGTAATCCCTAATATAATGTAAACTGATGATGAAAAACTGTCCTGCAAATTTCACACCAAATTATTGTTGCCTATGTAGTAGCTCAAGTCACAAATCATTCTTTATTCTTAAGGAGAGGAAACAGAAGTTGTCTTTCTGGGTATTTTTTTTCTTTTTTGGATGCTGTAATGCCATTTTCCTGTAAAGCTAAGTGTTAAGGATGATGTACCTATGAAAGAGGAGGCATACGGTCGTGGTGCTTGTGTTCATTGGATTTTGTGTGAATAATTTTTGACCTTCCACATTTTCATTTAATCTAGAGGATCAAAGTACCATCATTTGCATATTTGGTATGTGCATACCTAAAGTGTAGCTGTACTTTCATTCATTCCTTCTTTCCCAGCTTTCGTGAACAGCAGTAGGTGTAATTCAGCATGCCACTATGCTACTGCTTTTTCCAATTCCATCTTCAAGTCTAAGTTGTCCTTACTATATCTATCTAACAGAAGTGTAAACTACTTGACTTTCACTTTTGCTGACAGCATTGGGAGACCAGGTGGTTTTGCATAGTAAAGCCCCCCTCCTGAGTAGGGTTGGAAGTATTATTGTCCCAAATGTCAGCCTGGCATCTGAAGGACTTCTGAAGCCAGGCTACTTCTAACCATGAAGGAGGTTGTTTAGCAAAGGACTCCCTAGAGTGCACAAAGCTTTTTTTTTATTCTTGTTAATCACATAAAATGATGTTTTAAAGCAAAAGACTTATGGCTTTATCTGTGGACTACTGCCCTATAGTGGTCAAATACTGATTGTATTACATTGTAACAAATAGCAGCTGATAGATACTACTGAAATGTAAAACCATTGCAAGGTTGGCATTTCTTTAAAAGCTTTTTTTGCAAGATGTCTAACATTGCTGTTTTCTTTAGGGCTGGTATTTCCGAGGTCTGGTTAGAACAATGTTATCAACTCCAGTTACTTTTTTGTTAACGTAAGAGACTCAAGAATTCAAGGAAGAAGTATATTATGGATGAGAAGCTTATGAGGAGAACCTCAACAAGACTAATTTAAAATTAGATTACTCATAAGCAGAATGCAGCATTTGTTCTAGAATTGTCATAGAATCATAGAATCATTTAGGTTGGGAAACACATTTAAAATAATGATCAACTGTTATCTGAACTGTATGAGTTATAGGAACTTATATGAACTGTAATGTGTTCAATTCTTAACCTGGCACTGCCAAGTCCATCACTTAACCATGTTTCCAAGTGCACCATCAGCTACACCATCATCTGTTGATGGTGACTCAACCACTTCTCTGGGCAGCCTGTTCCAATGCTTGGTAATTCTTGAGGCCTTAGCAGTGCTGAGTACACCTGGGGCATGATCTGTTCCCTGGTCCTGCTAGCCACTCTATTTCTCAAAGAGGCCAGGATGCCTTCTTGGCCACCTGGGCACAGCTGGCTCATGTTCAGCCACTGTCACCAGCACCCCCAGGTCCTTTTCCAATGGACAACTTTCCAGTCATTCTGCCCGCAGCTTGTGGTACTGGGATTGTTGTAACGCAAATGCAGGACCCAGCACTTGGCCTTGTTGAACCTCATACACTCGGCCTTGCCCATCTCTCCAGCCATTCCAGATCTCTCTGCAGAGCCTCCCTGCCCTCCAGCAGACCAACACTTCTGCTCCACTTGGTATCATCAGCAAACTCACCGAGGGTGAACTCAATCCCCTCATTGGTCATTAAGATGTTGAACAGAGCTGGCCCCAATTCTGAGCCCTGAGGAACACCCGCTGGTGACCGGCCACCAACTGGATTTAACTCCATTCACCATCATTCTCTGGGCCCAGCCATCCAGCCAGTTTTTCATACAGTGGAAAATGCACCCATCCGGTTTCTCCCAGAGAATGTTGTGTGAAATGATGTCAAAGGCTTTACTAAAGTCCAGGTAGGCAACATCCACAGCCCTTCCTCCATCCACTAAGCAGGTCAGATTTTAACACTGCATCACTCCTTAACACCGCTGCTGTCCTTGATCCTGTATTTGTAAAATCCATGGGAATTTTTCTGCTGAGCTCTGTGGTAAAAGATCAGTTCTGGAAACTACAGCATGTTTGCTAAGAAGCAAGTTTTGCTACCGTTCCGCTGAGAAAATTTGTACTTCACAAACATTCTAACTCCAAGATGTGGTGGAGACTGGGATCCTCATTAATCCATCCTTTTACTGATATGGCTTAGGGAAGAAAGTGTATGAGCTGAAATCTGGTTGCAGGTGATTACAGGACTTAGCTTAAGTCATGCTCATTTAGTGAAACGCCTCACTGTAAAAACGTATCAAAGCCAGTGGCATAACAGACCCACCCACATATAAGAAGAAGTGGTGTCTTAAGATGTCTGAAGGGATACAGTTTCAGCTGTAATACCAGGTTTCCTTGTTTACTGGCTTTCTGAAGACTGTGAGGATAAATGAGTTTAAAATATTTTTTAAATTATGTGTACATGAGACACCATCACAAGCAGGTAACAGTGAAAAGTCTGTGCTCCTCACAGACTCAACAGCCTTCAGATGGTACTCTAGAAGATGCGAGGGGCTTCTACCTGTCACTGAATGCTTTGTGCAGGCTGGTCTAGGATTTTCTCTAGATGGAAGGTGCATTAAGGCAGTTCAAGACCAACAAAGCATATTTATGTGTTTAAAGCTGACCACCTCTGTGTATGATTTTTTGCTTGCATGTTTCTTTCAGAAACTAATTTGAATATAGTACTTTAAAGCAAGAAACAACAGTGTAAAAGATTTAGGACTTTTCAGGAATGACTTTTTACCTCAGACTGTGTACACTGCTAAGCAGCTTCCAAGGCAGAGAAAACCAGTGAAGTACTTAGTGGCATTTCTCTCTCTGTGTTTCTTTTACAGCCAAGTATAGGTCTGGAGGCTGTGTAAGAATACAGAGTCCAACTTATTCTTCCTCTCACCTCGTGAAGATAGAACTGTTTGGGTGAAATGAACATGTTAATTGTCTGCAAAATGGACAGTAGCTCTGAACACATGGATAATTAGCCTAATTAGTCTCATTCATTAATTACATTAAGAAGTTCCTGCTGTATTTTCATTTGTGGTTGTCACGTTTAAATTTTGACATTTTAAAACATCATCTGGTCTGCATTTTTGTTACTTTTTGCTTTTACATCACCACAGAATAACTTGTGGTAAATTTCATATTGAACATAAATGTTCTACTAAATTTAATTAGCAGATTAACATAAAGGATCATAGATGCTTTAGTATCCCGTGCAGACTGCAATGTATTTTCGTCGTAAAGTTCAAGACTTATTTTAATACTTGCCAGTATGGAAAACATGGTGAGGCCGGAGGGAAGAAGTTCTACTTTCCCCTCTAGTGTAAGATGATTGTCCTCTCAGATATTTCTCACCAAATGGAAGAGGAATCCTATGCATCTCAGAGCTTTATTTTGCATGTCCCTTTTCTCTCATTCTGGAAAGTACAAAGATACCTTTTGATGAAATGTAATACCTCTGCAATAGAACCTGGAACAAAGCAGATCAATGCCTGGCAACACAATGTACATGTTTTGAAGAAAACAGATGAAAGAGGAAGAAGGGAATCTTCCACTGATAGGGCAGCATAGAGCATCTGTTAGAATTACTTGTGTCATAAAATGGAAGCTGATTCATGTGTGTTACACCAACTGAAGGGCCTGTCTCTTTTATGCTCTGGTTTCCTTGCTTTTTTCACGTGCACTCTCTCCTGCTGCCAAGCAGTACTGTTCTGCAGGTAGCAGATGGTAACCTCCACGTCTTTTACGGAAGGTGTAAAGTCTCCATGCATGTGGCAAGGACTGTATGACGTGTCTTATGTCAGCTGTATACTACAAAATAGAGAAAAAAGGTGTCAGTGAGATGCCTGTAGATGTGGAGGCAGAGTGCTTGGGCATGGGCCATAAGGACTGCCTTTACAAGTCTGTCAAAGACAGACGTGGTCTTTCTAAATGGGATGAGACAGGTTTAAACTATTGCTGTGTAACTGAACTTGACATGAATATGCCACTGTCTTTCTAAAAAGAAAGACTCTTAGGATACCTCTTCCTCTGCATTAGCATGCTGGAAGAATCAGGTGGGGTTTTAGCACCAAGCAGTATATTTCCATGTCTACATTTCTGCACTCTTAGTTGTGAATATTGCTCCCTTTATGTAGGTATGGTTTTATTCAGAGTACCTTGTCTAAAAGGTGATTGCCCATTTTTCAGATGAACATGCCTCTGGTGTGGTTTAGGAAGGATGAAATGGCAGCATTTATAAAATCTTACCTTTATTTTTTATGAAGATTTCAGTATTTTTCAGACTCATTTTATCTCATCTCTGAAAGTAATCTATTTTTGTGTGCATATGCATGTGCACATTGGAATCTACTTTGCCTGTTTTGTTTTCTGCATGGGCTAATGGAGTTTATGAACACTTTCATTAGGGAGTTATAAACCCTTTTATTATGACTGATGGACTTCAAGACACTGGGAGTGGACATAAAAATGGATTAACTGTCAGAAGGCAATTCAGAAAAGAATCTGTTGTCAATTTTCATATTTTTGTAAGAATTAAGAAATGTAAGCAGTTCCACATTTGCATCTTCCAAATCAGTTTTTAAAATTCAAAGTCCTCATTTATAATGAGCCTGTACAGCCAGGTATGAGCCTCCACTGCCAGGTCATAAACTGCCATAGTTTATTCTCATACACTGTTAAAATTACAGGGAAAAGGCAGAAGACAGCAACTGAATTTGTACATTAAGAGGAACATTTCTCTTTTCTGTGAAACATCAGGTATTTATATAATTAGATCCACAATAGCTCAGAGGTTTGACTGCTATTTGAGACTGAAAGACTGATTGTAGAAGACTGCAAATATCTTGAGATATTCAAAGGTGTAAATTTTACAAGTTTGGAGCTGTCCGCAGTCCTTAGACCAAGGACCTGTGTCCTCTGTTGTTTGGGCATTTTTTTAATGCTGTTCTTTTTTTTAAAATCACATTTTTATCTGGAGTCCATCAAACAAATTGAGAGCTAACATTAGCAAAAGTGCCTTTTTCATTTTATTTCTCAAAAATCTGTATATCCCTTCTAGTAGTAAGACACTGCTTTGTGAATTAAAAACTTACTGAAAGGTTCTCATTTTCCTTTGTCACAGGAGCCTTCTTAGAGCATCAATATCTTGAATATGAGCTAGAACCATAGACTTATTACTGCAACTAAGGCAGAGTTTGTTGTGTTGATCCATGTTGCATTATGATCAGATTATGACAGTAGTCATGAGCCAGTCACTGAGATCAATGCTATTGTATAATTTCTTTTCAGGGGGATTTTATGGTCATCTTTCTCACTTCTTTGGTACCTCTTAGATAGCAGTACCTCTCACAGAGCAGCAGGCTCAGGTCTGCTTTTGCTTAATGCAAATATGTTTGTGTAGCTGCCTGGATGTCAGAGGTGCTTCTGGTGGGTCTCTTGTTTGTTTATGCCGGTTTTGTTTCCTTACATTTTAAAATGACCTTTCTCATTGGTAGCTGATACGCACAGTGTTGAAAGGAGGAAAATTTTCATCTTCAAATTTAAATATTAATCCCTAAGGCTGTGGCTATGCTTTCATTTTGGTAGGAAGGGACTCTCTTCCTCCATGCCAGAGATTCTGACAGAAACCCTTTGCTGACCTTGGTGCAGCTGGAGAAGGAAAACTGCCTCTGCTCTGTGTAGTGAGCTCATAACACAATACAGTGTCAGGCTAAGTGGTGCCTCCAGTCATTTTCTTCTTATATCTGGGTATGTTTCATCCAGTCCTAACTCATTCAGTCCCCCTTCTCTTCTTTTTCTCTCAGAAGCACAAAAATGCATGCCACCATTTCAGTCAGTCAAGGGTGTCACCCCAGAAATGCCCAGTGGCTGACAGAGCATTACTGTTGTGTTGTGGTGCTCTTCAGCCCCTGAGAACAGGCCAGTGCTTTGGGATATATTGCTCTTACATGGTGAGTTGAGACACAGGACATCAGTTTAAAGGGAAGGCATTTGGTTCACTTTATATGGTGCTCATGTAAAAAAAGTTAAAGCCTAAGCAGATCTCAGCAATTTCTAGATGTGCTGCCATCAAACTGAAAGTGTTGGATGGGTTTGGCTTGCTCTGTATGTAGTTAATAAGCTATCAACACTGCCAACAGCATGAGAAAATAGTTTGGACTGGCACTTTGCTGTGCTGTGTAGACTGCCTTTTAGATGAAGTAGCAATAGGAAAACCAGAAATAAAACATATGTCAGTGCTAGCAACAACTTACAGACAGGTTTTTCCTCACAAACTTCTTTTAATGTCTTCTCTTAGACAGATAACAATTTATTCAGTGACAGTTTCCAGCAAACACTTTTTCAAATGTAGCAGGAGCAACTTCACAATAGCACAGTTTGTACGGCTGCTAAATTGATGAATCATATTTAAGCCATGTTTTAGTCTCTTATCCTCTAGCAGTGTCTGAATGTTCCTTGCATTCTCACATTTCCAGATGTTAAAGACTAGGCTGACTTTCACTCAGCAGAAGGCATGTAGACTAATATACATTATGTAGAGGTGTAAACTATGCCCTAAATGGAATTCAGTTGCTGTAAATTTCTCATGCTGTTATTTTGACTGTTCTTCTTTTTTTTTTTTTTTGCCAGATTATGCCCTGTTTATTTCTGCTAGATTTTAATTCATTCCTGTATTAAGAGAAAAATTACGACACCACCAAAGCTTTAATGCTCTATAAAAATGAGCAGTTGATTTGCCTAACAAAATCATGTGTAGTAGAGTCTGCTTTACCAATCAATATTGTTGCATCACTGCTTGCATTATGCTGATCAAATATTTGGACTCTGTATTGTGGAGATCTTAGCAAGCTGTAGGCTGTGCCCTAGCACTCTTTACCTGCTATGACTGTTTTTCACTGCTGTGAAATACTCCAGTGTTTTTCAGAGTTGATGTCTAGCACATATAAGTCAGCTGGATCAGTAGCCAAGACTTAACATTCTTCATGAGGAGTGAGCATGAGCTCAGCCTCCCAGCTGGCAGCTTAAACCACTGCTGCAGGAAACACAGTTTTGTGCTGAAATGGAGTAGGTGAGGACAAGTGGTCTGGTGACATAGTTTCAGAAACCATGGGATGGTTTAAACTTCCTGTCACCTGTGCCTGGATTGCGTCTGCTATGAGGTAAGGTAGGCATGTGCCAAGTGGAGCAGTGGGATGGTAGAGATCATTGTTTCTGCTGAATTTAGAAGCTGCATGGATGAAGCAAACATGTTAATGTGTGTAGTTGAGCTAGGATGGGTCATGATCATAAACATGCTCCAGATTAAGATGCTAACTGGATGGATACCAGGTCTGTATTCTCTTTCTCTCTCCTTTTCCAGTCCATATATTGTCATATACAAACCCTGTATTTATTCATGATAATAGAGTATGATAGGTCAGGAGCTGGCAACTGGTAGCATTTCAGATGAGAAAGCCGGTGCTGTGCACCTTTCTAGGAAAGAAACCTGAGAACTCCAGAAATTTTTAGTGGTTTTGGATTAGTTTTGCCACTTTCTCAGAATTTCATTATCACCACACAGCTGAATGAGCTGCTTACATTGAAGAAACAGGCAGCTACCAAATTTTTTTGGCACTCTTGAGAAATACAGTACAGATGTCTTTTTTCTCTGTGGCAGTGCAGTATAGGGCAGGGCTCCCACTACTGCTGTGTGGTGAACTTGTAAGAAATGTGGGTCTGAATCCAGATCCCTTTTCACAGAAGTAAAAACTTGTGGGCATTTTGTTGCCCACAGGTTCACCATAGAGACTGATCAAATCATGGTACTGTTGTCATTAGAAGTAGAGATACCATATAGGAATAGATTCTCTGCTCCTTTTCTGTACTGCAAAAAAGCAGAGATTGGCATGTCTTCCAGCCAGCACAGCCACCTTTTTAATACCAACTTCTTTTTCTCATACTGGTGTCCTGCTGGGGACAGAGAGTGTTGAAAAAAGCACACAGTGTTCTGACTGTCTTCAGCTCTCTGTCAGCTTTTGAGCTTCTGCCAGCTTCTCTTTGTCAGCTCCCAAGGCCACTCTAAACTTCAGAGGTGCTGGGGTTGTGACCAGCTTTCTGGCTGAACTTAAACTTTGAAGAGAGCCAGCCTCCTGAAGTGTGTGTTTGGTAAACAGGCGAGACTTCAATAATCAGTTTAAATGCATGAAATTAATTCTGTTATCATGGATACATTGCAGTGTCTCAGCTATCAGCCCACTTCAGTCACTGGCATGCATAACATTGATTTCAATTTTTGTTGGCTGTAGGGTAGTACCTTCCTCATCTGTCATGGTGGGTGCCTCTAGAGAGGACTTCCCTTACAGAGATACAGCACAGGGCAGTACTACACCAGCGCTTCTTCAGCAGTTCCTTCCCTGCCCTCACCCTGCTTCATTTCGCTTACCAGAGGACAGCCTCCGGTGTAATGCAGCAGCATTGCAGCAGAGACTCTGCAGTAACTCCTGTCAGTGCAGAAGCCTGCGACATACTTTCATATGGTGTGCTAGTGCTGAATGTGAATGACTTCCCCTGTATTGCTGGAGTTGCAGAAATTCTGCAGTATGGTCCTTGGTAGTAGTTAGAAAGCAAAAGGCTCGATCAGATTGAAGAACGGATTGTTCCAGCCACCCTCTTCCCTCCCGTTTGACAAATCTAGCTGAAGATGAAACAAAAAAGAAGAAAAGGGATTGAATCTAAGTGAAAAGAGTAAGAACATGGGGCAGGTTCACAATACATGTTTCTTACCATGTAACAATGCTGGAGGTTGGGATCCTGACCTTTATGTATCCTTCTTGAGGAGAAATCGTTCCACTGAGATATTTTTCTTTTGCTCCACACTGGCATTACTGGAGAGCCTGTCCCACAAAGAGTTTCATTCATGGTTGACAGGCTTTAGCAATGGCTTGTCTTTCACACTGACAGTTCCTGTGTCTTACGTATGTCACATCTATAGCCAATTTCCCTGGCTTTCTGACCTGCCTTCAGACTGTTAGTGGAACTCATAAACAGGGCTGTGGGCCCTACTACTAGCAGCTGTGAGGACTAGCAAGGCCAAGCTATTGTATATATATAAAGGGTATTTAGAAGATGCTTTGTGAGAGAAGAAGGCAAGCCTTTTAGAGTCCAGTCATAGCCTTCCCTGCTTGAGTTTCCAAAATTCAGTTTACTTCCTGGTCTTTGAATAGTACACTTTATTGTTCACACTCTGAATCCAACAGCAGAGTCAAGGGAACTCTGAAGGGTGAATAAAGCTAGCCAGCCTGTGGCTAGTTTGGTGTTGTGGTGGAACAGGCAAGCAAACAAAGATTTCTAGCAGGAAGAAAGTGATTTCAGTGTCATCAGGGGACAGAGTATATTATTCCCTGATTAAATATATCTATTGAGTGACAGAAGGGGAAAATAAAAGATAATCTCAGGCTTGTCTGGCAGATGCTTACCTAAAATACATCACGAACATTTCTGTTGGATATGCTGCTGATGGCAAGCAGTACCAGGTGCAAATTAATGCTAACCATTTTCCCATGTGCTTTACAAGTGCATTTCTTCGTTTTGCTAACAAGGAAGCAAAGCCTCGATGGCCATGATCAAAGTCTCAGTGAAAACGGGAGATAAAAAATTAAGTTCTCTGGAGATTCTTAGATCCCAATTTTTTTTTAGTTTTGTCTTTCACACTGACTTCGTGACCCATTACAGCTTCTGTGATAGCAGTGGTGTCACTGTGCTCCTCAGTTCTGTAAGGGAAGGCTCTTCTGCTGCTGAACTCCAGCTGGTATGGTGGCCTGCCATTGTGGCTGTACAGCTGAAGAAGAGAAATTTACTAATGAAATGTAAATGGACATTGCTGTAACTTAAATGTATGTAAAATTTGGATCCTATTTTCATTTTACTATTGAAGTGGCTTTTTTGTACTCTCATGTTGTATTCTGTTGACAGCCTCTTTTTTGCACAAGTTGTTTACATATTTAAAAGAAAAATAGGATAAAATTCAAATAATTTTAAATGCAGCTTTGAGTGTGTCAAGCTTTCCTTGTGAAATCTGTTGTGTTTAATGGAAGTGTGGGGGTTGCTCAATTTCACTAACAAATAACTACAGTGTGAATGTAAGGCTTATCACACACTTCTGGCTTCTTGTGAGATTTATCACATTTGTAGAGTTCCCTGAAGCTTTCCAAAACTAATGATACTGGATCATTTGGCTTGTAAATGAGGACTACCCTGATCTAGATGGTTATTCTGGAAAAATTGAGCAAGATCGCTCTGTATCAGCTGAAATCCTTTTCAGTACATGATAAGGTGCTGTGAATCAACACTGATGTTTTCTACGGCCTTGTAATGTTTCTGAGATAAGGTATCTCCATATTAATCTGGAAAAGTCCTTCTTTTATTCTGTATTTTGATGCCAATTGAAAAAGAAGAACTCTAAAATGCAAATAATTTACATGTGCTTTCGTGGTGGGTTTTTCTTATAGTTTCTATTCTAATTTATCTGAATAAGCAGAAGAGCTCCTCTCTTGCTGACTGTTATTGCTGAAAATGTGATTTGCTACATGTTTCATCATCTACAGAGAACTAGGGTCCTGATCATAAATCTAAATTGCAGATCTCACATGTTTTCCATGGTAACAAATTCTGATACCATAAATGCCAAACAATGCAGGATCAGCCAGACACAAAAATTAACCTGCAAGCGGCAGTTTTTTCCTTACTCTAGTGTGTGGAGTGACAGAACAAAAAAAAAGTTTTGGTTAGAGACTGTGGGGTTTTTTTAATGAAAATGTTCCTTTTCAAGTGTTTTCTTCTGAAAAGCCTGCAATATTGGCAAATCTTCACCATATATACACAGACTTCTTCCCATTAAAATACTTTCTTTTGCAATTCAGCTATGTCTTCCCTGTGTTTGAAAAGCTCACAAAGCGTCACAGCATTTTAGAGCCTTTTTGAAAATCCTTAACAAACCTGAAGATAATTCTTGTCACTATGCTTCCTTATTGTGTCAGAAAAAACTCAAAATGGCAAAAACGGTATGGAAGAGCTATAGAAACCTGTGGAAGAAATACTGAGCAATCAGGAATGAGAAATCAATAGGATGACTTGAATTTAATGAGCATGAATGACGGAGAGCATTGTTTTTCTCCGTTATGAATTTTTAAGCTTCATTCATTACTCTTTCCCATAGCTTTCATATTAATAAAAATTTTCTTCCTACCACCCTGTCCACTGTGTAACAATTTGATAGGACTATGCTGTCAACAGCCTTCCTTTGGGGAGCAGAAAATATGTGCCGTGGATACGTATTTGGAGTTAGGAATGCATGCAAAAAGGAGACTGTTACTTTTCAGCCTTACTGTGGTATGACTGCTTTGCAAACGGGGCATGCAATTTGCATCATAGGGAAAGGCAGCGTATTGTGTTGGTAATCTGTTTAAAGCTGTTTTTCTACTCCTTCATAGAAACAAAGCTGCTCTCTATACATGCTGCCAAGCTAGTAGGACATTAAATTCATCAAGCTGCAAACTGAGGTGACTACTAGTGTATTTTAACGCTGATCTTACTGCATTTTCAAGTTTGGGTAGTGTCATATCATACTCTGCAGGGTTTCCTGATAGCAGTTGTTTGACCTGTGAATTGTTCAGGACTCTGGTTCGATGCAGTGTCCTGGAATAGCTGTCTAATGCGTGTTTGATTTATATTAATATCTTGTGAGTAGTGAGAGATGACGGCATCAGAGTCACATCTTCAGAGGACTGCAGTATGAGATATTGTGTAAGTGATCATCAGTGTATTCTATAAAAGGTAACTGGAATTTTCAAGGTATTCATAGTGCCTGCACAAGCATTCTTTTGTCCTTTGACATGCTGCATCATAACATGGCAATACACCAAAAAAAAGAAAAAGGGTTATTTGCAAAAATATATGAAAAATGGAACAAATGGCTTACAAGTTTTGTTGTTTCACATGAAATCCATCTACCAAACCTCATCCCTGTTACTATGGCTTATGTTCCAGGTCCTGTGAACATTTACCAAAATCTGTGTTTTTAATATTAACTGCTGGGGGGGGAAAAAAAAAGAGCTCTTTTCCTCTAAGTGCAGGAAACATGCCAAATTTTTTTGTTCCTACTGAAACCATTCTGACCAGCAGATGTCAAATTCATATTCTACCTGGGTGGAAACAGGATCTTTATAAAACTGGGATTTACTCTAAGGAGCTATATAGCAGTGGTTTTCAGTCAAATAAGGTATGAAGATCCCAACAGTAAAACATGACATTATTAGGGATAGAAGAAGTCTGTATATTCTTGATTCATAAACATGTTTTCAGGATATCCCCTCCTTCCTTAAAAAGCCTAATTTTGAATCTGTTGTAAAGCAAGAACCAAAATGTTGAAACCTTGAAATGACGTGGCAAGGGAGACTTTTAGTTTCTGGGTAGCTGTAGCTGTTAGCAGACGATGTTCCTGAGAGCTTCTGAAATCTTTGGCACGAGAGCAGATCCTGAGCTGATAGAAGCTGGCATGGCTTCATGACCTATGATAATCAAATCTGACAATCCTAGATATTGATGGAGTGGTAGTCTTAGTGAAGTGATTTAAGAGTTGATTTGGAGGATAAATATAAACAGACTGAAAAATATGTCTACATGTACAATGGCATTGGGCCCTGTTACAAATGCCTTTCTCAGGCCCAAAGGTCCCACCTGACCTCTTTGATTATGGCCTTGAAAAGGTGGTGTGATACCCTCTTTTGAGCAAATCATCCCCTTCTGCCCCAAGGGGCACAAACTGTTGAGGGTTTAGCTTCTTTTATCCTTAAATTTGAATTCTTAATTTTGAGTTCTCATCTCTGACTGCTTGAGTGGTTATGGTCTTCAAGGAAAAAGAAAATCAAAACCAAATAGTATTTCAATTTTTAAGTGGCATTTTGGTTCAGCTGGTTTTTTCCTGATGTCTGTCAGTGTTTCTCTAAACCAGAGGTTTGTCTGGATAAAGGAGGTGAACACAGTTCCTTGAGGGCCTGTGATGTAACTTTCCTGAGAGAAGAGACCCCCAGCCTCAGAAGGGCTGAAGACTTAACAGCTCATCTCTCTCTCTCCTTTGACTCACCCGTTTGTAACAGTACTGGACACAGAGCTTTACAAATTAATTTTCTGCTTAGGACATAGTTTTTTTAGCCACCTTAAATGAATGATCTTTGATGGTAATTGTGAGCCTAATATTGACAAGGTGACCAAAAACTGAAAGCAAGTTTAGAAGAGAGGGATGACCTGCCTTTTTGACTTCGCAGTAACCACTCCAGCTAACTGTAGGGTTGTGCTTTTAAGAGTGTCATACATTCCTCAGCTAGAGTAGTGATGTATATGAAAGAAAGGAGCAATTGCTATGGTTTATAGATGTGAATTAGGATGTTTAGAATGTCTGTGGGGGTGATAAGCCATGTCTTTGCAGATCCTCATCAACTATGAAAATATTTCAAAATGATGAAATGTAGAGCTACAGCCAAAAAGGGCTGGGAGATTAATTACCTTTGAGTACTTTGTGTCCTTAGAGTTGAACTACAGATATTAAAAATCTATTTTAGGTATTTAAGTGCTAGTATATTAGCATACTGTTATTTTCAGGGATCTGAAATCTTTATGGTAGGAAGCTCCTGTGCCGATTTAGCCATATTATCTGTAGTAGGATATCCATCTGCAGAAGATTCATTCATGAAACTAAAAATGAGTAAGAACTTTTAGAACACTGAAACTATCCCTTGTCCACTACTCTTAGCAGTACTGTGTTTGATTCTTTTGTGGCACTTCACTAATCTCTGTAAGGCACAATTTTAGTAATACAGACCATACAAATTCATTTGTATTCATATTATTGATAAGAGGGTGTCTGTATGGTTTTGCACATCTCTTTTGTACAGGAAAGAAGGGATAAATACAGTTCCTTGGTTTTTTCATAGTATTGTTGTTTCATTAATGCACCATTTTGGCTACTGATTTGTGAGATGCTGGCAGAAAACAAACAGAGCTGATAGCTATTTCTATTGCACAGATAATTACAGCCTGCATTAGTAAGTGCTTGGCCATGATGCACTTGCAGCTTTGTTGTAGTGAACTGGAGTGAATTTAAAATTATTCAGATGTCTGGATTTTACTAATTGCATGTGAGTGACTGTGGATATTTCTCCTCTTTATTCTAAAAAAATACTATAAAAGACTTATCACAGTGGTTAAAACCAAGAGGGGAAAACTACAGTTTTTCTTTTCTTTCTTCTTGTTTATTGCTGGAGTCACGTCACTGAAATCAGTAGTTAGTAACTCATATGTCTGATTAATTCCTTATCACAGGTACCATCCCAGTGAAAGATTAGTACATTCACTGGATCATATGCACCTGATTTAGTCGAGGGATTATACCACTAAAAGGCTTTGTGACTGACAATGCAATTGCTAAAATCCATTTTGACTGGTGCTGCATAGCAGTCACCATTGAAGTCTGTTCTTGTCAATATTACTGACTGTCAAGGGAAACATAGTTCAGTGTATTACATTATGTCAGGGAAATGAAACAGTAGCACAATATAATTTTCCAATTAGTTTTCAAACTGAATATTTTATAAAAAACCTGGAGTATTTGCTACAGTCATACTACCAGAGTTCCCTTTCTTTCTTCCTTTCTAGATAAGTCAGTTGGGTATTTTATATATCATTTACGTAACACTCAAGCTCTTTCATGATGTGAATAGGGGGGGTTTTAATCTATCTCTCTATCTGTCTCTCTGTCTATCAAGTTTATATATAAACTCTTGATTTTTACTACTTCGGGTTGAGTCAGTATCTGAGAGTTCTCAGGCATGGGTGCCTCTTGCCTTCTGGATGGCTAGAGCCAGGCCTTGGGAGCTTCTTATTGCTCTGTGCTTAGGTGTGGTTTCTGTCCTTGGTCAAAGATTGGGTCTCTGAGGCTTAAGCAGTAATATATTATTTCTGAGTGTTTAGAGTGTGTTTGAAATAAGTTTTTCAGAAGGAATAATATATCTGACAGTTGTACTGACTTAACAGAAAAAAAAACTAGCATTTCTACAAGGAAATGTTGTAGCTAGATTTTTCAGTTGTTGCTGAATCTGTTTATTGTTCTTTTTTAATTGCAGAAAGTGAGTGAAAAAGTAGGAGGTGCAGAAGGAACCAAGCTAGATGATGATTTCAAAGAAATGGAAAGGGTAAGTCTAAATACAGATGCATATATTCATTATTACCAAGCATTTTTTTCTTTCTAGGACAGGAATTTCAAAGGTTTTGTCCCTGAGTCACTCAGAGAATTTTGAAATACTTAGCTTTTATTCAGCAGGGCTGAGTTTTCCATTATCTATTTCTTTTTGTTCTCTAACCAAGGCATATGTGATATATGGCAGTCTATAATGCAAATATTTCATTCACAGATTGAGGCTGAATTCAGCTACAAACTAGCTGCATTTAAACCATTACAGAGGATCTCTGAAAACTGAGTCTGTCTACAAGATGGCCATTTCAGTGGTGAAGGATGCTGGTAATTCTCAGCTCCTTGAATATCAAGGCACTGGGTCATGCAAGTGGCACTGGGATATTCATTCAGAGATTCAGAGATCCTTTTAGGCAGTCTCCACAGGCAAACTGCTTCAGGTAGATGGGGCTAACCCTCCAACAGGCTGCTTGGTGAGGCTGGAAGTGATAGCACTGAGTATCTCAGTGGAGGGGGAAAAAGAAAGAAAAAAAAGCCACGCCTGTGTGTGGCAGTGATAGTATTTCATCTGAAAGGATCAATAGGGGCAGGGTTTTTTCAGGCTTCAACTTTGAAAGGTACTATCAAATCTTGTAATGAAAACTTGTGCTATGAGATTTGTAAGGTATGTATCTGATATATAACTCTGATTAAGAGAAAAAGAAGCTATTTATCTGTACATTTGTATAATGAGGTGGGGAGAAAATCTTGGATGGAAAATAAAGGGCATTTCCTTTGTAATTCTTACAGAGAAAGTACAGAGTTGGTTTCTCCCTTTTCTCTCAGCTTCTGTTTGAATAGGCCACAAGTATAGGCATTCCCACTGGAAGATGTTAACAAAGATTCAGAAAACTAGTGTAAAGTTTAGAGTGGAAAACAGGACATTGCAACAGCCAGGTGTGAGTCCCACATCATGCTTGGCATGGGTTGGCAGCCCAAGAGATAGGAGCACTGAGAGCTGAGAAAGAAATGGCGTAAACTTATCAGTTGCCTCCACACTCCCCACCTGGCCCTGTGTCCACTGCCAGCTTTTCTGCAGGCAATGGACACGATCCTTCTGCACCTCCCTGGCCTTCTGTTCCCTCGCCCCCACTATCCTCTGCAGCCTCCTAGCCATTTCTGGGTTCCCTGCCAGGCAGTTCAGCTACTTATTCACCCAAGTCTGGCAGGCCTCTCCTGCTTATCTGTATAAAGGATAGAGCAAGACCTGGCAGATGGCAGTGACAACAGGAAACAGGAAAGACATCATGACTGCCTTATGCAACCAACCTATCTCAGGTGTTCTTTTTTAAAATAGGAACTTGCCATTATGGTAAAGGAGTTCACTCTGCGGGACACAAGCTACCCTGAAGAGAAATGCAATGTGTCCTCATAAATACAGAGTACAGGACATTACGGGAATCCCCAATCTGCTAAAGCAGCATTTTTTCTTTGAGACCTGATTCTGAGAGTGAGAATAGTTGCATACTTTGCAACATTCAGTCTAGGAAGTGGATAGGCACTGCTTCCTAAGAAAGGAAGACTTCTTAATACAGAAGAAAGTAGAAGAAAGTAATGCTATTCAGTTCTAAGTATTTTAAAATCCTAAACATAGGAATCAGCTGGGGGAAATAAATGGTCAATGCATTCATGCTGATAGGTTTCTTGAAACTGAAAACAGAGTGATATTTAGTCTTCCTTACCCCAATTTTACCAGACTTTGCTCTGGAAGATGTAAACAGCCCATTTTATTGTTAGTGGTTGGTTTTGAGTGACTTCTGCTTTCCTCTCATTTTGCCAGTTATTAGGGGGTCAAAGACAGCCAGTCCTCCAAAAAGTTGTCAGTGACTGTTCCATCAAAAAGTTTTCCATACTGGGGATGGTTCCCAGGGTGATATAAAGCATTACCACTGTACAATGATCAAATGTATCAATAACACTGTAAAATATGTCATATTCCTAACACATCCTGAGGTACTCCGTACTGATGGCCTTACTCAAGAATGGATCTGCTATGAACTGAAATGGAGGACTCACGCTTTTGTAGTTTTCCAGGTATTATCACCATGTACCAGGGTTGTTCTGAAGTACATAAAAATAAAATTATAGGAAGAGTTAAAAGAATAAATAAGAACAAAATGAGAGAAAAACTTCTTCCTTTTGTCTAACTTTCATGTTTCTTTTTGTTTAACCCTCTGTCCTTTAGAAAGTCGATGTTACCAGCAGGGCAGTTATGGAAATAATGGCAAAGACAATAGAGTATCTTCAGCCAAATCCAGGTAACCTAATTTCACAATTTTACAATTTTGCAGCACTTTTTGAAAACACTCTTTCTTACCAGTATAAAGTCTGACAGATCTCATCCTCACTGGTGCAATTAAGGTTGACACAAAACTGGTGAAGTTACCCTGAAGGAAACAACAGGGATGAGTGCAGGCCTCTATGCTAGGCTGTCACGGAGAATGGAGACTGGGTTTGGAAGGCTTGTTTTCCTTTTGAGTCTTCTTACTCTGGGTAAGTGGGCAGCACATGCCCACCAACCAGGTGCATTTACTTCCAGGCACCTGCGTGTCAGTGATGTGAGTGTGGGGGACTCCCCTGAAGCTGGCAATGGCTGTGGACTGCCCAGGGCAGCAGGGCAGGGCCTGCAGCCAGCGCCTGTCCCACGGCTTCAGCCAGGAACAGGAGCCACTGGGGCAGCCCGGGCATCACGCACCGCCCCGGGCGAGGGGCAGGTGAGGCCCTGCAGTCAGCCCCCACGTGGCGATCAGGAGAGGCATGTAGGAGTGTCTGCAGGAGACAGCCCTTTCCTTTACCTTCCCAGCCAGTCGCCATGTGAAGGAAAAGGACCAGGCAATCCTTGCAGATCATGGAAAAAAAGGCAAAGTTCCAAAGCAATTTCCTTCATGGCACAAGAAGAGGTACCACTTTTCCTTTTCCTCTGGTCCTCTGGCAATTTCCCATCATTATTACAGAAAAGGGATGGTGCAAAAGAGCTGTTGATGTCATGCTGGAGAAAAGAACAGAAAATCAAGTTTTATCAGACATGTCTAAACTGAACTCTCAGAATAGAAACCAATGAGTCTTTTCCATGGGGAGATGAAACAAGAGGTTTGATTGGGCTGGTAGAAAATTACATGTTCCTCTTTTGCCAAAGGTTTCTTGTAGGGAGGGGTGATCTGGACCTGTGATAAACAAGTAAACCATTAAATTGAATAATATGGAGATTTCTGTAGTGGTGTAGGAACATAAGTGTTTTGATACTAGCGTAAGTCAGTGCCAGCATCACTAATAAGGTCAATGGAGTTAGATTGTGATAAATCACAAAGTCAGAGAATATGTGGAGTTGGAAGGGATCCTCAAGCATTATTGAGTCCTGGCCCTGTGCAGCACCATCCCTGAGAGTCACACCATGTGCCTGCAAGTGTTGAATAAACACTTCTTGAACTCTGTCAGGCTGGTGCTGTGACCACTTCCCTGAAGATAGAACTAGGCCCCCTATCTACCGTAAGTATCTTAGAGTTTCATGGAACTACAGACAAAATTCACTCATTCACACTGAGAAATTTTACTTCTAATAGCTGGAAATAAATTTGAACTGCCGTGAAATATTTCAACTCCAGTGTGGTATGCTGAAGGACTATTGCTGGTACAGATTAATTAGTGTTATTTTTATGTTAGACCACAGAAGAGAAGATAATATTTTGATGATGCTGACAGTGGATTGAAAAAATAATAAGGAGTAAAATTTACAAGTTCAAGAACTGCTAGAGAGAAAATAATGATGACGAAAAGAGTTTCTATGTCTGCAGATAAAATTCTGCGTGATTTGAGTCCACAGCTTCATTGCTCATCATAAGAAAGTATTCTGCAAGAAAAGCAACAGGATTGGCAAACATTATGGGGATAGTGATAAAATTGTTAACTGCTGTCAAACCGCTGTTAAGCAACACTGTGTAGACTGAGTATTAAGCTTTGGCTGTTCAGTGCTTCTCTGACTGCCTTCCTGACACAGCTCAGTGGTTATGATTGCTGTGAATCGTGAAGCAGGCTCACAGCAAAAGCAGAGAGCAAAATTTTTTCAAGTAGCTAAGGGTGTGATTTCAGGCACTTCAGGCAGATGTAAATTTGCAGTGCTGCATGAAAGAACAGTTTCCATAGTCTATCTTCATATCCCTTCATCTCCTTGTGGCATGTGCAAGTAGAATCAAAAAATTGAAATCATAATAGGCAGGAGGAAGATTTACTTTCGTGACAATATAATGAGATCTCATTCTACAAGTAAGAGGAAAGGAGGACTAAATCTTTTCAGTACTCACCTGATCTTAGATTGTTTTATGTCACTTGCAAGAGGGCTCCCTATAGTGAGAAGAACTTTAGTTTAAATAAAATTTTTTCTCTTTTAAAATTCTCCCTATGACTATATTACATTTTACGTGGGTCACCAAAAATGCCAGTTTTCAGTATTTCCCAGTTTCTTCCTCACTTTCATAAAAATTAGGAAAATTACATTGGGAAAAGGGAGGGAATTTAAAAAACCGAACCAAAAGAAGCCACAAACAGGAAACAAACCATTGAACAGCAGTATTTTAAAGAAGATTGAAAGTTTACCTGGGTTTGGTAGGAAGAAGAGGAGTTGGGATGTAGCACACATTCATTGATAAATAAGATGTGCCTGGAAAACACTTGGATGGCATAGTACTGTGATACTGCAGATCACCTGGGTCCGTGGTGTTTTGAAACATCAATAAAAGAAGTATGCCTCATTGTCTAACTTTTGCTTTCTACTCTTACCTTGCTGTCCAAAATATAGCCACTTCATTTTTTTGTATTCCCTCTTACATTTCTTTCTTTAATTTCTGAAAACTCTCCCATTTGTTCCTGATTTAATTCAGCTTGCTGCCTCCACTCCCCTTACTAATCTTGATTGTGCCTTAGTTTTTTTTGTCCTTCTATATTTTCTCATTCCCACCATCATTTCAATGACATTTAACTTTGTTAAAATGCAGTTTCTTATACTGAACAGTCAGCAAGTCTGCTGACTGTACTATTGTAGTGGGTAGAAACAGAAGGCATCAAGAAATTCAGATGTTGAAAAGCATAATCTGATGGCACTCAAGGGTAATGGGAAAACTAACAAAAACATAATCACTAAATGTTAAAAATCGTTGCCCTTTCATAGCTGCTTCTCAGGCAAAATAAGTACTGTGAGACTTGCCTGATTTTCCTTTGTCTGTTTCCATCTCTGTATCTGTGTGAACAAATACATAAGCTGCAAAGAGAAACATACTCAACAACAAGAAGTCTCTCTTGATATGCACTTTTAACAATAAATATATTAAAAGCATTTGTTGACTCCAGTCTGCTAATATTTTGTTTTGCTGCAATAATGTGTGCAAGGTTGGGTTTTGACCAATGAAATCAGTAAACAGTGTGAACTACTAATGTTTTGTAAACAGAAATACTAACTTTTAAGAGCACCTTATAAAGGTCCAGAGTTTGCAAGGGGGAAGGTAGAAGTACTCATAGCTGCCCTCCAGTAGCACAAACAATAATGTAGTTAAGAAACATGCCCTGAGTCCACATTGCTGCCAATAGGATTTAGCTGGCAAAATTTGAAGCCAAATGGCATTAATTAATTCACTCTCTTCAGGCCATTCACATGCTGTTGTAGCAAAAGTTCACTAAAGCGCATCAGCAAACAAATTAGTTCTTTTATGTTTGCTGTCTTTGTTTTCATCAATTATGATATTTGTGTCCTTTCTTTTGATCTTCAGTTGTGTGTCTGAAATAAAATGCAAGCTGAAGTACAGTTGAAAACCTTATTGAAGCAGGAGTTTCCCTAAATCTCCATAAAAAGCAAAAGGTGTTGCAAAGGTTGCTGCGCATCATGTTTGGGGACATAGGCTTTCTTTAACATTCTACAACAGAAAAACTTTCAAACATTTAAAAAATGGGGGATACCACAGTTTAATCTTGAGTGTACCTAGTCTGGACTTTTCCTTGAGGGGAAAGCTAGCCCAATCTGGCATCCATCTGGTACCTAGGGATTTTAAGATAAAGAAGAATTTGGAGATATGTTGAAGATTTACTTCTCTGTCACATGTCAAACATGCTATCTTGGGAGTATTCCTGGGCTTACTTCTGTCCGAGTCATTTCAAGGGAAGCTTTGACTTAAAAATTTAGGACAGAGACTCCTCTCTAGTCTGCCAGCAAAATAAAAATGGTAATGACCAACAACATTTCATTCCCTTGCTCTAAAAAGAATTAATGAAAAACAGGGCTTAGTCCTAAACTTACGTAGTGTCTTTAAAATACATTTTAAGTCACTCAGATAAATGTAAACACAAGAATGCATTTATGCCTGTGTAGGCAAACGACTGCATGTTTGTAACCTCTGTCACTTGCCTTCTTCAGCTTCCAGAGCTAAACTCAGCATGATCAACACTATGTCAAAAATTCGAGGCCAGGAAAAGGGACCAGGCTACCCTCAAGCAGAAGCCTTGCTGGCAGATGCGATGCTGAAATTTGGCCGAGAACTTGGTGAAGAATGCAACTTTGGTAACTTGTTTACTTCCTTTTCCATTTTAATGCAATAAAAATGGTAGTGAAATTTCATATAGCTTTCATTATCAAAGGACTGCACTCTTACAGCAGAAGAACTTCTGCAAAAAGCATTAGAGTTCTGCTTCATCAGACTTTTCCTGTAAGATTGGTCTAGGCCTGTTTTGAGTGTCTTTTGAAGATTTGGACTAGAGAATTTTTCCTTGTAAATGAAAGTCAAATTGTTTCCATTTGGACCCGTATCCAGATAGGCTTTAGCTCTCTGTCGTAAATTGTGGTACTGTGACTGTGTTGGGATGAAATATGTACATGTACAGAAATTTTGTTATTGTCTATGCATATATAAAACAAAGTCCCTTTGTCCTCAGAATCCTTAAACTAACTGGTATTGTCTTCATTTCAGGCAAGGAATAAAAACGAATCGATTTTTAATAGGCTTTGGCCTTTTTTTCTGACCAAATTCCACATTTTAAGGCACTAGTGAACACACCTGTCTTATCTGTTAACTGCTCCTCCCTCCAAGCCCAAATGAGTTTGCAGCTGAGTTACAAATGTTAAGCTGACTCTTAAAAGTATGTTCAGCAGTAGAGTTCTGGTTATAAAAAGATGACATTCACAACAGCATACTTTGTCTTTCTGTCTTGTTTGTGTGGACTTCTCTGTGGCCATTTTTACATGACAACACACAGGACCCTCAAATGGGACTGTGAAACTCCCATTCTCTATTTTAGCCATCATAAAATCGTTTCCCTGACATTGGAATGGAAAAAGTACTTTCTTAGTTTTTTTTATGTAATTCACTAGTTAGCTTGACAGATGTAGTTTGATTTGTGCTAAATACTACTGATTTTTTTTTAAATTGGTTGCCTCTCATTTGCTAAATTTCAAACACATTTTTAAAAGGAAAATGAACTAATATAATCTAGTTTCTGCAAATTGCTGTATATTCTGTGATAACTGCACTAGCATGCAGCAGAATAGATACAGCAATTATTTTCACATTCTTAACTAATAGCAGCTATTATGGCTATTTGTCATTCTTTGTCCAAATCTGGAAGGCTCTCTAATTTCACAGTGCATTGCTGGCATCCACTGCTTGGGAGACAAAGCTCCTTCTGATTTCTCACATATTTTGGTTTTCAGACTCTTCATATTCTTTGAAAGTGGTTTTTTTTTATCCCTAACCCGTATCTCAGACCAGGAGGGTATGTTTGAGCTTCTTGCTTTTCTTCTTATGCAGAGGAAGGAAAACAGAGTGGTAATTTTTGTGGCCCTCAAGTCAATCTTGGAGGAAATCTCAAAAGGCAGCTAATTAGGGTTATTGAAGTTTATGAGCTTCATACACCTACACTCGAGTAGTCTATGTAGTAGACCTCCCAAATGTAGTAGTACTATGAAGTCTATAGTCTCATCAAAAAAACTTTTCATTAAAAAAACCAATCTGTGAAATGGTTAATAACTTTTACATTTGATACTGTCACCAGTCTCACTGATAAAAATGGGGAGACCTAGACGTGAATTAAAACTATTTTTTAATGCAGTGTGGTGTGATGGTACCACTGACTAAATACAGTTAATTCTGTTCTAGCATGTTTGTTTCAACAGAGTGAGGAATGAATGGACAACAAGGGTTGTGGAGGAAGCTGTCTTGACACAGCATGAACACAAATTCAGCTGTATTACAAGGCATGGACTCTGGTGGCTGCAGGGGTGTAAACTCTGTATTGCTCTTTAACATAGTGCATCATCCTCTGTTTCTTTTCTAAACTTGAGACTTAAAATGAAATAATAACTGAAGTTTCCATGACTCAGTTTCATTCTTTGGTGATTCAAAACTAAGTTATTTTGAGATAAACTGCATCTTTTCTTTCAGGACCAGCACTTGTTGATGTGGGAGAAGCTATGAAGGAGCTTTCTGAAGTCAAGGACTCTTTAGACATGGAAGTGAAGCAAAACTTCATTGACCCACTTCAGAATCTCCATGACAAAGATCTGAGAGAAATACAGGTATTGCCCTCAATGCAGTATTTTAATAATGGCAAATGTGTGGACTGTCTATATATTCAGAATTTTTGTTAGTTGTGTAGTTTAAAATGGGGCATTCAGGTTTGAGGAGACCTGATTTTTGTCTCTTTTGGCTTGAATTTTACTTTTCAATTCTGTGTCTCTTGTTGATGGTTTAGAAAGGGAAAGATCAAAATTTGAACATTTTTTGATGGTAGAATTTTCAGTCTTATGCAGGCATGGACACAGTACTCTAATCTTACCATTTGAAAGCTCATTTCACAAAATAGATGTACCGATGTTTATATTCCATTTTCTAGTGTATGGCAAATGCTTATCTGCATAAGTAGTTGCTCTTCTCAGCTCAGTAAGGCTTTCATACTGTTAGATATATGTGGATGAAAGATATCTTGGACTGTTTGACGTAATTTAGAAAATTGGTAGTTGTAAATATGGCAGTGGATGACAAATTGATTCTTCTGAGAGAAAGTAAATACCTCAAGTAATCATGGTTGATAGGGATNTACCTGCTTACAATGCAGTATCAAGGAAAATCCTTTATACTGTGCTTGCATTTGTGTTTTTTGGTTTTTTAGCATCACCTGAAGAAAATGGAGGGTCGACGCCTGGATTTTGATTACAAGAAGAAAAGACAGGGCAAGCTCCCTGATGAAGAACTTCGCCAAGCTCTGGAGAAATTTGATGAATCAAAAGAAATTGCTGAGTCAAGCATGTTCAACCTTCTGGAGATGGATGTGAGATAACCCTTGTTAATCTTTGACCAGAGTCTTAGAATGATAGTGGAAGCACTTTCCTCCTTGTTGGACACAGTGAGAGGCTCAGAAGCTATAGTAATGTACAGCATGTTCATGTAGGACCAATTTCTTAGGTATTGTATAGGTAACTGAGCTAGAGAACCTAAGTCCTCTGCAGCATCATTGTGCTTCCTAACTGCAAAGTGTTACTTACAAAACCAAAGTATGTTTTGCTTATAGACTAGTTAGGATTGAGCATTTACTAGGTTTATCTAATGTCCTATTTATAATTACTGTTGAAATTGTAAAATTAAGGGAGAAAAAACATCTCTATAACATGTCAGCTGAAGTCTGTCTTGTAGAATGTGTAGTCAAAGAAAATGAAGGATTTCTGTTCATGTGAATTACTTGATTTCAGTACACACCTTATCTAACTCCTCATTTTATTACCAGATTGCTGTAGAGGAGCCACAACAAACCTGAAAATATTTGCGTATAGAACTTAATATTTGCATAGGAATTAAATGTAGCTGCGCTGAAATGAAAGAAACGTAACAAGTTTGTAGTTTTAATCCTTGTAGTAACATCCATGCCCATGTGTGCAGACAGTGCTGGGCAACATTACACTGGCGTTGTGGCATTGTGCGCGATGGAAACTGCTAGCACTTGTGTTGCCTACAAAGTGGGGTTTTGGTTATTTTTTCCCTCATGAAGTGGAATGCTCTCTGCCTTCACTTCAAATATTCTGCATCCCAGAGTATGTAGTATCTTTCTGTTCTGGTCTGCTTCACAGGTCAGAATACAACAGAAGCATGGCCATAGTCCCTATGGTTCTGCACCCTTCAAAGGCAGGGAGGGATAAGGTGCATTACACTCTCATTACAGTCTCATTTTTACTTTCATAGTGTTTGCTGAATGTGGTAGGTCTGTAGGCTGCTGTTCAAATCAGCCATGGAGATCAGCCATGCAAATCAGCCATGGAGAGATGATCAGCGGAGAAGAGTTGCAGTTACCATTCCAGATCAGGTCATAACCAGACATGGTAATGAGTAAAGACTGATTTGTAAATATTTACTGCTAACTACAAAGATGAATCAAGTTTTTAGAGAGATAAGTAAAACTGCCTTTGCAGTGGACAGTGGTCTTTATTCTCTATTGCCTCAGCTGTTAGTATTCACCTAAGATCCGATGTTTTAATGTCAATCCTCAGATTGAACAAGTGAGCCAGCTTTCTGCTCTTGTGCAAGCCCAGCTGGAGTACCACAAGCAGGCCACACAGATCCTACAGCGAGTGACTTCTAAGCTGGAAGATAGGTAATGCACTTTTTGTAAGTTTCTTGAACAGTTTGTTAGTTTTACAGAGGTAGAAAACCTATGACTATAATGCAACTCTGTTATCTTTCTCAACTTGGTACTTGTATGTTTATGAAAACAAAGGCCATTTCATTAGACGATTGCAAGCTGAGGTTTAAATGTTTTGGAGATGCATCTACTTCTGAGTATGAGTTCAGAAAAGCACCTCAGCTCAGTTAAGCTGTTAAATGTGAGTTAACTGAAAGTAAGTGTTTATAAATACTGAATTAAGTGAGACTCACATCTTCGGATTCCTTAATGTTTGTGCATGTATTCACAAAGTGTGCTCATTCTGAAAGATGTTAAAAATTGATTTTGAAAAAGAGTATCTTGTTGCATTCTTGTCTACCTGGAGATCTTCCTGAGCTACGTAGTGACACCCTCCTTATTTACCACTTTATTTAATACTCTGCCTATTACCAGATCAAACTTGATACAAGACTTAACTTAGTTTACCTCTTCCATCCCCTTTTGTGTAACTGCATATGCTATCAGAATTCCTACAATCTCTTTTTTAATAGAGTTTCATGATTTTTATTTTAGATTATTTATTTCCATCACAACAGATTTATCAGCTTCTCACACACACATCCTTCTTCAAGGAAATTTAACATACAGGAAAGGTTTCTCTACCAATATGGTTCAGGAAGACTCTTAGTAAAAGCTGGATATAATTCCCAAGAGGAGATCATGTTCACATACTGTGCGAAGGCAGCTGTTTTCCAATGTCCTTTGTATAGATCAAGTTGCTAATACTGCTGGGTCTGTCAGTGTTAATTTTCTCAGAGCGTGCATCCTGAAAACCTCATTCAATTCTATGTCTTAAAATCTTTGTGACTAGCAGCAGCACTTGTTTTGGTAGACAGACTGTCCAGCTGGCTGTTCCTGGATACAGTTTGCAGGACTGTCTAAATAGCTAACAAAACAATTTTTAGCACTTGCAAAAGAATACTGCAATTCACTTTCTTTACAGAAGCATTAAAAATTCCTCAGGAACAGGTGGTTTATCCTGTAGTCCATAAATTATGCCATTAAGTGAACATACCTCTCTCTGCAATAGATTTCTCTTCCTGTATCAATTCAGATAATCCTTTGCCCTTTTAAAATTTTTGCTAACTGCTCAGCATTTTTGCTTTACATTTCAGCTGTGAATGATTTTAGCTCTTCAAGGCCTCTGCATCAGAATGCTATGGTAATTCAGTTGAAGTAAATCTTTTGCATCCCTGATTGTAAAGAGGCTGCTGGCTGAATCGTCCTTTATCCACACCACTGGACACAAACTGAGCGCTGTGGTGTGTTCACATCAGAGATGAGTCAGGAATGTAGAACTGTTACTATCCGAACTACTAGTCTTTCCCTACTGGTGATAGGCAGGTAGCAAGTAATGCATAACTGCTGGGATTTGGGGGTTGTTTTTTTGCCTATATGGACCAGAAAATAAATCATGCTTTACTTTTAAGCTGAGCAAATTTGTTACTGTTCACTGTCAGCGATGTCTACAGCACATACTGCCCATTTTCTAAGTACCTTTTTTGAAAGAGTGAATGGAACATGTTCATGCTGGTTTCTGGCATGGACAATGTCTTGTAAGTACTAACACTGTCCTGTGTAAAATATTCACAAAAGAATTTTTAAAAAGTGTGAGTTAGACTGCAAAAACTATGAAAAATTTTAAAATGCACCTGTTTTCCATTTTTTCTGGGCTGTTTAGATTAGACTTCAAGACTTTCTTCAGGAAGTACAAGCGCAAGAATTTCATTCCTTTTCTACACATTAATAGAAGGCATAAACTTCCTTAAAATACCATGATTCCAGGAACTGGGAAACATGAGCTTGGTGAACATTGGGAAACTTTCAGTAAAATTAAAAAAACTGGAAGGTCAGCAAAGACTATTTTGAACTCCCTTTTTCACCAAGTGAAATGAGGATGCACTTTTCCCAACACGGTATCATGACAGAGCAGCTGGGAAGCAGGAATGGTTTCCTTGGAGATATTTCTTTTCTTAAGAAACACGGCTCATGCTGAGCTTTTGGGTAATTTTTAGCAAGTCACTAGAACTGTCACCTTATAGTTCATAATGTGAAAAAAACGGTATTTGTTTCAGGAAAGCATTAAGTGTACCAGAACTAGTTTAAGCATTTCTTAAAAATTTTACTGTCTTGAAAAAATAACTTTTGTTAATGAGTGAAACACAGCAAAGGCTTTTTATTTATTTTGACAACTTCAATTACTTAAGTTTTTTATTTACTTATGGGTTTGGTTTTTTTTAATGTGGAAGGAAAGGACTCTCTGGGGACTGACTTACAATAGTATTTTGGATGGTGACGTAAACCTTGTTATCAGGATCAAAAATCATTAAGTTAGATGCAGATCTTTTCAATAGATAAATCAAAATGTGCTACCAACTGCAAGTCTAGGGCAGATATAGAAAAGGTTAGAGAAACCAACTTGTCTTTTAAACACATACAAAATGTTCTTTCATATGTGGAATTAGAAATACATGTGGTAGTTGTTCTGCATAAGCTGCTCTGATTCTGTTCCTTCCTTCCTTGGATTTTACCCTGGAATCTGTAAATGTACCCTTCCCTAGAAATTCTAGATTTCTCTATTAGAAGAATAAGTTGAAATGAATGATAAATAAGTGGTTATTTTGAGAGTCAGGAAGACTGGACTTTTGTCCCTTTGTGAAACAAGTATTCCAAATAGCAAATTAACCAAGTCTGCAAATGAAGTCAGTACATTCCCACAGAGTCTTCTTACAAAATGACAAGAGTTGGCATCAATCAACTGAATAGTTAGTGCTTGCCAGGGTTAGAAGCAAAAAATCATGCTAAAAATTGGGACAGAGATGTTTGTAAAGCCCTTTTCTAAGCATTGATAGTCACATAACAAGTTTTTCTTTATTATGAGCTCTTTGTTTTTGTTAAGCAAAAGGAAGATAGACAAACTGCTAGGTTTCTAAAAGGAATGAAAAATTGATAACTTCATGGCACAGTCACATCAGCTAGTTTTAGTAATTTAAACTACTGTTGTAAACAAAAAAACTACTCCAAATGACAGAACTTGTTTACTATGGATGATTGGTGGATGAAAAGAAAGGAAATAAAGGTGTTTGGTGCATCTCATCTGCTATCAAGATACTAACTCTTGACATATAATTTCATGTTTTGGCAGAATAAAAGAGGCATCATCTCAGCCTAGGCGAGAATACCAGCCCAAACCCCGTATGAGCTTGGATTTCTCGACTGGTGACAATACACAGCACAATGGAGGAATATCCCATGCCACCACACCCAAACCATCAGGTAATGTCAGTAACAATGTGAGCAGGAAAACCAGCTCTGTCTGACATTTTGTGTCAATGAAGAAGTTGCATGCTTTCTTCTGGAGATTAGTTCTTCCATGAGGGAAAATGAGAATGAGGATAGTAAATAGGAGAGAGATGTCTGAACTGTTGTTTCTTTGTAAAGTGTTCGTATCCTCAGGCAGGAGAGCAGAGATGGATCATCCATTACTTTAAATGTGTCTTTTGGTCAAAAATTTCCTTTGTCCTAGAAGCTTACCTTGAAATACAGATCTTTACAAAATAGGCATTTAGAAAACCAAAATAACAATTGAAGTTTTCCATGAAAATGCAGAAACCTGAGGCCTGCCAGACCACCATAACCATATCCTGCTGTTTAAAACCAGGTATTAAAACACAATGAGCCTGAAAGTAAAAATAACTGAAAAGAAAAACTAAGCTATATGAGCTATTTTCTTTGTCCAAGTGGGAGCAGCAGAAGCAAGATTAAGCATTAGTATGAGTGTGCATAATTACTATCTTAAAGAAGCATTTATTTAATATCAGCACATCCCACGGAAGGCTTATTATTTGTTTCTTACACAATAATGATCCGTTATCCCTTGTTATGGTGAGGGCTAGCCTCTGTCCACACCCTCATCTTAGTTATTCCTTAGTTTACCTCAGTGACAATTGCTATCACGTTCCGCCTTCCAAGACTGGATTTTTTTTCACTAGATATTTAGTCAGGATGTCCTTTCTTTCCATCACACCCTGATGTGAATGTTTGATTTTCTCCTACATGTAGACAGGAACAGTATCTCCATTTGGCACCGGCAACTGGAAATTAACTAACACAACCTTGCAAACTCCTAGCAATCTCCTCACTATGCTAGCAAAGAGAAGGATTTAATAGAGATTCCTTGTGCATGAGTGTGGCTTGAGTCTTGCATGCTGGACTTGCATGCTCCTCATTCCACGAGTAATATTCTTCTTCACTCCTTTTTTTGTAGTGTCATGAACACTTGTCTGTGCTAAGGCTGTGCAGACTGATGTTCATGTAACTCTCTGGCATTTATATTTCCCTCTTCGGAGAGCAGTGTTTAGCATTTTCTTCAATAGGGGTTCTTTTTTTTTGAAGTGTTTATTGGTTTCAGAGGAACGCCGTCTTTGAAAATGCTTGAATGTATGTTTGGGGTGATTAATTCAAAGAGTTTATTTGCTAATTCTTCTACATTTCAGCTGGTAGCAATGAGGATAGCAAACACGCTGTAAGGCTTGTTGATGTCAGCACAGTAGTCTTCATGACAAAGAAACCAAAATACGCTGTGAGAGATATGTAAAGAAAAGAAATAAGGTTTCACTATAGAATGTAATAACTTAAATCTGATATTTGAAAAACTTGCTCTATTGAGGTCTATAGACATGTAAAATTTTTGTCCTAAAATAACTCAAGCATGGGCCTTCTATCCAGAGTATGTGTTCAAAATGAATATGCAAAATGTTTAAATCTAAAACTTACTCATCTTAAAGCCTGTATGCATGAAGAAGTAGAATATGTATTCTTAGAACTGTCATTATGGTGAATTGGCATGTGTTGGTTCATTCAGACCATTGGAAGTGGTCAGCATGAACTTTTACTATGGAAATTCAGGTGGGGATATGATTTCTTACAGTTTAGTCCTGCTAAATCCTAAATATTTTGACCAGTAACAATTTTGGATTTGGTAGGCTTGAAGCTGTAGAGACTTCAGGGGGAGGGAAGAGAGAGGAAATCCTCCTGTGTATGAAAATCTCATCAAACTAATGACTTATAATAATGTCCACTAGCCATCCTAAAGAGTTTATGATCAGATGTTCATGAACTAGCATATTAGAAAACTCTCAATTTCAAACTTCTTCTGCATCTATCCTGATGACCCTGCAATAAAGTGTTTTGTGGGAATGGGGAATAAAAGTCTTTGGAAACGTGATGCTAAAAGTCAGAGGAGTAGGAGCATATACAGTGGTATAGCTGTACCACTGAAATTTCCAAATAAAGAGCAAACACACAGTTAGATCTTCACTGTTGTTTTAAGCTATCACTGACACCACTTACCTGAGGTAAATAGACAAAGCATGTCTTTGCTAGTAAAGCTGAAAATATATTAGGGCTTTTGCTTAATTTTTTGTGTTTTATAAACAGATAAAAATTAGATTCCAAATTGATCATAGTTGTGCTTTCAGGTGTGGGCTTGACTAAAGCTTGGTCCTTTTGGGATCCTCATACTTTTACCAGCAGGCACTTACAGTAACTGAAGACTGTCAGAAGCTAATGGTTGTCTTCTAACAAAGTTTGGCAGTCCAAATATGGGTATTATTGAAGAACTGTCATCAGAATATGAATAATACCAGAAACAGCAAAATCTGTCATAGGTACAGTGGTAAAATGGGTACTCTTTAAGTGTTGAGATTTTTAAGCATGTTGTTTCTGTGTCTCTTCTCCCCAGGTGTTCACATGGATCAGCCATGCTGCCGAGCTCTGTATGACTTTGAACCAGAGAATGAAGGGGAGCTGGGATTTAAAGAGGGTGATATTATCACCCTCACTAACCAGATTGATGAAAACTGGTATGAGGGGATGCTTCATGGCCAGTCAGGTTTCTTCCCCATCAATTATGTTGATATTCTGGTTCCATTACCCAATTAGGAATGCTGATCCACCACCTCTGACACAGATAGTTGTGTCAGTACCACTGCTTTCAAAATGCTGCTTCTTACACCTTACAAGTGCAAACTGCAGTGGTTAGAGTTACCAATTCCTAATGAGCATCTTCGGTTTACGTGTTGTCATACTATGTGGTGGTGATGCGTTGTATCTTCTGAGCCAGCATAGCGTGGATTAGTTTATTGACTGCGCTGGCCTGGTAGTAACCAGAGCCATTAGTGAGATGAAACGGGGAAGATGATGGCAAGCAAAGCAGGTAATTCATAGTGAAGTAGCAGGAAGTGAAGGTGGTGTTGGGAAGATAATGCCTGTCACCACCGTATTACCTTTTCAGTCTTAGTTCTCTATAAAAAGAGGGAAAAGCTCTTGCCATTCCATCTTTCCCTTCCTAATGATACAGTTCGCACAGGTCTAACATTGACTAACCAGAATTGTATCTTCCAACCAAACTGGCTGGCTGTTCTCACAGAGAGAGCGTAAGTGTAGATCATATGGTTTCTCAGAAAGTGAACCACTGTACTGTGTGTCCTGCTGCTCTCTGCTAAGTTTTATATTCTCAATTATTGTTAAAAGGCCTATTTCCCTCCAGAGGTAAACTGTAAGCTATCAAATGGGGATTCCTGTAGTAGACATGTTGGACCACAAACCACCTGAATTTGCCCTTCAGGAACTTTTAGCATGCTCACCAAAATGCCAGTAAATGGGCAAGATGGGGAATAAAACTGGCATTTATTTAATGTTTCTTGTCAAGTCTTGGCACAAAACCTTGCTGCTTAAGCACCAGATATCCTTTGTAAACTCATTCACTGAGGAATACGGTAACCAACCAAACACAACCCTCATTTCATTTCTTTCTGTCTGCCATGTGTTCTTTGAACATCATTTGTGCATACTCTCTCCTCAATGAGGACAAAATAAAACATGTTATTTTTTTGTTGAGCAACGAAAGACATGTGGCTGTATATGCAAAAACATTTCCCATCTGTTTAGTTGGTTCTCCTGTGTTCCTCCTTCCTGCACTTGGTGTGTACAGTGCTGTGCCTAGCTTCTTGGCATTCTTTTGGTAACAGTTGCAGAAGTTCTGTTAGTTTAGTTATCCAGAGTTCTATTTATCTAAATTGTACAGACTCTATCAGAGGTTTAATGTGCTGCTTCGAATGTGCCACTTCAGTACTGGATGATGTGAAATGAAGACAATTCCCTACTGCTTAATGTATAAACTATATCATGGAAAGTATTGTTATTTCAAATAAATGCTGAGAGAATAATTAGAATAATGTTGTGGATTATTGTTTTGTGCTTTAAAATCTGTTTTGATAACTTCAGCTAACAAGAATTTTATTTTAGAAAGCATATTCCTCATTTCCTGCAAACGTGAAAAATCTTTTTTTTTGGCATTATCATTTTACCTCAGTCAAATAAATCTCATGCATATAATGGCCCTCATAGGCAGGATTAATTTAACACTGACCACATTAAATCAATGTCTCAATGACTAGCATGCAGTCTTGCAGGTATAGGGTATTTCTTCTCAAAGAATGCTGGTGTTCACAAACTCCCTAATGAAGCTTAAAGACTTGGTAACTTGTATTTTATTTATGGTTTTAAATAAAAACAGGGATATTGTCACAAGCAAAACAGACTTGACTTGGAGAAAGCTAATTTAAACCAATTCAAGTATTTTTGTGCAGTGAGAACTGCACAAAGACTATCACCTTTCGTGTCCCAGTTCCCAAGCTCAAATTCACTGCTGACTCCTCCCCACCAGCAGCTCACTGGCATGGGTACTTGTAGGTGTACAGTATGTCCATAAAAGCTCCTCTCTGCTGCTTCTCCCTCCTCATTTTTCCCCCCTTTTTCAGTAGTGAGTCCAGCACAGGACTTATTGTGAATATCTGCTGGTGTGTCATGGACGGTCTCCACCTCATCGTTCTTCAACCTTGGTGTTCCCTCTGCTAAGAGTGTTTCTCACTCATATTTTCCCCCTCTTCTGCTCTCTGCCTTATGTTCATGTCCCAGTGCACATTAACAGAGACCGACAGAGTAGAAGAGGAGTGTTTTAGAGGTGAGGCCTTATTCAAGGCCCAGTTCAAGATCAGGCTGGATGGGGATCTGAGCAACCTGGTGTAGTTGAAGATGCTCACTGTAGGGGTCTTGGACTAGGTGACCTTTTACAGTCCCTTCTAACACAAACTGTTAAAAAAATACAGATACAATTCCTGTAACTTTTTATTACAGTTCTGTCCTAAATCCAGTGACTGGCCTCTAAGGAGGTTTGTGTCAGTGATTGGGGAAAATCTGTTTCAAACTCAGTGGAACTGAAACTTTTATACAGATGCATTAATGGTGCCATACTACAGTTACTATTAGTCAGTATTACTATAAACAGTTACAGAACAATTAACTATGTTAATTATCAAGGCCTGGCAGTCACAAGTAGTGCACTGGCACGCCTCTATTTTGTCAGAATATTATTCTGTAGCATTTGTGGAGAGCATGCAACCACAGGGCAACAACCTCAGAGATAAATTTACATGATTTAGAGCAAAAGGATGGTTGGCGTGCAATGCTGCCCCACCCTGCTGAGGGGCCCTAGTTTTTAAGGTGTAGGGAATTGTAGTGTCTTTCAACAAACCGGATCAGAAGGATTGCACAGAATAGTCATCATGATGACATGGGCCTGGTCTTGACATGTTGCACAGTTCTTGGCACTTCCTTACTGTTCTGTTCTGTGTCTCCTGCGGGTAATACCTAAAGAATGCTTTATTCCTGAGGTGGTAAGATCAAAATCTGACTTGGCTGAGAGAGGTATTACCAGGGCTGACAAAAGTTTGCATCTAAACCTTCAGTACTAGGATAAAGAAGGTGATCCAAAAAAAAGCAGGAGGGTGTTTGCTTTTGCACATCAGGTAGTTCAAAGCTTTGCCTATAGAGCTCTGTGACTCTTTCATTCTAGAATCACATAAGATATGTTGTTGATGGATATACTCTTTTTTTCACTGGGAGACTTACAACTTCTGTCATCCTGCTTTCTAAGGTGCATGTTTTCAGAAATATTTTAAAAATATTACATGGGTCCTAATTACCAAACTTGGCTGCAGAACTGCTCTTCACAGAAGAAATTAGGAAGTCTGCCAGCACTGAGCTATCAACTGCCAAATATAGCTAGATGTTTTAGGTTTGATGTTGGTTTCTTTTTTTCTGTTGAACTGTACAGTTCTTGAAGCTTTTACCTTCTTAGCCTTCTTTATTTATTGCAGTGTGAATCTTTGTGAAAAACATAGCAAAATACTCCAACAATTCCCTGAACAGTTCTCCATCTAAATAAAGAAGTGATTGAAAATGTGGGTTTTTTTCTTCTTTTAAAATATCTTCTTCCCTCCAGAAAGAAAGAAGATGGTAGTCACATCTGGAATTTTGTATTCGAATCTGGCTTACAGACAATTCTCCTTTTGAAGACAGTCATACTGCTTTTCCCACACAAACTACCTTGACAAGACTTGAAAACTGCTATGAGGACTTCTTTTCTGGTTTCAGACTTCTAGGTCTTGCAAATCTTTATGGCCACTCCTATGCTGAGTAATAGTTCCACTTCAGAATGTATCCTAAGCTTCTCTTACCTCATGAAGGCAGGTTTAGGTCAGTGGAAATGGGTCTTCTTCCCAGCATAGGAGTAGGCTGACTTTGTGAGGCAAATGAGGTCATGAATTTGGGCATATACTTGGGTACCCATGTTTAAAAGTGAATACATTCTATAGACATGTTTGACTTTCTGTAAAGCACAGTAGGTTGTCTTAGACTTAAGCTCAGAATGTCTAGAATGTTCTGTAATTATTATTTTATTATTTTTAAACTTCTAGCACTCTGATAGTTCAAGCACAGACTTGAAATTTCCAGAAGTTTATGCTGTCTTTCCTTGCCATTTGGTCTAATGTGTTGCAGAAGATGGGAACAGCTTTGTCATACATATTCTTGCTGTGCACTGTCATGTACAGATAATTTCTAAGCTGTTTAATAGTATTTCCTTGGAGATGCAGCACAGTGGAGCAGTCAAAGAAACCGCAACTTCTGGCATGCCTTCCCAGAGCTGCTGGCTCTTGAAGGCTCTGGCAGCTCTGGGACACACACAGTGAACATCTTCCTTTCAGGTGCTGCTAGAGCAAACAGTGGACAAGCTGAAGTCCTTGTAGTGAGAGCCCTCTCCTGGCCCACAGCTCATTTGGTGGGGTAGTGGAAGCCAGCCTCATGCTTCTTACACTTCCTTGCACAGTGCTTAGGGCTTGTGTCTTTCACTTTCTCGCATCTTTTGTGAAACGTGGAATTGAAAAGAAGGGCTAAGAATGTAGGAAAAGATAAAGGGGCTCAAGCTCCTCTGTCTCTCCTCATCTGTGAGCTGAGAGGCTCCAGGAGAGGCTGAGCCACTCTCTGACAAGATCTGCTTTCCCAGCAGCTGCAGATACACACTGGTGCTTCTTTGGGTCACTGTCTGAAACTGGAGGATTCGGCAATTTTTCCAACCACCATCAACAGTGCTTATGTAGGGACTTTCTTGTCCCTCAGCAGTCACTGACTTGCAGCATGTCCTGTGCTCAGAGCCTCCACATGGGCAGCAAGATCCTTCAGTAGGCACCAGCGGTAATGCACATCACCAAGACAGCTGTTTTAGTAGCATTTCTAATAATCTCCATAGTCACTCTGTCTCCTCCCACAGCAGAGGTTTGCAAGGTCCCGCAAGAGGTTTTCTTAGGACATGAGGACTGATGCAGAGAGAGAGAGAGAGCATGGCTTCAAATAGGGACCCTGTGCCAGGGTGTTGTGGGGCTGCACATCCCTGGACTATGGGCATAGTGCCCTGGACTTGGCACCCCACAGCTATTTCCCATTTCATCTCTCCACTGTGGTGAGCACCAACACCACCCTCCAAGGGCTGCAAGAGTGACCTCCTGTAGCCCACTGTTAGCTGTGCTGTGCTTCCACACCACAAAGACCATCTGCTTTGGTATTTCACTTTGTTGAATTTCTTGAAGCCCATTTCTCCAGCCTGTCCTGGTCCCTCCAGATGCCAGAACAACCCTCTGTATCAGCCACTCCTCCCTGTTTTGTATCTGCAAAGTTATGGAGGGTGCCTAATCTTCCAAACTATTATAATGAAATCACAGTGTCATAGAACGGTTTGCGTTTGAAGGACCCTTTGGAGACTTTCTAGTTCCAAGCCGCACCCTGCCATGGGCATGGACATCTTCCACTAGATCAAGTTGTTGAGAGCCCTGTCCAACCTGAGTGTGAACATTTTCAATGATAAGGAAACTACTCTGGACAATCTGCTCCAGTGTCTCACCATCCTCCTTGTAAAACAATAACTTTCTTATCTCCAGTTTGAATTTTCCTCTTCCAGTTAAACCACTTCCCCCTTGTCTTGTCACTACAGGCCCTTTTAAAAAGTCTCTCTCCGTTGTTCCTATAAGCCTCTTTTAGATATTGAAGGGCTGCAATAAGATCTCCCTAGAGCCCTCTCTTCTCTAAGCCAAACAACCCAAAGCCTGTCAGCCTTTCCTCATAGAAGACATGCTCCAGTCCTCTGGCTGAGTTCATGACCCTCTTCCGGTCCTGCTTTAATGAAGATGAACAAGCTGAACAAGATTGGACCCATTACTGACCACTGGTGCACACCATTCATGTCAGGTCATTGTGCCACTGAACACAACTGTCTCCCAGCCATTCAGTCAGTGTTCCATCTACCTCACTGTCCCCTGGTCTAACATAGTTTATCAGCTTGACTATTACGATGTAAAACCTCAGAGAATGGTATACCACTGGACTCTAGTAAATTGTATATATTTCTGTAGCACTTGCCTATATGTAGAGCAGACCATATTATCCTAGAACACTTTGATGCTTAAATGATGGCAAGATTCTTAAATACTGAACACCATAAAACTGTCATCTATTTTCATGTCAGTTGGTGAAACAAATTTTCATAGAACCAAGGAAAAATTTAGATTTGTAGAGTCTGATTCAGCCTCCTTCTCAGAGGAGGTATGATTAGATAATGATGCTCAGGGCTATGTCCGGTTAGGTCTTGAACATCTACAAGCTGGAGGTGCAGATTTCCCAATT
>VWZW01004127.1:332419-356001 GCA_013397115.1 Edolisoma coerulescens
TCCATCCATCCATCCATCCAATTCCTTCTCCACTGAATAATCCATCAATCAAATCCGTAACTGGAGATGAGGATATCTCGTGGGACCATACTGAAGGTGTTACAAAAATCTAGACAGATACCATCTGTCAGTCACCCCTTTTTGACTGTTGCCATCATTCCATTAGACAAGGCCACCAAATTGGTCAGGCAGGATGTGCCCTTAATAAAGGGGTGTGCTGGCTGCCTCGGATCACCTCTTGTCTTTCACATGCCTTAACACATCTTCCGGTANTTTTAAACATGGGAGCAATCTTTCCCTTTTTCCAGTCACTGGGAACTTCACTTGACCGCCCTAACTTTTCAGTTTTCATAGGAAATGTCTTGGTTACAACATCAGCCGGTTCACTCATGACCCTGTTATGTAATGGTGTCTATAGATGTTTTGATATGCAAAATTACTGGACAACTTGCACCATGTATTTTTCACTCTACAGTTTTCCAGTCTACAGGTTGAAGCAGCAGCCTCTTAGTCTATATTTTGTTCATGTTTTATGTAGGGTAACTTATACTTATATAGAGGACACATACCTACTTGTTAAGAAGCTTGCCCTGAAGGATAAAATGTTGATAAAATAATATCAATTTCTGAATCTTTGTTATCAAGATTATTCTTTTTACTTTCATTTTTTCCTGTCATCACATCTCTCTTGCATATTCACTGTAACTCATGTTCCAGAGGAGACCAAAAATAGTTACTCCTTTTCACCTCTTCTGGCTATATATTAGAATAGCATCAGCAATTCTTTTGCATTTGGCCTTTGTTCTTATATGCTTAACATCCTGTAAAACTTTATGTAGCTTTTCTATTTTTGTTGTGGATGCTCAGACAACAGGGATCTAGATGAAAAGCACTTTTTAAAATTCCCTAAATTTGTAACTCCTGCCTGCACATAGTGGTGCCCTGCCATGGGCTGTGTGCATCTCCCCCATCTTTCAACTATTTTGGTCCTACGGCTGGACAATTGGTTACTTGACTTTATTTCCATAGAATTCTGTACAGAAAGAGAAAAAAATTCTCCATACTGTCTTTTTTAACAAATAAACATGGTTCAGTTCTACAGTAATTTTGCATATCAATACTTAGCAGCTGTAGACATAATCCTACATAATACCCGTTATATCTTAAACTTGTCTGGAGTAGGTTTTTCCATATATTTTCTATAATATTATATTATTCAGACCTGCTTTTAAAGGTCCCCTGTACTAAGGTCTGTAAAGACAATCTAGAGTGTAAGGACAGCCTTTAGATGCTGCTGATCAAGTGCACAGAGAAAACAAGTAGCAGTCAAAGTGTCTTGCATTAGCAGCGTTTCCAAATAGCTAATCCTGTGTAGCTGTTACCCTTGGGGTCAGCATCTCTGCAAATTGGAACCAGCTAGTGGGGGTATCCACACACAGAGGGAGATAGAACGCATGCTAGAGCCCAGGAGACTGGTGAGGAAAGGGTAATTAGAGATTCCTTTCTGGTTGTTATCAAGAAGAATGCCGTAAAAGGTCCCTGCTCAGTTTGACACAAAGGAAATACAAGAAGCAAGAAACTTCTGACTTAATATCCTTCTTTCAAAGCAAGAAGAAGGAAAGCATTAGAATATGTTCCTCTCTTCTGATTAGGTCTGAAAACATTTTCTTGTGTGAATATCTCACCCAAGTTTCTGTTTTTATTATTTCCAGTTAAGAGCAAAAAACCTAGGCCTTCATACAAAATATGTTTCCAAAGTGTTGATTTACCAGTCAAAATATTTTGTATAAGCTTCTGTGCGGATATGCTTAATATATTTCTGACATCTTTAAAAAAAGAATGGCTACATTTTCTGACCAGCTTCTCTTATGTTACAGCTGCACAAATCCAGAAATCCTTCCCAGTAATTCTGTGCAGGTGATCTTACATTTAGAGGAATTTATATGAGAAATATGTGGTTGATTTTTAAGAAGGGATCAAAGCTCAGTTCCTTGTATCTGCTTAGGCTATCAGAAAGGTCTGAAGATTTGTGAAGTTTTTCATCCCCCATCTTTCACTGTCTATGCTATTTTTCACGTCTACAATCTGTTGGTTCATGGATAGTGCTGAGGAGTTTGCCCCACTCAGAACTGATTTTCATTCTGGGCTGCTGTTAAAGGATGATAAACAGAGATCATAAAAACAGCATAAAGTGCACGCGTTTTATACTCTTGGCTGCTTCCAGCAATTCAAAATAAATATCCACTTCCATACTAACAACAATGTATCTAACTTTCTGACGTATGTAAATAGAGTAGTAATCAGTAGTATAGTTTAGTAGTAAGAATTTGTGTTTGAAATACATGAAGAATGTTTTAAGTGATACATTATGCAAGGCTTTCTCTCTAAATTCCTCTCTCTTTCTTGAAAGGATGCTGAATGGGTCACTAACCCTTACTACAAATGAGTCAGACAAACCAAGAGTGTAGCCTCAGTTGAAGGGGTTAATAGAATCTGAAAACTTAACATCTCTCTTGTATGCTGTCAAAATCAGCTAAATATTATAATTTTCCATTATGGTAGCTAGTTGTTAGTGATGATGAAATCCAGAGAAAATATGTGTAGTGGGTTGACCCTGGCTGGATGCCAGGCACCCACCAAAGCCTCACATTCACTCCCCTCCACAGCTGGACAGGGGAGAGAAAATATAATGAAAGGTTCCTGAGTTGAGGTAAGGACAGAGAGAGATCACTCATCAACACTGTCACAGCAAAACAGGCTTGAATCAGAGATATTACTTAGAAAATCAGAGCAGAATAAAAGGAAATAATGTAAGGCCTTAAGAAGCACCTTCCCCCCACCCCTCCCTCTTTCCCAGCTCTACCTCCTTCCCCCCAGTAGCTCATGGAGACAGGGAATGGGGGTTATGGTCAGTTCATCACATGTTGTTTCTCCCACTGCTCAGGAAGGGAAGTCCTTCCCCTTCTCCAGTGTGGGGTCCCTCCCATGGGAGACAGTTCTCCATGAACATCTCCGATGCAAGTCCATCCCACGGGCATCAGTCCTCCACAAACTGCTCCAGTGTGGGTCACTCTTCCACGGGGTGCAGTCCTTCAGGACAGGCTGCTCCAGGGTGGGTCCCCCATGGGGTCACAAGTCCTTCCAGGAAACCTGTTCCGGCATGGGCTTCTCTCTCCATGGGTCTGCAGGTCCCTGCCAGGAGCCTGCTCCAGCACAGGCCTCCCATGGGGTCACAGCCTCCTCTCAGGCATCCACCTGCTCCAGTGTGGGGCTCCTCCGTGGGCTGTGGGTGGATCTCTGCATTCCCGTGATCCTCCATCCGTGGGCTGCAGGGGCACAGCTGCTTCACCATGGTCTGCACCATGGGCTGCAGGGGAATCTCAGCTCCAGCACCTGCTGGAGCATCTCCTGTCCCTCCTTCTGCCCTGAGCTTGGTGTCCGCAGAGTTGTTCCTCTCACATATTCTCTCTCTGCTCTTCTCTGGCCACAATTACATCTGCACAATCACTTTTTTTTTCTTCCTAAATATGTTATCACAGAGATGTTACCACCATTTCTGATTGGCCCAGCCTTGGTCAGCAGTGGGTCCATCCTGGAGCCACCAGGCTCTGCTGGACATGGGGGAAGCTTCTGGCAGCTTCTCACAGAACCCATCCCTATAGCCCTCCCTGCTACCAAAACCTGGCCATACAAACCCAATGAGGTATGTTAAACAGAAACTCACAAAAAAGTGACAATATTTAATGCATTATTGTAAACTGCAATTCTGGGTAAAAAAAAAAAATCAGAAAAAATAGTTGGGTTTTTAACTACGTGGTTTCTCAATATGATTTAGAATTACACAATTGCCTATGACTGTCAGTTTTCACTCAAGTGCTTCAAACAAGCAGAGAGCTTAGGGGAATGACTGAGATGTTCTTAATGTTTAAACTGCATTTCTTATATCTGTGGTTCACAGTAATTATGCAACATTCATTAACTGAGGGAACTCTGTTGAAATATATAAAAAAACTAAAAAGAAAGGCTAACTCTCACCAAAAAAAAAAAAAAAAAAATTGAAGGTTTTGAATTTCAGCACTATTTTTCTTTGGAAATTTATAACTAGTTCCTCCTCACTCACACTTGGCCTTTTCTGGCCAAAGTGGAAGATTCACACTTGTGTATTTCAAAAAGAGAATGCAGCATCAAGACCTTGCTAACGTATCCAATCATGTAAAGAATTTCATCTGGTATTATAGAGACAACCAGCATTTCACCTCCACAATCCCTGTATTGAAAATTTACCTTACTTCATCCGTTTTCTTTGATGACATATATATGTTTCTATAGTACATGAGAACAAGGCAGTTCATATTAATGATAAGTAATTTAAAAGTTTTTAATGGGTGCTTTAGCCCCATCTAGACCTGAAGAATGTTCTTCAACTGTTTGGGTACTTGTAACTGCATGCTAAAACAGCACAGTGCAAAAGAAGTGTTATCACATTGAAAATCTCTGCCTAGCTGGCACACAAGTACTTTTCTTTTCCATTTTCTGTTATAGAAAACATTCCTAATGTCAAGTGTTACTAGCACACCTCTGGATTCCCTGCATATTTTCATTTTACAAAAGAAGCTGCATTGTCCTCTCTTTTTTTATAAAACTACAGAAAGAAATTAATTCCTTGTGCAGTAAGTACCATAAAAATAGTTGAGAAACCTTTGAAATATGTCGAACAGCTTCTTCAGATAGCATAAGTGAGTAAAGTATATCATGTAAGTCTCATACAGCTAGGTATTTAGCTTGGGAGATGCAAGACAAGCTGATAGATGACAATAACAAATTGTTTAACAAATTATCTGTGGTCTCTTTTTCATGCACAATTAGGACGGCTTTGTCTTACTTTCAGCTCTTCAACAACTCTGAACAATCGGCACCAGGCCAAGGTAGAAACCCACAAGTACATTTAGTGCACTGAGAAAGGGTTGCATAGCATTCAGGCAAACTGAGAGGAATCTTGGTGATGACAAGAGAAATGCTGTTTGCTTTTGGAAGTGTTCAATATATTGCTTCATTTTTTTTACTTGTTCTCAGAAAGCACCTATTAATGGATTTTTGTTTACCTCATCATTAATGTCTTGAACTCAATGCATCCAAAAGTGGCTTATGAAAAGGTAAATTTGAGTCATAAAATTTGGAGGGAGAGAGACATCAACAGAGAGGAGTAGGAAAATAATGCCCAGAATTTTTCCTATTTTAATGGCTGCACCAAATTTTCTGCTAGAGCCTATATCACAGTATCTGTTGTCTAATTATTCAACTTTATTTTCTATCTCTTTGAAAGATTTCTAAGTTTTCCCATGCATCTTAAAATCAGAATTCATATTTAACTGCATGAACAGTAAAAAGAAACCCCCACATTTTGGCACATTGCCAGTTGATGTCCAGATTTGTGTCCAGCAGCACTCCCAAGTGTTTCTTGGCAGGGCTGTTCTTTATCTGTTCATTCCCCAGCCTGTATTGATATTGGGGATTGCTGTGACCCAGGTGCACACCTTGCTCTTGGCCTTGTCAAACCCATGAGATTCCCACTTGTTAAGCTTGTCCAGGTTCTTCTGGATGGCACCCTGCCCCTCAGGTGTGTCAACTGTGCCACTGAGCTTGGTGTTGTCTGCAAACTTTCTGAGGGTGCATTCAATCCTGCTATTTATGCCATTGATGAAAATATTCACAGTACTGGACCCAACACAGACCTCTAAGGGACAGCACTTGTCACTGATCTCAGTTTGGACATTGAGCTGTTGACGACTGCTCTCTGGATACAACCATCCAGAAAATTCCTTACATACCTAACAGTCCATCCATCAGAACCTTCTCTCCTTAATTTAGAGAGAAGGATGTTGTGGGGGACCATGTCAGAGGCCTGCTTACAGAAGTCCAGATAGGTGACATTTGTAGCCCTTCCCTTTTTCACGGATGGAGTCACTCCACCATAGAAGGCAAGATCACTCCACCACCATGTTGGTCAGGCAAGACTTGCCCTGGGTGTAGTGGTGCTGGTTGTCTTGAAATACTTTACTGTCCTCCATGTGTAAATTGTATTTGGAGGCCAGTAGCCAGCAGACTACCTGACGGGTCAATACTTGGTCCAGTCCTATTTAACACCTTCATAAATAAGCTGGATCATGGGGCAGAGTGTGCCCTCTGCAAAGGTACACAAAGCTGGGAAGACTTGCAGATGCACCAGAGGGTCATGTTGCCATCCAGATGGATTTTGTCAGGCTGGAGAAATGGGCTGATAGGAACTCCATAAATTTCAACAATGAGAAACAGTCCTATACCTGGGCAGGAACAATCCAGCAGTGTGTCATTGCAGTAAAGAAAATAAATGGGATCTTGGGCTGCATTAAGTAAGGGATTGCCAGCAGGTAGAAGGAGGCAATCCCTCTTCTCTACTCAGCCCTAGTGAGGCCACATCTGAAGTCCTGTGTCCAGTTCTGGGTTCCTCAGTACAAGAGAGACATGGATGTACTGGACAGAGTCCAGTAATGGGCAGTAGCAATGGAAATCCTGGGCAGCACCCCACCAACCCCTGTCCCACCCCAGCCTTTAAATTAGGTAGACAACAATGTAACTGGCTGCCTGAACATGCCTATTCCCACATTAAATTCAAAGGCAAATGAGGAAAGAAACATGGAAGGTGAGTGAAAGACCCCAAGCTTTCACCACCAAGTTGCACGCACTGGAGTGAGAAATTACATTGGTTTTCAGGCCTCCTATACTCAGGAGAGTATAGTGTTCACAGTGGAACATCTAGCTTTAGGCTTTGGAGTTTACATCAGTCAGAGATGAATGGCTGTAGGTCCATTCCCTTGAGAATTTGCTGCTGAAGATACAGAGCAGAAGTAAGCAAATCTCTCTGTCACAAAGACAGGTTTCTGTGTATACAGCATTCAGCTGGAAGCTGACTGTGGTTTGGGTTTCAGGGTGGAGGGATGGTGGCTCCGTTAAAGACAAGCAGAAGGCAGAAGTGGAGGGATGCACCTGTCCCCAGACTCAAGGTGCCATCTGAACGGAATGGGCCAGTTCTTTGGGGATTACCACTGTCAAGTGCTGCTAGTCTCTGACAACTCTTTCCTGGGGTGAGATGGAAGGAGTACCTCCCATGCCAAAGGATTTTGCCAAGGAACTTAGGCAAGGAAAGTGAGTGAAAACAACATGATCTCATGTGCTGCTACCCTACTAGATGTGCTGCAGCTCAGGCGAGGGGAGAAAGGCTCTTACCATGGAGAGCTCAGATCAGCTGTAGGCTGTCCCAGCGGCATCTGAAAAGGTAAGACTCTCTCTTTGAGTCCCAGAGCTGCCAGAGCTTTCCAGAGCTGGTGGTTCTAGGAAGGCAAGACAGCTGCTCTTGCTGCTTCTTTTGGTCACTGTCTAGAACTGGAAGGACAGGACAATTTACCCACCCATCTCCAGCAGTGATCCTTTGTGGGAATTTCCTGTCCCACAACTGCAGTCACTGACCTTTAGGACACATCCTTTGTCTGCCGCATCCTTATCTGCACTGAAGTGCTGTAGCAGGTACCAGCTGTGATTCACTTATCTGCCAGAGTTAAAAACTCTAATAAAATTAGGCTTTCTAACGATCCCTACACAGTCTCCTCCCACATCAAGATGGAAAAAGGTTGACTGAGAATATAGGAAGGTGTGCACATAGAGGTTTTAGCTCCAAGTGGAGATCTTCTTGAAGGGCCATGGGGCCCTGCACAGCCCTGTTTCCCGGCATGCTTGACATTCCACCATTTCACTTCCTTGCTGCAGTAAGCAGCACGTGGTGTTTCCATTCCTCGGCTGACACAGAGGGGGGATAGCTGGGAGTGGGAGGAAGAGGGCCAGGCAGATCCCCTTGAAGGCAGAGCACTGACAGCAGTGCCTGCGGAAGTGGGGTGGCATAAGTCCTGGGGTACCCCACAGGTACTATGGTACCCTGAAAAGACATGGACAAGGTAGTGAGCTCCCTTGCAGCACGATGGTGCTGGCTCTGCAGGGCTGTCGGGCCCAGCCAGGCAGGCAGGTTTGTGCAAACAAGGCAGCTGAAGAGCAGCCTGCCTTTGCTCTCCCTTTCTGCACCACTGCAGCATGCATGCCCTTCCTGGCTGCTGCCCTGGGACTCCTGAGATCCTGCCAGGCTGCTGTTTGCTCCTCTCCCTGACCAGGCTGTCCCTTGTGCTCTTGGAGAAGCCTTTCTCCTCACCATCATTGTGGGAAATGAGGCTCTCCTGCAAGCTTACCTGCTCTCCGTCGGCTGCAGGAGTGTTGCCTGTCTGGGCTGATCTCCTCCAGGTGGTACCCAAGAGAAGAATGTCTGACAGGGCTTCCTCTCTTTCTCTCAAATTTGATGTGATTCACCCTGTGCACCTGTGCAAAATGTGTACTTCCTGCAATCCTCAATAGCACTTGTTAATCAAATATCGTTAATATTACCCAAACTGGTAAATACTTACAGTTTATGTGATAGTTACCACAGCATTTATTCACCTTGCTCTGAGTACCAGTTTGATGAATGAAGTGGTTTTCGGTGGCTGTAAAAACACAGAAATTGTTAAAGCATGCACCAATTTATTCATTTGGATAATACACAATTCATTTTCACTATTTAAGGCAAATACGTATATATTTATACTGGTGTAACCCAAACTGAAACATAATGCAGTATTGCAGCTGCCTCAATAGGCGTTGTATCAGAACTGAAACCCTGTAGTGACCAAATCGATGACCTCTTCTATCTCCAGCAGCTTTAACAGGAAGAATTAAATACTGACAATGAAGTACTTGAAGCACAATTAAATACACCTGAAAAATAATCTCCCATAATCTTCCAATCAAAATCCTCTTTAATCTGCTTATTATATTTCATCTTCTGGTTAGGCACAAGAACAAATAAGTGAAGTAAAATGCTACATGCTTCAGCCAACATAAATGAGGAAAATACTTCCTGTGTTTCTGTTCTGACCTGACAGAGTTTGAAAAGAGCCTGGATTACTGATTGTTTGCAGTCTGGCTTTGCTCTATTAATATGTGCTTTGAGTTTTCTGCTAGTTGCTATGGAGGCTAATTTCTTTGCCAAGGAAAGAAGACTCTCTTCTCCTCCCTCTGTTACTTCCTCCCTCTCTTGCTCCACTCAGTGAACACTTATAAGATCAACTGTTGGGCACTGTCATCTTTCTCTGAAGCACTGCACTGAAAATCAAGTAAATACAGACCAAATGTGATTACTGACAATAATTTTTATCTGGTGTCTGACTGATGAAACGAACTAATATCCTCATAATTTAACCAACTACTGGATTTGGAATAAAGAAATAATTTCTCTTTAAATCAAATTGGAAGAAAAATTATAATTTTCTGTTTCTCCTCAGTAATGTAAAACATGGTTTCCTGCTGAGGATCATCTGGGAGGTTCCCCAAAGTGGCGGTCCTGCTAGGAAGGTGTGAGATTTGTGAGACTTTCTGTCCTTTCTGCTCACTTCCCATGTTTCTTTATATTTGTGGATTTTCTTCATTTGGCTTTGACTTTTCTGTAGGTTATTGAGAAGTGTTGTGGGTTCTGTGGTGACACACAGAATAGAAATCCTATACCTGCACCTTTTTTACAGTGGTTTTTTTCATTTCAACAACTGGACTAAAGCAGACTTCTTATTGTCTTACTGACTTTCTTCAACCATCTACTCTAGGGCTATACCAGAGAGTATAATTTAATCCTCAGTTTTTAATCTTAAATTTCCATTAAGACTGTTGATTAATTTTGATTGTTATAATTGCTTTGGAACAGCGCTTTTGTTTAGCTGTATAAAGCAATGTATCTTATTACGAGGCCTGTGAGATTTGAGCTTTTTATTTGACATGAATTGAAGAATTTATTCCTGTTGCTTGCTTAAAAGTTTCCTGCAATTCTTTTTTAATAGAATGTATTCCTTTTCAAAATTAAGTGGCTGCAGAAATGAGAGACATTCATTCCCTGACCGTCCTTCTCCTTCCTGTGCCTACCATGAAGCAAGCTAGGTAGATCTGTAGAGCAATTCAATGGCTAGTTATTAGGTAACTGTTTTACCTACACCTTCAGTTGGCCAGTAAGAGGAGATCCCTGCCGGTATAGATGTCTGTTCTCTTACTTTGATTATAATTAATGATGATCTGGATTTCACTTATCTAAATAAAGCTTCACTGCAATTAAGTGTAAGTGATATCCCATTTCCACTTCAGTGTGGATATCATCCAGTCTCCTGAACTGACTGACTGGAAATCTTTGGAAGCTAAATAGCTGCTTCACTGCTCATTTACAAGTCTCAGGACGGCGATTGCATTTATTCACCTTCACTCACACCAAAATTTCAGTCTATATAAGAAGTCTATGTTCATATAGAACTCCTTAGCACTGGTTTTAAATCTAATTCATAATTGGGTGATGAAGGATGTGTAAACATGAAGAAGGCAGTAGTGTATTTAGGATCCAATTTTGCATTGCTGATCAAGACTTGGTCTTTCTATAATTACACTGACAGAGTAGACACAGAGGAGTGAAACTCGAATTAAATTAAGTTCATGGCTTTTTACATGGCATTGTTTCAGGTCTTTTGACCAGTTGAGTCAAAAGGCAAAGTTCACTGTAAGCATTTCTTGCAATACCTCCAGTTTTTTTAAAAAGCTCTAATACCTGGATGTAGTGGGTATATGAGAAACCTATTAAGTGTATTTCTTGCTCTCATAGAAGCTTAAAACACTTAGAAGATTTCCAAATTATTTTTAGAGTATCAAAATAAAAAAGGGGGGGGGCAGCTAAAAAAGAGCATTTCCAACCACAACTTGAATTTAATTATTTTTAAGAATCTTCTATTTTTGAATGGTAGTTATGCCTAATCCTCATGGTGCAGAGTCCAGTCTGATACATGTCTCTGAAAAGTCACAAAAGACAAGAAAGTATCCTGTATGAAAAGGAAATTCGACATTCCCAAATCCTCCACTGAGAAAAACAAAATTTGTATTTCAAAGATGGTTTCATTGTCATGCTGCCCTTTCAGACTTCTGGGTGAAGCTCTCTATAAATAAACACAGGCACTCTGGGTTTTTAACTGCAGCTGACTACTCTTTGCAATTCATATCTTCGGTGAAGGTGTAATTCAGTACCCTGTAGAACAGTGGTAAAGGTGTAAAAAAGTGGTAAAGTTTCACTTCTATTTCTGTTACTTCTGAAACATGCTACTTCAGAAACACAGATGCTGGATGAGGTGAGGCACATGTACAATGTGTGTGGTACCTAAGGAAAGAGGACAGGGCCCCTGGAGCCTCAGGGAATACCAGATGCCAGAAGCATTTGACAGATCTCTGGATTTTACAGATGACTTTTTCTTTACAGAAAAAGGGAAACAGGGAATGGTTATGTCAGGCAGGATATTTTTTGGGAGAGGCAGGGAAAAAAAGAGGGAGAGAAACAGCAAATACTAATACAAGCAGACACTGAGCGTCTGTTTTGTGGCAAAAATGTAGCCTTTTCTATCAGTCCTTTTCCTGGCCAGGCACTTAGGTCAACTGTCTTTACTGTGTACAGGTACAACATTTATTATAGTGGGGCTCAGACTTTGTTTATCTCTGGCTTGCAGTAATTAGTCTCTGAAAAACTGCTGTGAGGGGCTTTCTTTTTAAGTATTTTCACCTCACATTATACATATGGAATGCTTAAAATGTCTTTAAAAGCAGTGGCATTTGAAGGTGACAATTTATCTTTCTGAGGTACAAAATGAATTTACGTGTGTGGCGAACAAGGAAACAAGGAAGTGTTGCTTACTCAGATTTCTATTCAAACAAGAAAAAGCCTCTTATCTTTCAAGAGAAAATATTCTGATGAATACCAGAGGTCTTCAAGATTTCCAAATGACCTAAAAATGTTAAGAATTCTGGGTGATATGTGAGAAACCATGCTATAAAGAAGCGAGCAGTTCAATATATGGTACTTCATGCTTACCAAGCAATGCAATACTGTATGCAGACAAAACTGATAAAAAACATTTTGTTGCCTCTTAAATGTCCAGTACTTTGTCATATAAAAGGTGGAACTTAGGGACACAAAATGCATGTACATTTTTTGTGACTGGTAGAGAGTGCACAGTTAAAATTTTACCTAAGTGAATATGGGAATAAGTTCTAAATAAGAAAATTTAAAATTAGTTGATCCAGTTCCCTAACATGGTAAAACACCTCTTAACACATATTTCAAAATGTTTGGGTTTTTCCAAAGCTCAATCATTTTAGTTGCTCAGAAACATGCATGTATTGTAACTCGGCCAGAGCTACAAACTAAGGCCCAAATCCAAACATCTTTAAAACTCAGATACAATCAGATCCAAAGTTTTGGTTCAGCTCATTATGAGACAGCTGCAAAATCTGGATTCTGATTCAGTAACTTCCTCAGAGTTTGTAGTGTCCAGATGTTTGGTGGGGAGTGTTGCTTGTTTGGGTCACCCTAGCATTTGTTCTTTGTCTTTATTTTTTTAATACATTCTTGTATGTTTATATCCATCTTTTATCTGACATATCTGTTGAGACAGTAAGCTTATACTGAGTTTGAAACACTGAAATGTCTTTAATCCTCGTTTGCTTTTTTTAGTGTAATAGAAACAGTGGATAAGCATGATACCATAGAGAGACTATCTAGCACGAATTTATTGTGCGATTCTGCTACTGGACACTGTCTTGGACCCAGCTTTGAAGTGAACCAATATATCATTTCAGGGGCTGGAAATTCTCAAGACCTTGCTACTGCCTTGTAAGACCAACTAAGCTAGTCACTGCAAATTTAAAACCATGGAGTAAAAGTATTTTACAAATTTTATCTCACTAACACAATGGTGTCATGTTCATACTCAGTTAATAATGTCATTTAGATTAAAAAATCCAAGACAAGTTGTTTTCAAATCCAGGACTGTATAGCTGGTGAAAACCACATAGTTTGTAATACACTGGTAGATCAAACATTTACATCTATTATTATGAAGTTTTTGTTCCTCCTTTTGGAATTGCTTTACTCCAACATGTCAACTCAACTCCCCCATTGCTACTGATTTGTTGCTTCCTTTACATATGATAATCATTCCAATGAGTTGAAAAGTGACATTGTTCTTGAATTATTGTACCTCATCTGAACTGTTCATGGAAATGAACCTGGAGGGGTAATTCTTTGTGATTTAAACTAATGATATCACTGAAGTAAGTACCTTAATCATATCAGAATACACTTCAAGAGACTGTTTTTCTTTCTTATGAAATTAAGCCCAGAGGCCAAAATCAAGGATGGACTTCTAGGTCAATTTATGTAATTTAGAAAACAAGTACCCTGTGACAGTAAGTAACTTGCACTAAAAGTAGTGACTATTCTTCTGACTCTATATTGTAGGCTGCGCAGTGTGCAAACAAAACCTTTCTAGGAGAGCCTGTAGGCAAAAATAATTTGCTCTGTGGCATCTAGATATAAAGAGAAAATGAATTCCCTGCCCCATAAACATACTTCCATTCTGCAACAGTGTACTGCAGGTGGTGACCAACTGGAGGCAAGGCTGGGAGTACCTCTCAGCAGAGAGCTGGAACATGTGACACTTCTGCATTCTCTCCCTGCTAAAAAGCTGTGGGCTGTAAAATGGTGTGTGCTGGGGTGGGGAGGGCAGGGCCATTCTTTGCGTGTCTCCCGTGCCCTACGATCAGTGTTCACTTGGAGTGTGCTGTGTTCAGTCAGTATGACTTCATTAACAGGGGACAGTTTCAATATGTGAAGAAAGGAGGAGCAGTGCCTTCTAAGTCACAGGGATGTTGACAAAGCTGAGCTGCACAGGAACAGTGTGCAGACAAATGTTTGGCACCAGAATTACACTTGGGCTCCAGCAGTTTAGCTTCTCAAGTCCGGTTTGTCTCTGCAGCCAAAATCACAATGCTCTGACTTCCCAATTTATAGAGACCTTTATGCCTTTATATTAGGCTTCAATCTCTGCTCAGTTTAGCCTACTTTATGGGGTATTAGGAGGAACTACTTGCAGTACCCTGAAAAGGTGTAAATATTTACTTACAAGAACAGCATAAGGTGTGCTTTTCATAGAAAAAAAAAGACAAAATTATTGTATTGGGAGCTGAGCAGGACTTACAGCTTCTGCAGCTTGGGAAGGTCTGAAAGTATGTATACTGGCTAAGCTCCTACTGAGCTGTCTAATAGCAAGAATTATAAAAGGAGGGCTCAGGGACTCTTTTATGTGCCATCTTTACTGGCAATACTGTTTTATTTCCTAAGTAGCCTTATTGATCTCTGAGGTAATTCTTGGATGGTAAATTATTGTTTAAAACATGTAAGAAAAGCAAAATTAGATCATAAAGCAGAGTTACCTTTACAATCATGGGGAATTAAAGCAAGTGGTTTTACAGTGGGCCAAGGAATTGCTGACCTTTTTTTAGATCTCTGCTCATCTAATCCATCTCAACAAGCAGGGCTCACTCTCTGGCATTTAGCAACAGTGTCAGGGAGTGTACAGAGTGTACTTCCAGCACCAGAGAAGAAGTAGGAGGCTCCTCATTTGCTTTCCTTATGGTTCCTCCTTAAAGAATGCTTCTAGTGTATCTGGCAATCTCCATTCACCTACATGTAGAGACAGAGGCATGTTGTACTTCTTCATGTACTTTTTCCTGGCAATCTGCTCAATAAGAATTTTTGTATTCCTTCTAGCTCATAAACAAGATCAAAGGTGACATTTTCCTTATTTCTTAAATTAACTTTTAACTCTTATAATAATAGATGTTGAACATTTTGCAGAACAATCATATATGCATGTTAGTGCTATGAAAAAAGAACCCTTCCTTTTCCTGACACCTGATAATTACAGAAAAGAAAGGATGGAGAATTGCTTTGGGTGGTACCATGGAGTAGAGCTGCAAGTACTGGAGTCAGATGATAATAAAGAGAAATCAGCATAGGCTGAGCAACCAGAAAAAGTTCTTAATGAGTTAGCATCCCAAGAGGCACAGGGAAAACCCTGTCATATGGAATGCTTAACATTTCATTTTTAACGTTCAGCTGCAAAATGCACTGAATGAGGGACTAATCCTGCTCTGGCAGAGGAAGGTACTTATAATGCAACTAATAATTTCAGGGCCAAATTCTCTGCTTGCATAAATAAGCCAAACTCTGCTGAAGTCAAAGGAGACCCACCCTTTCATGCCAACAAAGGATATAGTCTTCTCTGCTACTCTGAATGTAGCGCAGTTTTGAATGGGTATCATTAATCCCCATGAAGCAAGAGGCCTGTTAGAGTACTTGGCTTTCCAGAAGAGTTTTGGGGTTTTGGTTTGGTTTTGTTTGGGCTTTTTTCCCCCCACTGTGATGAAAGCCTGAATAAGAAAAAGCAAACTGTGGCATGCTTTCTTTAACCCCCAGTGTGTAGTGTTTGTTGACTCTCATGGAAGTCTTTGTCACAGTTGTGTCTCATGAAGCTGTGCAATTTTTTCAAATCAGGTACCGCAAAAAGAATTGCATTGAACTAAATCTTTGATTTTTTAATGAATATGCTTGATGAAGATAAGGGCGCAAACCAGCATTCTAACTGCATGCGCATTACTAAACTCCCTTTGTTGTTTTGTTTTTTGTTTTGTTTTGTTTTGGTTTGGTTTGGTTTGGTTTGGTTTGGTTTGGTTTGGTTTTTTTGTTTTGTTTTGTTTTGTTTTGGGGTCTTTTGTGTTTTGGTTTTTATGGAGGCTTTTTGCTGTTTTTTAATTTTTGTGGTCCTGATCCCTTAGTGTTTATACTTAGTTTAAACAGCTAAATCTCTCTTCCCTCTCTCTTTCTTCCCTCTGCTTCCACCAGCTTCATTTCAACAAATAATAGGCTCAAATGTGGTATTAAGATGCATCCTGGAAGATCATCTAACCTTGCACTTTCAGACCTCCAACTTTCACATGCCTAGCAGCAATTCACAATTTATTTTTTCTTGCTAACTGCTTTTCAAGGCCTGAGAGCATTATCAAGAGTTCCTAGCAATTCCAGTGGAGAACTTTTCAGCCCAGAATGAAAGTTGCTGTCATGGGATAGACAAAATGTGATCATATTTAGTCAGAAATAAAAATTAAGACAGCATGAACCTGCTGGACTGTGATCCCCATTTATTCATAACAACCATAGGCATTTTGTTGAGTAGACCCCAACAGAACATTGCTTGAAACCCCAAAGTGAGAGAGCTAAGTGTGATTCAGTGCATCATGCAGGCAGAGGAAGCACACAATTTTTGCAAGCATGTTAGTGTATTTTTAACTCAAGATTTGGGATCAGAATGGGCTTGACTCTTCCTTCTATTCCCCTTCAGACTGGGAAGGACCACTGCATTTAACAAATTAAGAGAAATGTAGCCAACAACATCAGCAAAAATAGGCAGAAGTGCCCTGCAGACAGACTTGATGGCAACTGCCTATAGTAGCCCTGCAGTGAACAGGAGTTGAAGGGCACAGTTTTGCTGCCCAGGATTTTAGCTTACCTGCAAACTTTTTTCAGTGTGTGTATCTCTCGGGGTGTTAGTGCAATGCTCCTTCAGAAATGGCCTGTATGAGGTCATCAGAAGTAATGTAGAATATTGTTTTCCACTGCCAGAGGAAGGACTGATCAATACGTCAAGGAGGGACAGACGCTGTGATACCCTATTTCGAAGTGCACACTGATAGCAACACAAGATGTCAGTCCAGGTTCTCTCCATTTACTGTTGAACACCAAGCTTTTTTTTATTTTCAATACGTAAAGAGCTAGCTGCTCTGGCTGGAAAATACAATTTCTTTGTCTAAAAGCTTCTGGGCTAGAAGCATTTAAATTGGCAACCAGATACTCATGTGGTACTTATGTAACTTCTTCAAACACTTCTCAAAAGAACAAGGCTTCGCAGGATACATCTGCCTAGGGATGTACCCTGGAGATAATCTCTGGGATTCTCAAATAACACCATGTATTTCATCTAGAGTGACTTTTACCCTGGCAAAAAAACACTTCTGGACACAGAGATTCCTGTGATGCACATACTTGGTAAAATCTTCCTCAGTTTCTGCTCTCACAAGCAGAGTTCATCATTGAACACAAGCTTATTTACTTTATTAGAGGGAAATAAATGGTTGTCCCTGAGACTTTCAGATGAGAGCTGGACAAATTCGATAAAAGAATATTTACAGAGTGGTTCTGGCCAGTAACAGTCAGACCACACACTATTCTCAGGCATTATAGAGAGGTAGTGATTTGTGTTCTCCAAAAGACTTTTTACAAAATAAATTTTCACGGAGAAGCTAAGCTATGCCAGAATAACAGAAAAGGGGGTCTTCCAGCACATGTCCATTGTCAAAAACTGAAGGGAAGGGTTTTAAAACATTGGTAAGTACTCTTTGTCAGAGACTACCTTCTGCACCTTCTGAAGGGTTCTGGTTTCTACTGCTCACTTCTCTCATTTCTGATGATAGAACACTGCACTATCACACTCTTCTTAAGGTCATTCGCTGCCTGGATTTATAATACAGTCCATCATGAGACCCCCTCAGTGTCCCAAATTTGTATTTTCTCTGTTGCAGTTAGAGTGATATCATTAACCTTTAAAGAAGACTTGTCTCCAGACTGCAAGTAGCCACTGGATTTGGAGTCTGATGACACAAATACCATGATGTGCTCATCTGGAGACACATAAATAGTCCCTGAGCAGTTGCATCCAGTACCCCGGCTGACTCACAAATGTCGCCGACTCTGTGCCATGACAAAGGCAGAAGTATTGCAGGGCATGTAAGACAGTGTAAAGTTGGAGGCCTGGGTATGCAATGATGAAGCACGCTGTGAAAATGTCAGTGCTACACTTCAGGGTCACACATCCTTTGGCAGTGTCCAGGCCCTTGTTGGTAAAATTCAGACAAGGACACATGGCAAGCCAGGGAGGAGACAACCCTACAAGTCATCTGGTTTTCTTGCAACAGTAGTGTTGGTTTGGTTGGATCTCTATCTCAATTCTTTCTATGGGGAATTTCAAAATTATTTTGAAATTTGGCATTTGTTGGACTTTTCTTATTATGTTCAGGCCACAGAAAGACATCTTCTTTCTGCCTTTAATCTGCAACGTATTAGCCTTTTTGTCATCATCTATTTACCAGGCTGGATAGCCTGAAGCTTCCTACTTCTGTTGGAGGTGTAGTTTTAAATAATCTCTGGAAAGACCTCTACCCGCTGTTGAAAACGCCAAACTCCATAAATTTCACAGCGCTTCTCCAGAGACTTCGTCAGTTCCAAGGAATACCAGGTACCCATAAGGGCTCCTTCTTCACTGCTGCGGATGCAGAGGGCATGGCAGCTTTCTGCTCAAGTGTGGCATAAGGGAAACAATAGCCTGTCTTTTACCTTAATGGGAAGCACAAGGAGAAAGGGCCCATGAGGTGGGTAGACCTTTGCTTTGAACATCCGAAAGCAGGCTGTCAGGGTGCCAAGAAATAACTCCGGAGTATTCTGGAGGATAATATTTTGTTTGTTGATGAAGGAGTAGAGGCTACCAAAATCTAACTGATGCATTTTTCTGTCAGTGTCTGATTTGTAACAAAACCAGAATTTTTTCCTGCCACCAAAAATCACTTTCCTGGGGCCTAGCAGTGTGAACAGTTTGACTGAAAGTTTTCTATGTCTGACATTTTTTCAGAGTGACTATCTCATGAACAGGTTTGGATCTGATGTTAGAACCTACCATTTTCAGGTAATCCATCTTTCGTTATGTTGTGTAATACACATACCCAAAGCTGGCCCCTGACAGAGCATTCCAGTTATTTTCATGGCAGATTCAATACAGGCATGGATAAACACACATTAAATTAAAAAGTATCAGGCACTGTAGGACTGGATGGACATCTAAAAAAGTAGGATCCTGCTTGATATTCACCATATTGTAACAGCAGATTCGACTCCTTTTTTTTTGCCACATACATAAGTGGCCAACAAAAAGGGTTGAATGTCTCTTTTTTTTCTCTGATTATAATTGTCTGGAGGGAGGAGTGTAACTGTGCTATGTTTAAGGAACATAAACTGGTACATAATCTTGCAAATAGAGGTCAGTGTAACGTTGGGGTTACAGCAATAAACTTTCACCTTTTTACTGTCCTTTTTCTCAGAATCTGTGATAGGTCATCACTATACTCTTATTCTTGCACAATCTGCAGGCACCCCTAAACATTGTTACCCCTTGTTTGCAATAGAAACTGTTCATTTTGCAAGTCAAAAGCCCTATTGATTAGAATAGTGCCATGCCATGAACTGTTCAGGGCTTTTTTTTCTTCAAAAATCATGCTGTTCCCTCCATAATAATCCAGTGGTGGAAGAGAGCACACATAAGTTTGATTTTTAGCAATGCTGGGAAAAAAATGTGGGAAATAATAATTTTCCATATAGCTTGGAGAAGGCTGCTTAGCTTCACATGTAAAACATTTAAAGAGTATATGAATTGTATACTCATGCTGGGCACTTTTGCGCATACAAGTTTACCACCTTGGGTGATTAATTGCATATGCATTTTTTCATTCAGAAGTTGACCAACAATGAAGTAGCCATCACAGCCTTTGGCATTGTGTGCTAGTAAAATCTAGCCCTAAAATTTTTTGTCCATAAACAGCTGAATGAATTTGCTGCCATACTTGCAGCAAAACAGAGATTATTGTCACAGTTGCTTAGAGCAATTAAATATTGCAGCTTTTTAGTCTGTAATTTTGGATTAGGGGATAGGTTTGCAGTTCTGCAAACTCTACCATATATGCTTTCCACAATAATGACAGCCAGAAAGAAAGTTTGACCAAAGCACACTTTGCAAGAAAGTACTCACCCAATCTAAAAAGCTCTGTTGCATTCATTGTGTAAATGAATAGTGGGAGAATATAAAGAGTCACACATGGTGACAGCTTCAAGATGGAGTTGAGCATAACCAGCAGGTTCAACAATGAACAAATGTTTCATAAGCTTCAAGTACAGATTTTGGTCCCAAAGTAACAAATCTGTATTGTTCTACACAGTGTCCAGCTCCAAGGTTCTGCACTCTCCAGTGCCACAGCCCAACATGCTCACTTTTGTCACCACCTAACTTCTTGCTGCTGCTTTGAGCTTCAAAATAATGTGCACGGCTTGTGCATGCTAAACCCTTCCTTACTGTCTATTTCTGCAGTCCCCCAAAACAGGCTTGACTCTGAACAAACTCCCAAAACCACCCTTTTATCAGCAACATCCCGCTTATGTTCTCTGAGAGCATGGGGCTGCAGTCTCTGTCCAAAGCTGAGGTCTTCAGACAGCAAGCTCAACCCTCCACCTTATTTGCAACATCAAAGGATATGAAGAAACATGTCCTTACATGAAGAACCAACCTCCACCCCATAATGGTACTACAGGTAGCTGAAAGATCAGTCGCAACTACAGGGAAAGAGAGATTTCCGCCACTACCCATCCCTTCTGTGTGACTGGATCTTGAAATCCAGTTTGTGATTCATGGGCCTGTTGGCCATTTTTTTTCTGGCCCACCTGGTCCTTTTTTTGGATCACTTTATATCTTTTCCTTATTGCCCCCTCCTTCATGTTCTTCTGAAGCTGGCATTTTGCTCTGGTTTCCCACGTTTGCAAACAGCCTTGCTTGTGTCTTGTAGCACTGAGCAAAGCCCCAGTCTACCCTGTTGCCCTGTGTGGCCATCCTGCTGGGCTAAGCGAGGGCACAAAAGCCTCTTGGCTCATTAATACATATGTATTTCTATAGAAACGTATGCTGGATATACATGTATGTATTTTTTTATCTGAATTCTTCCTGGCCCAAAGGACAGAGGCAGGCAATCACAGGGTTTCCTGAGAACAAGTGGGTACGATGCTGTCAAGAAATGGCCATCAGCCAATCCTGGTGCAGCATGAGAACACGTTAAACACACCATGCTTAACTACAGGTGCCATAAAATGTATGAAAACACATGAGTTTCCTGTAACTGTTCTGGTACTGTCAGGTCCCTTTACACTATGTGGTGTTTGTATCCCAGCTCCTTGAATTAGGTGTTGACTTTGTGGAACGTGCCAGACACACATATATCTATACACACTCACGGGGTTTTTTGGGTTTTTTTTAAAGTTTGGAACAAGCAGAAAAGAATGGAAGGGTTTGACCCAAAGAAGCAAACATCTCTCTCAAATGTTCTACAGCCTTAGAAAAAAATGGGGTGTAGAAGTTTAAACTGCCTCCAGGCAGTTCGAAGTTTTAGGACTGGCACTTGCATAACTGATCATACTAGGCCTTACCAAATTTGGCAGCCAAGTAGGGGTTGTGTTTTTCACACGGATGAACTGTTCTTGAACAATTTCTCCAATGTATTGAGCACAAACAGGCTTCTCTTAAACATCAAGCATGCAGGTCTCCTCTCTCTCTTTCTCACCCATTCCTCCCCGCTCCTATCCTCCCACCAACAAATGAAGTTATTGTGACCGTGGTGGCAGTGGATTCTGTCTAACAGAAAAAAATATTTCTGATAACATAGTGCTGTTAAGAATGGAGAAATGGAAGGAAGTAAATTCACTTTGGGCCGGGTCACAACCCACACAATCGTGCCAGAGACGGAACACACATGGCTATTTCCCCATGCTCACAAACTTTGCAGATCAGCAATAACCACAATCCCTGTGGATTAGCAATGCTCCAGAACCAGCAGCTCGAATCCCTGACATACTGTGGGCTGCTCACCTGCTGTGCACTGCACCCTCCAACAGAAACCACAGATACTGCTGTTCCATTCCTGAGAGCAGGGGGGAATGCAACTCTTCTCTCCCTATGCAGCATTAGGATTCAAGCCTTCAGAGGAGAAAGGAAAATCTTTTCTTTACATCCCAGGATACAACAGGCACAGGAAAGGAAGGGTGAAATACCTATGATATGCTGAGAGTGGTTCTGTATACTTGACCCACCGTCTGCCTAATTTTTGTGTTATTTTTGAAGTGGTTTCTGCAGTTTTCACCATATGGGCAACACAGGTATAATAAAGAGCTTTCTGAAATTCTGAAAAAATGGAAACCACAATTATTGTTACAGTTTTAGAGTGCAATCTTTTCTAAAAATATGCCAAATATCTATTGTAAGAGGAGTAGAGAAACTGGAACATTCAACAATGGTATCAAATAAACGTTAATTTTTAATTTTTTTTTTATTTGAGGTCATATCAAGAATACACATTGGCAGAACAATGATGTAAAGTTAGTTACTCTTGCTGAATTAGTCTGTGAGGAAATAACAACCCCCATATATTATATCAGAGTTAACACAAACAGTAATAACCTTATAGCTCCACCTCTCAGAATTTCCTTTCAGAATTTTTTATACTGTTGTTTCACTACCCAGGCATATATGAATGAAATTTTGGATCTATGGATGCTTCATTTCTGTTTTAGTCATTCTGATTTTTCTCATGTATCAAGGTTTTATCTGCTAGATTTCTTGTGGCTGCCTTTGTTAACCTCACAGTTTAATATAAAATCTGTTTAAATGTGATGATTTCACTTTCTGTATTTGTGTTTTAGCACTTTCAGCAGTGTTTAATTTGAACACACATGTTGCTCATGTTTTCTGATTCTGGAACATTAAGGCACCAAACTACTTTTTAACACATGAAGGATCTATTTTACCAAATACTGCAAGCATTTTACATGACTTTCTGGTTTCTCAACTTCTTGACTTTTTTTTTGTGTTTTACAAAAAGTAGCATCATTGAAATACTGATGAACTAATTATTCAATTATCAGAGATGTTAGGCTAGCTGAGCTACTTAAAACAAGAGCAGCAAGTGTTTCTGTACTTTCGAAAATCAGTTATAAATGGGTGAGAAACAAAGCACAGAACTTTAAAGAACATCTGAAAACAAAATGAAAGCAGGGAGACACTTCCTAAAAAGCTCCATGCAGTTGTGCTTAAATAAAACTGTTCCTCATTGAATAGCGAATATTCCCCATAGGACATTCTAGCAAGATGATGTAAAGTAGTTCGGGTGTGGGAGGCCATACCATGAAGCACAGGAAATAGTTGAAATCTTTTGATATGTTTATAATACTAAGTAAATGGGAAATGGCTACAGCTGAGGTTGTCAACTACTTCACAGTCTGGCAGATGGTCACATTTCACTGTCAACATTTCTCTGAAATTGCATACAGAAGCAAGGTGTGCGGGCAGTTCTGCAGCCAGTGCTCAGAATATTCTCTTAAAGCAATTTGCTTTCAATTTAAAATTTTGCTTTGTTATTCCTTGTCTCCTGTGTGAGGCTCCTAAATACTCCACACACACTTCTAATGTGTAAACACGGTGGGTTTTTCTTTTACTAGTAGGGTATGGATGCTCTTTACTGTACTGAACATACTTTTAAAACAGTCTGCAGCACCAGCCATGACAATCTTGGGCAGCACTTCTGTTCCCTCTTTTTTGCTATCTGTAAAACTGATTTCCAAACCACTGAAAACAAACTAGTAGATTTCCTTCCTTCCTTCCTTCCTTCCTTCCTTCCATCCTTCTCTTTCTCTCTGC
>VWZW01004127.1:356073-366782 GCA_013397115.1 Edolisoma coerulescens
TTCCTTCCTTCCTTCCTTCCTTCCTTCCTTCTCTTTCTCTCTGCCTCTTTTCCCTTCTCCTACTTTCTCTCTGCCTCTTGTTTTTTCTGTAAGAAGTCAGCGTTACCTCCTACAGGATGCCTCAATGAAGGTAGGTTTTGCCTACATCTCCTCTGTGGAGCCTCTGATACAGGGAGCAATTCAGAGCTGTTTAGAAAGTCTCTGGGTGAGGGGACACCACAACAGAAAACTAAAAGCACTGAGACTCTGATCCAGGAGTGTCTTCTTTCAGGGCACTCTTATCCACTCCTAAAACTAGTAGGCTGAATCCAAAACTCAGAGTAAGGAGTTTAGAATTTACACTTCAAACTGAAGCAAGTTTGTTTGGGTTTTTTTCCCCCAAACATTGTATAATATGACCTCATTTTTCATGGATTATAAAAAGAAGAATAAAAAGGCAAACTAAACCAAAAGAACAAAAAAAATGCTGTATGAAATCAGAGCCTGACTATAAAGGAAGGGCTTTTTGTACAGTTTCGTTTTTTCAATTTCACTGTTCATGTGTATTGTTTTCATATGGAGGAATGTCAGTTCCTATTCCTATTCCTATTCCTATTCCTATTCCTATTCCTATTCCTATTCCTATTCCTATTCCTATTCCTATTCCTATTCCTATTCCTATTCCTATTCCCATTCCCATTCCTATTCCTATTCCCATTCCCATTCCTGCATGGGTGATGTACTTCATAATTGTGTTCCCCTGAGTCTCTGGAAGCACAAAACCGCCCATCTCTGCCTGCCCATGCAGGCTTCTTTGCAAGAGAAATGAGGGCAAGCAGGGGGATGATACATAAGCTGCTCTTGGCAGCAGCTGGAAAGAGATCACAGTATTTATGTGGATCTAGAAACCTTATTCCATGGTTTAGATGCATTTATTGAGTCGTCTTCAATCACTAGCCAGAACCCAAAACAACATCTGTACAAAGAGATTTAATACATAATGGGTATTAAGCCAACTACATATAGAAATGCAAATACTGGGCAACTATTTGATTAACATTGGTGAACATTAGACAGATTTTAAACAACACACAATTTAAGATTAAAGATGATGTTGAATACCTGGGAAGACTTCTTACCCTGAATGACAGACAACTTTTATATCAAAGAAGTATTATGATATCCCAAATTATCAATATCTATAAAGGTCTCTGCTACTTAGAGTTTATCAGCTTCCTAGTCCCTTCCTAACTTTAACTTGCAAGCAAGCCACTCCTCATTGCATCCAATACATATGATTATTGTGGTTGGGATATCAAAATAGGAAGGTTTTGTGAACAAGAAAAAGTAGGAGTCTGTTTCATGAATTTTTTGGGTTTCTTTTAACTGGAGGGACTTCAGACCTTGTTTCATCCTACAACAGCTACAACACAAAAAGCTGTACTGCAGAGTTCACCACAAGCACATTTGAGCCCTGAACTGGAAGGGCTGTCATCTGTGTTCCTTTGGTTGTGACTATTACATACAAACTAAGTGGCTTGTTCTGGTTTTGCTGCAGTTTTCATCCCATCAAAATTGAAAACCCATTTATCTTGGAAATAAAATAGTTGGAATGAGTAAGAATATTTTCAGTACACTCCGAGCCTTTTTGCTACTCCAATTCTGCCTGAAATTTTTATCTATAATGCAACAGTTGCTCATAGAATAGACTGCAGAGAAAGGGTGCTACTCAGTATACTTTAAAATACAGTAAAAAGAGATGGTTATTAAAAAATTCTGGTAGGAAAATCTATAATGATGTATGTACAAATCTCTTCATGGTGAGTCTTTTTCAAGGCAGTAAGGAAATGCCACTTACTGCCCAAAAAAGGTACATTCTCTGGCCTCAAAGTTAGACATGAAAACTTTCACTGTTTATAAGAAAAAGCAAACAACAAAATCTGCTTTACTTCATTCCCACAGTTTAGTTTATGTGAATTTATAATCTCATAGAACATGAGGTAAATTCCCTATATATAACAGAAAATCCCATGCAGATTCTCTTATAACAAGAACATCTTTCTTGTTATAGAGCTCATAAAATGTCTGCAAGCTTGCCTGTAATACATAGCAGCCTTTATTAGGAATGCAGCAGACAATCGTCTATTTAGACAATGAAATGAATTCTGACCTCTATGGATCGCTTGCTACCGATGACACTATAAGGGGGAGATATAATTCATATCTGGATGTTCAGTATGTATCATGGGTCTTCATTTGGATTGAGTTTTTGCCTCCTGTATCACACAAATGTACTGAAATCCTAGGTATGCCTCAGATGAAGGTAGTTCCAGTCCTACTTTACTACTCATTATAGAAGAATTACTGATGTAAGAAAATGTATTTATACTTTGAAAGTTGTACATCCTGATTTAAATACACTTATAAAGTGGTTTAAAAGTGATTTTTAAAAATTAATTAGAGCTGACTTGCTCAGGCCTGCAACCACACAGCTCTTGAAGCAAACCTGATCTACATGTACCAGCATCCCCATAACCGCACACTGTCACTGCTTAATCTCTTCTAAGACTAACAAAGAGAAAGGGTTCATATCAAACATTTTTTTGTTATACTAGACAATATTCTCTTAAAAATATCCCCTAATGTCTTTAAAAAGACCTATTTTGAATTGTTAATGTATTCCATGCTGGAAAGATTCAGACATGATCTTCTGTTGTTTCAGAAGTAGAGTCTGAAGTCAGAGCAGAATGTTGGAACAGTTTAGTTTCCTGGTATTAAGTGGTGAAATATTTCTACATATTTGTTGAACAGTAAGTGACAAAAAAAACCCCAAAACTATTATAAGTCTATATGTATCAACACATCTCTCTATTCATATCTATATATGTATTATATCTTTTTCCTTCTCCCACAAGCCTAGCTTTGAATGAAAATTACCTAAAAATGACTGTTGCTGTGAAATCTTGTGGGTTTTGTTTGATTGGTATCCAGAAAAGAGGTATAAACTGGATTGACTGCATTTTTCCCTTTCTTCCCATTTTTTACTGGGAAAAAATAAAGAAACTCAAATTCCTTCTGCAAGAAATTCAAATTCCTAGAAATTCCGAATGTATCTTGGTGAATATGTAATACCCAATACAGCTCAAACACGTAAAATGCTATTTGTTCCTTTACATGTAAAAAATATGAATTCTGTCAAATACATTAGCCAAAATTGATAAAGCCCCCAAAAAACCCCAACACAATTGAGGTTTTCAATTTGTTTTTATTTAGACTGATGGGCTGTAGGCCTTTTATGTATTTTGAAGTTAATATTGCCTGGCAATATAATTAAACATGTCTTTCTTGATTCAATCAGTCTAAACACCAATTTTGATTTAGCCGGAAGGGATTAGTCCAGGAAGAAGTTATGCACCTTTTGCAATATTCGTAGCCTATCTTAGGAAAATGCAGAATGCTGCTCAAACAAGTACAGTCACAAAGACTCCTTATCTATTTATACTAACCGTCCAAGCAGCCTCTGCTTGCATCTCCCCACTTAAAAGTGTGGGAATTCACTTAAAATGGGTGATATTTCCATTGTAGTGAAGTGTGAAACACTTGTTTTAAGCCTATGCTAGCTTTTGTGAATAAATGTAAATTCCCTGGAGTAAATTTTCTAAGAAACAGTTCTAATTTGCAAAGCTAGCAGATTTTGCAAATAAGGTTTGGTGTCCCATTTCATTACTTACTGATGTATTCACACACAAAGTGTGTGGATGTTGTATTAACGCACAGAATTTTACGGGGTAACTTCTACGGACCCTTCGCATATGTCAATAAATTGTCCACAGTTTTTTATATATCTCTTTGTACATGCAGTTGCAGTTTCCTATATGCATATTTGTGAACAGAAAACTGCAAAGTACTGGCCAAGTCCATCTTTAGAAAAAGTTTGCTTTACAAATGCAACCTGCATTGATTCTGTTCTTGTTAGGTAGTAGCAGTTAGATGGCAGCGTTGTAGGTTGGAAGTGATATCCTTAAGTGTAGAGGAAAGCAAAAGAGATGAAATCATTAATTGTCTCACCAGTTTACTGCCTCAAATGCCCTAAATTTAATATACAACATCTCTTGACATCTAGGAGTTTGAACTGGTGTGTGTATAGGGGATCTCTGTGTACAGAGTTATTGAAAGTGGGATTTTTATTTACTGCTTAAAAAAAGTAGAGTTCCTATTTCCTCTATATAAGCTTCATGGGTACTCCTGCTTCACAAAGGAGGTCTGATGTGGGCGTTCTGGAAGTCCACAGATTGTTTCTAAAGGCAAAAGACGTAATTTATTAATGTGGTTATTTCTTATGTAAAGATATTTCTTATGTAAAACTGAATACTGGCAGTACTCATGCAGTTTAAATTAGAAAATAGTTTACTGCTATAATAATAAAACAAAAAAAACCCAAAACCAACAAAAACCACTTATGTAGGAATTCTCATTATGGTATATAACAGCTTTCTGTTATTACCTGAAAGAGTGAATCTGATGCAGAATGCAAGGATAATGACTCTTCTCTAGTTTCTAGTGCAGAACTAATTAAAACTCTCCTTGAAGAAACTGATACCAGCTGTATTGCTATCTGTGCTTCTGTTCTCCAGACAGGCAAGAAAAAGGAGCAGATAGCTGTGCAGATATTATCTCAAAGAAAGATGATGTATTGAAATTATTAGATTTCTTAGAAATACAGTAATTTTCCTTTTTTATTACTTGAAATTTTCAGCAGGCTTTAAGACAGTTTTAATTCTTCTATAAAGCAGTATTCAAAACATACATACAGATCATTAAATAAAAATTTTGTATAACAAAACCAGGGATTTCCATTTTTACAATTTGATTTTGTGCAGTGTCAGATCTTTGAGCATTTAGTTCAGCGAAAATGAGAACATTTCCTCATTTGACTGTTGTTTAAAGTGCTGTTCCTCAGCGTGTTTTTTCATACTTTTTTTTCAGTAGGCAAAGTAGTTGGCACAAATCAGACCTATGCACTTATGAATGGCTTTTAAAATGGTGTTCAGATGTCTGTGTTTGGGGAATGTACTATATCACAAACTGCAAATCAAGAATAGGTGGTCCCAAGCTGTCCCACAACGTATTTTCATCTTGGCCTGGAAGGGAATGAGATACTACTACTACAAATACACTACTGCTACTTAGTGTAATTGTTCCTTGGCATTTTTGCTGAGACTCCTAAGCAGTGGTAGAGACAGCTTTCTTAGTGGGAAACCTATTAGGCTCAAAATGACTCAAAATAGAGCTCTGAAAACTGGCAACAATCTTCTTAGTGATGTGTGAAGACATTTATAGGTAGTTATTCTTCCTCTCATTTTTAAATTACAAGTGGAAAAAAATGGATAGAATCTGCAAAATGGAGATCCAAAACCATGTGCTCCCCTAACTTTGTAATTTGGGTTTATATTTTGATAGAGAATATAGCAGATGCTAGCACCTAAGTCCAGGTCCACTAAAACTGAATGCAAATCACTAAAATCTGGGAGTTTATTGGAAACATGATTTTAGTCTGTAGTCAGCCATGATTTGCGCCAAGGTAACCAGGATTTATTTACCATAAACACTGGAGGTTCTTTTTTCACTTTTCATTTCCTTTCTTTTTTTTCTTTTTTTTTTTTTTTTTAACAAACGTTAACTTTTTATATACTTTGGACGCACTGGATTCCCAAAGCTTGAAGGACTATATTAAAAGATGCAAAATCTAGTTAAACTTTAATACAAGATAATACATCTGTAATCAGACTGGACTACTAATAGCTCTTTGTATTTCTTAAAAAACCAGTTTGATAATGTGTAGTAGTCAAAAGTTAGGGTGGAGTGTGTATTCCTCATGTTCTGCCTTTCTCTTTTCCTCTCCTTTTTGTTATACATGGATGAACAAAAATCACCTGCAGAGCAATTCTGGAGTAACTGTTGATGTCTCTATCTGCATAGCATCAGAAATACCTTGAGAAATTCTAAGGCAAAAGACAAAATTCAAAATAGTGTGTAACTGAAGTGCCTAGAAATGTTTGTTAGGGCAGAGTACAGTTTGTAAAATATAAGCCTGAAATGGAACACTTCTTCTAGAAACATCTCCCCCCCCCCGTCCCTGGTCAAGGAAGTAAAAAGGCTTGTGAAGCCTTTATGCATGCAGCTAGCAGTCTAGTTCTGCAGTGCTCATGAAAGCAGCAGGCTCTGCAGCCTGGAGAGCAGCTATGGATCCTTTGGGGAGTCCCTGCTGAGTTATGGAGCAGATTGAAGAGCACTGGAATCAGTGCCAACTGTTTAGCAGCTGTGGATGGGTATGTTCTACTTTATTTCAGAAAAGGCATAAGTAGGATGGGGAGGTGAATTCTCACCTTCCTTCATACCGTGAGATCTTATCCTGCCTAACAGGACTCCTGTTACAGAGGAGGAGGAAGTCTGGTCCACTATATGCTTTCTCCAGGGCTGGAGATAGCCCCCAGAGCTCCTGCAGTACCAATCTGTGGGAACATAGGAAAAGCTACTGCTAGGCTCATCATTCCTCCTCCTTGTTTTGAACTGTTCAGGCAAGAGCTGCTTTACTAGATGAAACAGCAGCCTGGTTGGCTGAGGGTCTGTCTGTCAGTGTTGGACAGACTGTGGCCATGAGTGCCAGTGCAATGTCCCGCTCACTTTGCCTCCTAACGATCTTTTTGCCTAAGGATATTTTGTGGCTGTAACACGTTCATCTTTGAAATTTCAAAATATGCATTTTTTATCCCAGAAGACTTCTGCTTTGAAAATTTCGTAAGAGAATAGGAAAATTCCTTAGTGATATGGAGCTACAGACATGTCCCTTGAGTATCAACAAATTGAGTGGATGTCTTTTAATAAAATGTGGTCTGGGGTTTATAATGAGTTGTATCCTGTGGTAAAATGGAATCAAATGAGGGAAGAGATTTACATGGATATACACAAAAAAATTAGTACAATCTACGACTCTTCATAGTTGGGCAAAACTTTTTACATCTCAGATAAGAAGGTATTGCTTTCTTTCTTGTCAGGCATCCATTACTTCTCCACCAGTGAGGTTGAACTTCTGACTTCAGAAATGATAATTCAGAAAACTGCACCAGATCCACAGAAATTATGTACAAATTAGCATGACAAGCCTATTATCAAAAGGCTTCAAGGACCATAGGTTTAACCTGTCAACATTTGTCATTTTCCTTATTTGTTTTCTATCTGAAACACGTTTCTATTCAGTTCTACAAGTTGCTGCCTCTTCTCTCCCCATTTATGTCGATGTACAGAACCTGCTATCTGGCTGATATTTCCTGACTCTTCCTAAGTGGAAGGAACCTTGGGAAGAAGAATGCAATCCAAAAGAAATGGTTGTCCTAAAAGCAAAGGAAGGAGAGCTTTTAAACTGTGTTATTCAAATACTTCACACTTCAATTACTTATTCATGTAACAAAACATAAATAGATGAGTCTTAGATGAGAAAGGGAGGTAGATTTGTTTTGTGGCTAAACTGTTGACCAGATGCCTGGTTCAGAGCTCGTTCTTCACAGAATCAGTGACAGTGTTTTCCAGTCAAATTATTGACTATGGCATGTTTGGTGCCTTGTAAAAAATACTGAATGACATTAGCTCAGGAATATTTTTGGTGTGGAGAGTTAGGTCTATGAAGTGATGCAGGAGACAGGGCTTAGGTTTGGATTCAAGTAAAACAATTGACACTGTACTAAAATTACAGTAACATAGTGCTTTGAAAAGATAATCAGATGGTAATTTACCAGTATATGAAGAGTGCAAATTAAAAAATTGTATGAAGTTTCTTATGGAGTATTTTCTTTATTTATCAAGCCTTTGAAATTCAAAGGGTTTGGATGTTTACTTCATGCATTTTCACTGTGTGTTATTAAAAATCTGTTAGATTTTATGTCACAAAAGTCTGGATTTTGCTCTAAAATAGGGCCAAAGGAGCAGGTTAATAAAACTGGAATGTTCGGTAATGTGGAATAGAGTACCAAAGATGAAGGCTGAGGATGCAGTTTAATTTAGAGGGGAAAGCCTATTTTTATTTTTATTACAATTAATCTACCAAAAGCTGAGAGCATCATGAACAAAAACTTATACTACTAAAAAGTTTCTTGGAAGACAAATAAGATAATTTATTTTTATCATAAGACTCATAAGAACCATGGAATCATAGAATGGCTTAGTTTGTAATGGGCCTTGAAGATCACCTTGTTCCAGTCCCTCTGCCATGGGCAGGGACATCTTCCACTAGATCAAGGTGCTCAAAGCTCAAAGCACTATTCAAAGTGGCCTTGAACACTTCCAGGCATGGGGTATCCACAGCTTCTCCAGGAAGCATGTTCCAGCATCTCACCATCCTCACAGTTAAGAATTTCTTCCTAATATATAATTTAACCTACTATTATCCCTTTTCCTATCACCACATGCCCCTGTCAAAAGTCCCTGTCCAGCCCTCTTGAAGACCCCCTTTAGGTACAGGAAGGCTGCTATAAGGTCTCCCTGGAACCTTCTCTTCTCCAGGCTGAACAACCCCAGCTCTTTCAGTCTGTCTTCACAGGAGAGGTGCTCCAGCTCGCAGATCATCTTTGCGGCCTCCTCTGTACTCACTTCAGCAGGTCCATGTCCTTCCTTCACTGGGGGCCCTAGAGCTGGATGCAGTTCTCTTTAAAAAACTCCAAAAGCTGTACTGCTAAAAAACTATGACAGAATGTAGAAATTGCCATTATTTGTTTTGGAATAAATACCAGATCTCAGGAAAGAGTTTTTCAGGTATGCTGTAAGTACACAAAAGTACAAAAAAAAAAAAAAAAGCCTTGGTTCTGTGGTAGTGTGACATCTTAATGCCAGGGGGAAAAATCCCCAAAATGTGCAAACAAATACTTCAGCCATGTCAGAAAGTGCCATTCTACTGCAACTGAAAATGGCTTGTGAGACTGGAACGTGTAACTGCCTGACTCCTGTATCAACAAAGCATTGCCCCTCCATCTTTCAGTATAGGATAAACACACTGTGCTAGAATACTGAAGTCTGCATTACAAATGGTCATTTACAGGTAAGCAAGAAGGTGAATCTCTGTTTCCACTGCTCCATATATTGCATACTCAAATGCTGATGGCTGGGTTCTGCTCCCATCCCCTTTTCTGCATGATTAAATTTCTTGAAAAGACTTGAGGAAGAGGAAGGAAGTGACAGAGTTTTGCTACCACCTGTCTCTTCCTCCAGCACTTGAGAGGTGACTAAGGATGACAGATTCAGGGTGAAGAGCAAGTTTCACCCTAAAAGACTTTAAACATGTATGGGAGAGGCTTCCTTCCTTGAGATGTTGCAGAACTTTTCCTGGGACGGATCTACCCTACCCTATGCAAAGAATACTAGCGAGTAACTTTGAGACCTGCTGGATTCCGTCCGCCAGCTGGGGATTATGCACTCTCTGACATCACAGACTGCATTCACAAGTCAAGGGAGTTGCGTGTTTTGTGTGCTTTTGTCATCACTTTTCCCTAAATGATGATGGAGATATGCTAGAGGAGGGAATCACAGAACTGCCCTGAACTGTTAGACATGACCACATATTTTGGCAGCATTTTTGACATCCACTTCTGGAGTTTCCTTGTTTGGATAAAGGAGACATCTTTAAAAACCAAAACAAAACAACCAACAACAAAAACAACAAAACCAAACCAAGCAAACCAAAAAACCCCATAGATCCTTTGAAAATCATAGTTCTACTAAATGTACTCTAAACCCAAATCCAATAGTGACTAAATCATTATATGTGACTGTTTCCTGATTAGATTGGCAGTACAGAGATTTCTAAGCTACAGATGAGGTGTTAAGGGAATCAGAAATAATTTCTGCATCAGTCTTTCTCTTCCACAAATATTATGTCTCTTAGTATTTTTAACTATCTCCTGCATATCCTTGGGGAACAGTAGATGGTAAGTTCTTTGGGAAGGTCTTTAAACACTCTATGACAATTTCAACAACTTTTTATTGTGATTAATCCTAGATCTTGTATAGCTAGTTAAGCCTCACCCAGAAAGCCTCACCCAACAGAGTTTATATGTGTTATTATACTTTGGAATGTTAAGTGTTTTAGACGCAGTCTCTGCTGGGAGCTCTTATATAAAGAACAGGTTTTCTTCCATGAAACAAGCAAGTATTCAAAACACACACCCCCTCCCCCCAAAAAAATTCTGAAATTGCACTTTTTATTGCTTAACTTTTTAACATTTTGTGATATAATTTTTTATAAAAAGAAGAACAAACACTGTCACACTCTGAATTTTGAACAAACAGAAATCAAAGGATGAACTGTTCTAAGCACTTAAACACTTCATCCAATTAGTTAGTTTCAGTGTGCCTTTTCTACCTCTGAACTGCTTCCAGTAAACTTTGAATGCAGAAAGATAAACCGATTGATAATTTTCTACAACTGTACAGAATATAAGATGGTTTTTTCTACAAATTAGTTTTAATGTTTAAATATGTGTGATTTATTTTTTCTATTTCCTTTTACTATGCTGTATCTTGGGTTTGTTGTAACTTTTTTTTTACTAATTCACTGTATTCTATTGCTCTGAAATGGATTCCAAAGACCTTGAAACATCCCTTTTGGAAGGATCTGGTGTTTCTGGCTGAATGTCTTGAAAGATGACAGTGAGATGCAGGGCAGCTAGAGTTAAAAGGCTGCT
>VWZW01004127.1:372785-504157 GCA_013397115.1 Edolisoma coerulescens
TTTTTTTAAGGAGAAGTAAACTGAGTCTTCAAATCATGTGTTGTTGTTATTACTATTTTAATTACTATTTTAAATAGTTAGTACTATTTTAAAACTAGACCAAATTGGGTCTTTTCACTAATGATAAATAGGATCTAATAATAATTGTAGGTCTGAACTATTTTTTTGAGCTCTATTTTGGAATTAAGTACAAGTTTGCTTGGGTTGACCTGTGGTCCTACTGCATTTTCAGTTAAGTGTTTCTGTGGAATTTCAATTTCTTTTTAATTTTTTTCAATAATTTTTAATGGCTACCACCATTTTATTTTTTTTTTAAATTTTGTTCTCCTTTGGGTCTGTAAACCAATATATTGAGTTTTAGTGGAACTTCTCTTACTAGAGTGATTCTTCTCACAGGGATTTTTTTTTTTAAATTTGTTGTTAAAAATTCCAAAAATATGGGAGTGATTATAGTGGGTACCTCAACAAAAGAATGTAAACCAGCTTCTTAAATTGCATTGTACATGATAGTTACTGTAGTAGATGCAGTTTTTAGCTCTGCTTAAAATTTCATGTATGAGCTTCGTGGATAAGTGCAGGCATTTTCACATACGTTTTATGGGCTGACTGGATATGAGTAGGTTTAGGTCTGGAAGCGGTGTAAGCAAATGTAGGCCATTGGTAAACAGATTTTGCATGGTGGTCATTGTATTCTTAGACTATTTGAGCCTCATATTTGCTATATGCTATTCTATTTTGTATTTAAATTGTTGTGCTTGCTACAGTGTACCCTTTTTATGTCCACAACACGTTACAGGGTGTAAAGAACCGAAGTGGTGGTGTTTTGTGTATCAGGAAATAGTCATATGGAGAAGAGAACATCTTCTTAAAATTCTTGCATGTAGCAACATAATAATGAATTATGTTAAGCACCTACCTTTATCTTTCCCCAGCAAAAGACTTACCAAGTGAAAATCCACTGAGTTTTGTTCCATTGTCCAGAGAAGACTATAACTTACTCTTCTATGGATTGAAGTTGAAAATAAAGCTAGTCAAAGATACTGAAAATACAAATACTCTCCCTACATTCGAAAAGCTGACCGTATTATAGTGAGAAGGTCAACATGCTTCAGTCAGGAGTAGTTTCGGATAAGACTGCAGGAAAAATATGAGATGAGGACAAAATATTAGGATACGAGTACTGTATTTATGTGGGTCAATTAGTCAGCCAGCACTGAAATGTCACCATGCCCCTACTTGCTTCATGTAGAATCATCTTGAAAGCAGTTTTTACCCATCAAAACAATTTTGTAGTGTGTTTTTTAAAAATCTTGGAAGCACTGTGATCAAAATTATATTGATGAACCTAATTATGGCTGGCAATGTTAAGTTTGAGCAAACTCAAAAGTAGTTTCATCTTGTTGTGGAAGGTTTAAATAAACTTCTGTTACTTTAATGACTGGAATTTTCTTTTGAGCTTTGTAATAAATCAAATGGGTTCTTGGTTATATTGTCAACTCAAGGCAAAAAATCACAATAAGGTATATTTTTTTCACATCGTCATCTAACACACTGAAATTCCTTTGTTTCACCCTCCCCTGCTAATTACAACCACACATAGGCTGGATAAGGTTGGCAGAGACCTCTAGACATCATCCTGTCCAATCCCCCCAGTCAAACAGGGTCCCATAGAGCCGATTGCCCAGGATCATATCCAGGCAGCTTTTGACTGTCTTCAGGGAAGGGGACTTCACCACCTCTCCGACAAGCCTGTTCCAGGGCTCGCCCTCAAGTGTCCTGATGGCCAGAGGGAACATCCCATGTTGCAGTCTGCGACCATTGCCTCTTATTCTGTTGCTGGGCACCACTGAAAACAGCCTGACTGTCTTCTTTGCACCTTACCTTCAGTTTTTCATATACATTAATAAGACCCCCCAAGCCTGCTTTTCTCCAGGCTGCACAGTCCCTCTCTGTCTGTCAGTCCAGTCCCCCCATCATTGTTGCGGCCATTTGTTGGACTCCTCTAGTATGTCCATCTGCTGGAGAGCCTAGATCTGGGTGCAAGTCTCCAGGCACAGCCTCATCAGTGCTGGGTTGAAGGGAAGGATCACCTCCCTCAAACTGCTGGCAGTCATTTCATTAAAGCAGCTCAGGGTAACATTTGCCTTCTCTACTACAAGGGAACATTGCTGGCTCATGGTCGATTTTGTGTCTACCAGCTCTGACTCTGCCCAATCTTTTCCTGCAGAGCTGCTCTTTACTTACAAGTTTGGTGAAGAGAGGACTTTGGGCTAGCTTTTTACCGTGGTGGACTAACTTCAACCTGTAGAACACCTGGCTTCAACCAAATGTTTTTAGGAAAGTTTAATAAAAAGCTGTAGTGCCATTTCTGAGAATTCAGATGTATGGGAGAAAATTTAATTTAAAGCAGTTCTTATGACCTTTCTTTTATAAAAACCTTAAGTCCTCTTAGTTTCTTTGTGAGGAAGGGTTAAATATTTAGCAAGAGAAAGGCCTTGCACTGGAGATATCGATTGCTAAAATTATGAAAGTGAGAATAAGTTTGCTTAAGTTAGAGGTCTCTGAGCATTCACAGCCTGCAGCTCACTAGAGATTTAAGCCGTCAGCATTTTCACACGTTTTCACAGGCCATATGTGAATATGTGCATATGTCAGGGAAAGAAGCAATACTTCCTTTTCTCCTGTTGCACCAAAGTCAGATTATTCACAAACTGCTATTACATCTGGACCCTACAGCAGTCATGTTTTCATCTGGACATGTACAAAGGTAGGGTGAACGAAGGGTTTGTGAATTCTAACTGCAGATTTAAAAAGAGCTACAACAGGTTCAGAGATAAACAGAGGAGATGGGAATATTTTAGCACTGGTCTGATTGTACAGTTTCTGACAATATCTTTGAAAATATTAGTAGTTGCTCTCATATATGACCTCAATAAACCCCTCTTCTATAATTGTTTTTGCCTCCTGAAGATGAAGGGAAATCAGGAAATCAAACTATATTTCTGTGGCATCTATCTGATTTGAAATTTTATCTCTTTCCTCATTTAGTTATGAATGCAAAATTTCACAGGCTTAAAAACACTGTTGTTTTCATTAATATTTCCTGCAGTGGTTGGGTTGATAATGCTTCCATACAATTAAATACAGACAGGGAATATTCTGTGATCATTAATGTGTGATGGCAGAATTGCTTGATGAATATATTCTTCAAAAAGTGGAGGTATAATTTTTGATAATCATGATTAGATTGCTAGTATCATGTTCTAGTTTCATACCCTTGTAAATTGCTTGTCTCAGAAGAGAAACATAACCTATGCATTAAAATGCATCTGTGTTCTTGGGGTAGGAGTTCACATTGGGTGCATGAAGGGAGCACTACTAGAGCTTTATGGGAACATCAGAGGATGTAAATTATTGCTGCTAGTTTTTCCCAAGGGTTAAGGAATTCTGTGTGGCTATCATATAGGCCTGTGTTTTGTATCAGGATTTTTGAAAGTCTTGATTAGAAAATGTATGTTATCCTTTGATTTTTCTTAGACTTTCACTTAACATGAAAAAGAAAAAAAATTAATTTTTCACTGCAATCCAGACTTCAATAATTTTACTTTTCAGTGTCCTTTTTTTTTTTGTTGTTGTTGTTGTTGTTGTTTGTTTGTTTGGAGTTTTTTGTTTGGGGTGGGGATTTTTTTTTGTTTTGGTTTGGTTTTGTTATGGTTTTGTTTTTTTTTTTTCATGAAAAACACAATAAAATATGCCTTGCCTGTGATCTAGAAGATTATGAAATGTGATGAAGTCTTCTATTGGGATGATGTATGGTGAATAGACTAGCAAGTCATTAGCTGGATGTTGCACCACAGTGTTCCCTGTGTGCTTCTGATCCTGTATTTTAAATCATCCTATAACAGCTCAAGTACATGCGTACATGTTGCCATTGTGCACCATAAAGCACTTTGCATTCTGAAACTGCAGTTCTGTCCCAGCTGCAAGCAAGATGTTTCTATAACAGTAAGCAATGTAATAGCAATGTAACATGTAGTTTACAAGACTTGGTGAATAATGCCATGTGCATCTGAGTCATGCCCCTATTAAATTTAATTAAACTCTTTACACCCTTTTCAGTCTTAAGGGTATATTTTTTATGCCTTTTCAGAGAAATGTGCAGTCAGCATAATTGTTGAACATGTATGTGCAAGGAAAGCTACCAAGAGGGGAGAAGTGGAAAGCAAAGAGGCAATTCAAGGCCTTTTGGAAATACATCTATTGGAGCTGCAGAAGTTATCTTACATTCTGGGATGACTAGATCACTGGTGTTGTTTGACAAACAGTTACATTTCTACAAGTGGAAAAAGAGAAGAGAAAAAAAGATGCTGTATCACTTGGAATGACCACATAGGTGAAATCATATTATAACAATGAGTTCTGCTGAGCAGAAAGCCTGTTTTTTTCAGCATGTTCTACTGAGTGGACAAAAGCAGTATTATATGTCCTGCTCACACACCAGTTCGAGACTGGTGTGGGAATGGAGGACTATATGGCAGGACTGTCTCATCTTGGCCAATAACATCCATCAGAGGAATTAAACAAAACCTGTTCTTGCATCCATGCTTCAGATTTTGCATAGTTCTATATGGCTTGATGCAATAAATAATGACTGCTTTACATCAGTCCCAGATATGGCTTGTGGAGTGTTGTTTGATACTGCTGCTTTCCACTCAACCAAGTTTTTCCAGAATTTTCATCTGTGGTTATATGTATTTTTCTTAAACTGACCCCATATATGTGTATTTTTTCAATAAGGCATTTAATAATGGAAGAGTGGATTTGTACAAAACTGCCTGTAATTGTTTCATTTAGTTTTGTTTTGATTTGCAGATTAAATGGGCATATGTATTGCATTTAATAGAAAGACCTGCTTGTGGATTTTGACATCGTAATAATAATAATGCCACACTCAGTGTAACTCAGGTGGCTGTAGAAACCAGTTTTTCCATGTACTGCAAATTTTTGGATTCCATGAAGAGTTGATATGAAGGAAACACTCTATGTATAAGAATGACACTACTAAGTAATATAATAGCCAAACACTAGTCCTGTGTGGCTACATCTTTTATTTGATTTTTTTTTATTTCTCTCAGTGGGTATTTAGAGGAAATAGAGGGTAGCCATACTCATCCTGACTTACACTAACTCCCAAAGAAATGACTGAGCTGATGGTCATCTCTTTCTTATTTCCATGGGCTTGGCTATGCTATGTTGGGGTAGGACAGTGGAAATGCAGAAGGAAAGATTTTTGGATTTTTTTAACAGACTTACATTTCAGGAATAAATGAGCATAGTGAGACAAGAAATATATAGTTTGGGGTTTTTAGTCAAAGACCAGGAAATGGCCTTATCTTGGCATTGTTTTATTTATTCAATTTTCCTGATATACATCTGTTTGAAACAGTGTGGTTGTGGAACATACTCACCTTCAATGGCAAATTTTAAACATACTTGCCCTGGGTAAATCGTAGTGAGTCTGTAGTGTAAAAAGGATTTAATATTTGATGACTGGCTTGTTCAAGGAAGTTGAGCATAAGGGTTATCCGAGTGCCATTAATTTCTAATATAATTTGGAAAGCTAACTTAAACTTTTAACTGCAGTAAAAGAGGAATCTGCTGGACACTGAACAGCCATGCAGTGAAGAATGTTTTTATCTGCTAGAAAAGACACATAAGGAAAAAAAACCCCAGGAAATCTTGATGCTTGGTTGCTGTTCAGAGGAAGAAATACAGCAGAATTCATCAGACAGGAAGTAGTTTCTACACTTCCCTTGACTGGCTGAGCTGTGTCAGTCAAGGGACAGCAAGATGAAAAGAGATGTGCTTAATATTTCAGATAGATAAAAATAAAATAAAGTTCAAGGCAAGAGGAAGACATGGAAAGAGGCTAAGTATAAAGCTCCTCCCTGGGCTTTTTATAAATGTACATTTGGAGCACTGTCAGGCTCCTGTAATAACCTAATGGGATTTTCACTATAGTAGAATATGTTCTGAAGCAGTGACCATAGTTACAGAAGACAGTTGACAAATCACAGGGCTGCTGTGGGCACATAATACGGTTAAGCAAAATAGTTCATCAACCTGTTTACAAAACTCCACAGTTAAGTAGATTGTTAGTCTGCAATACACATAATCGAAAAGTACTTAAACATGTAATGATTGATTTTGGAGGGTTTGGGTTTGTTTTTTTGGTTGTTTTTAAAGAGTTCTTGTGATTAATGTGAGAGTTAAAATATGTTTTGCATCTGATGAAACTAACCTTAGAGTGCATTTTGTGTTCCTGTGGTCAAATTGTATCCAACATTCAGCAAATTAATTTCAGTTAAAAAGGAAGACTTGGAAAAGTTTGTTTTTTCATTTATTTTGTTTTCTTTTACTCTCTGAAAGGATTTAATCTGTCCCACAGGAAAAAAAGAAAGCATCTTTTTTTTACCTGAGGGGAAAAAATTTTGCAGAAATACAATTTTTAAAATACTTATACTTAATACTCTGTTATGAAGATGTCCCTCTGATCATGCAGCTGGAATCTGGGGTTTGTGTGTTTCTTTCCTATTGCAAATTTTGCAGTCATGTCCTTCTGTTGACTGGATTTGCAGCAGTGGTGGATAAGGGACCAGAGACTGACATCATCTACTTGGACTTCTGCAAAGCGTTTGATATTGTTGTGCACAACATCCTTGTGTCTAAAATGGAGAGACAAGAATTTGATGGATAGACCACTCAGTGGGTAATAGGTTGGCTGGATGGTTACATTCATAGCATCACAGAATCACTTAATTTGGAAAACACCTCCAAGGACATCAAATCCAATTTTTGATTGATCACACCTTATCAGCTAGTCCCTGGCACTAAATCCACATCCAGTCATTTCTTGAATACCTCCTGGGATGGTGATTCCACTACTGACAAGCCTTTCCATGAAGAAATTCTTCCTGGTGTCCAACCTGAACCTCCCCTGGAGCAGCTTAAGGCCATTTGCTCATGTCCTGTCCCTGGCTGTCTGGGAGAAGAGGCTGACCCCGACCTGGCTACAGTCTCCTTTTGGGTAGTTATAGAGAGCAATACAGACTCCCCTCTGTTTCCTTTCTATCCAGGCTAAACAACCCCTGCTCCCTCAGCTGCTCCTCACAGGACTTGCTCTCTAGGCCCATCACCAGTTTCGTTGTTCTGCTCTGAACTGTGGTCAAAGCCTCAGTGTCTGGGCGGAGACCAGTAATGTGTGGCATTCCTTGGGGGTCAGTACTGGAACCATTATTATTTAACAGCTTTGTTGGGGACGAAGATGGTGGCACGAGGTTTTACTCTGAACAAGTTCGCAGATGAAACCAGGCTGTGTGGTTCAGTTGACATGCTGGAGTACAGGGATGCCCTCCAGGGAGACCTTGACAGGCCTGAGATGTGGGTCTGTGCAAACCTCATGAAGTGCAGCAAGGCCAAGTACAGGGTCCTGCATGTGGGTTGGGGCACTCTCATCCTACGTACGGGCTTGACAAGAATGGATTGAGAGCAGGCCTGAGAAAAAGGACTTGGCGGTACTGGTGGATGAGAAACTGATTATGACCCAGCAACATGTTTGCACAGCCTGGAAAGCCAGACATATCCAGGGCTGCATCAAAAGCAGCGTGACCAGCAGCTCGAGGGAGGGGATTCTCCCCCTCTGCTCTTGTGAGATCCCACCTGGAGTACCCTCAGCCCAGGCCTTCAACACAGGAAAAACATGGACCTGTTGGAACTGGTCCAGAAAAGGGCCACAAAGATAGGGCTGGAGCACCTCTGCTGTAAAGACAGGCTAAAGGAGTTTGGATTGTTCAGGCTGAAGAAAGAAGGCTCTATGGAGACTATATAGCAGCCTTCTAGTACCTGCAGGATGCTTACAGAAGGCTGGAGAGAGATGTAATGAAAGAATTCTTATGCAGGTAATTACCTGGGGAGGCAGGAATCCCAAACTGTTGATGTAATTTGTGTGTTTCTTCTTCTAAGCAACTGTGAGAGAGCAGATGAAATTAAATTCTTATTTTTCCTTCTACAAAAAAATTTGTCCTGGACCACAGAGGTACCTATTAATTTTTAAAGAAAATTTGAGTTAGCTGTAAAGACAGCAGAGTTTAAATTATTATATACAGTGGCAACGTTACTGAAATAGAGAAAAAAGATTTTGAATAATAGTAAGGTAAGTATGTAATAAATATGGACGAATAAAATTTTGATATAGCTGTTGCACTGTCAAGCCACAGCATAAACTTACTTGCGGCTATACCAGAAACAAAGAATTCCATAAGTTTCCAATTTAGGGGAAAATTCCCCTTGTAATGTGTAGCTATATTAGTAACTTTTAGCTACTAGTAACTTTTAGCTTAGTATTTAAAATTGTTCTTGAAAGGCTAGAGTTCAATATTTTGTGTGTGTGCGTGTGTTAGATAACCAGGATGGAACAAAGCACTTAGTTTTGTATCATATGTAGTAGGGGAAGGCTGAATTTTCCATTTGAACTGGTTGATTGACCCTTTGCACAGAATGAGAAGAGAGTCACTTGCAGAAAAATCACATCCTTGTTGGTTTTAGGTCAGTGGAGTAGGAGACAAAGCTTCACTTCTTTGAGTGCTATATTTTGCAACAAGGAGACAGGGTTGGTATGGACTACTTAGAAAAAGGTGCAAGTACCAAAACAAATTGAATGAGGCTAAAAAGAGGAAGCATATTAGTCTTAGAGTCAAAGAAGAAAAGCTGGGAAGATAAATACTACCATTATTTAGAACTCAAAGAAAAGAGGCAGAGTTTCTGTGTTTCATAAAATTAAACTCTCATAACCCATTTAGAATATCATACACCAAACATTTAGTTGCATGTCTGATGGACAAGACAGCATTCTGTATATTGCCCATTTCCATGTCAAGAGGGGGGAATACTTTGGACAGCCACACAAGAAAAAAGACTGCTGCTTGTCTTTTGCGTACCTGTTAAACACTAGTGAATGGAGAAATGTGAGAATGCAAGGAGGATGTTGGACCTGCATCTCACTAGTGTTTCCCTTTCCTTTTTGTTTTCCATTTCCTTTCCCTCAATCCTCTTAGAAACCTTTTAGCTACAGACTTGTCTTCCTGCCCCCATACAACTTTACTCACAGAAGGCGATATTTTGTTCATAGATCCTACCACAGTAATCAAGCTGAGGTCTTGAATTTCTAGTGTCTCTAAAGTACGCTGTATTTTGCATTCTTTTTATGGCTTTTCTAGTTGTAAAACAGAGATGAGACTTTATATTTTCTCATGTCTTTTATATTTTTTGTATGGTTTTGAAGCAGGAATTTGTTTATTCTTTAGGAAGTACACAGCACAACCTAGTTCTTGGCAAAGTTTTTCAGCAGAAATTGCAATTTAAATAACCACCATGAAAACCACAGACTTCAATGGCAGAATCTCTGCTAGCTGCATTTTTGCTAGCTGAGTGTTTTCGGATTGCAGGATTAACACCTGAAAATTATCTTTAAAATAGTTGAAGTTAGATTTTTCCACATGTCAGCTCTGAAATTCAACTTAGCATCTGCTGGGAGCATTTTTCTTACTTGTAATAACAAGATTATATGTCTCCTCCCCAAAGTCTGAATTGTGTAAAGACATGAGCACATATCCTTCAAAATCTTTCTCAGTATTCTTACCATCAATATCCCTGCTTTAGTCATGATATTCAGCTTTTTCCAAGTTTACAGCTACTGATAAATTTGTCTGTAATGCTGAGTAAAATCATGGTCTGGAAAGCAATTTCTAGAACAAAATTAGGAAGAAACTTTCTCTTTTTTAATACGGTGCTATAATGCTTTTGTCAGCCCTTTGTAGCATAGCTGAAACACGAGAGACAGAAACTAAAGAACTGACAGTGCATCTTTTCTTCTGGAGATACCACTTCAATGAAAAATTCCATCTGCAATTCTTCATATTTGTGTATGTGTCTAGCTGGTTGTATAATACAGAAACCTTATTGTGACCCAGATTGGAAATGGGAATATCAAACTTCATAGCTGTACTTCATTTCTCAAATTTAGTTTTTGACACATTTGCAATTCTTGCAGTAGGAGGTGTTTGTCTGAATAGTAGCATCTGTTATGAACTTGGAATTGAGAATGGATTCTTGATTGCATAAAAAGTATAGAATGTCAAATATCTTAAGGCCAGAATAAGGTTTACAACAATTATTTTTGTCTTCTACGTCCTATTTTAGCAAAGCAGGAGGATTTTTGTGTGCTGTTAAACTTCCTAGGAGTACATGGGAAACACTTCGTATTGTTCGTATTTATGCTGTTTTATAGTGGTTTTGCTTTTGCTTACATTTTCTAAGTATTCCAAATTGTCCAGATAAAAGACTGGATATGTAAACTGCTCTGACTAGAAAGATTCAGATGGTCCTATGAGATGAAGATAGCATGGAATTTAATTCAACCTGATAGAAGTTTTTCCACATATTCTGAAATCTAAAGCTTAGGGGTTCAAAGAATCCTAGTTTCTTAAAAGCCCTGGGATGTATACTTGTACCTCTGAGAAGGACAAATAACTTAGACTGGATTTTAAAATTTAAGACAGTTTAAATCATGTTCAGTGTATGCTAGAATGACTAAAAGGAGTATATGGTCACGTGGCAAACTGGATATACTTCCCATGTCATTGGTAAGGCATGGATTTGGGTGTCTTTAATCTAAATGTGTGGATTCTGAAATTGTCCATTTTTAAATTTGATTGTTCATGTTTAACAGTATCTTCTTCACTTGATGCTAGATTTGAAGTTGTGAAAGAGAAAGCAAGGGAGATCTGAGTAACTCTTTCAAAGCTAGGAGCTTAACTAGAGCATTTTTTTGTTAACTGTTTAAGAGGTGAGCCTTTCCCTCCTACTTTCAGTGTGACTTGTTTCTTAGAAATCACATATCATTATGTTGAGAAATCTAAGGATTCTCCCCTACAGCAATGGTGAGAGAATGAAATTACTGGGGTTATAGCTTCAAATCACTTCAGCTTGTTTCATGTCTCTGAGGAGTGCAGCAAGAGATGTGCTCATGACAGGGTGTGTTGTTTTTTGGGTTTTTTTTGTTTGTTTGTTTGTTTGTTTTAAATAAAGGGAAGCAAACATCTATGGAGCCTCAAACAGTGAATGTTTGGAGCTGTTCCTTTCCAGTCAGCAACAGGTAGAAAGTTTCCTTTAACATTTTCATAGGAGCTGAAGAAACATGTCTTCCGTATTTTTAATACAGTCTGGAAAATAGGAAGTCATTGCAGGACATTGAAATTTGATGGTTATTGGATGCAAAACCAAAAGTAATTCAGTTAAAAAATAATGAAATATGAATTTTTAAAGGCAGAATTAATTTGCAAGTAATTTTAGATAATTAAGTACAATGTAGCCAAACTATGACATTTGAGATTGTGATTGTCTTCAGTAGCAACAAGTAGTTTGACTTCTTGGGCTATAACAATTCAATATACGAGTGCTGTTTTTAATTTTTTGGTCGAAGAGAATAGATTTGCCTTTAGAAAGCTTGATTACATAAATCGAAATATTAAATGAACATAGGTAACATATGTTTATTATTCCTAACTCCAGTGGTAAACTACTTAACAAAAACAAAGCAGCATTACTCTTTTGTGTTTAAGCAAAACAAAGCAAGCAAACAGAAAGTCATTCTATGCCATTTCCTGAATGTGTAGGTGCTACTTTGAAACGGTTTCCTTAAATATGGTATCTATGCCATAAATTCTGCCATACCACTACCCATCACAAATGATTGCAAAAACAGGGTTTTAACAAGGTTATCTTCAGACCAGAGTACTTTGAAAAATATGGTTTTATTTCCAAGAAAGAGAAAATTTTAAAAAATCTGTAAAGTGATGGTTCAGAGGAAGTAATGAAAACAGAATAGATGATAACCCTGGATTTTCACTTAATGAATTCATCTAGCAACATTCATGAGCAGGAACAGGAATCTCACTGGAATTGTTTTGAATATAGTCAATAATACCTTGCCCATTGGAAAAGAGTTTTGAGGCAAGTATGGACATAAGCAATTAGCTGAGAAGGTAACCAGATCTTTAATATGATAAACACTTAAATAACTTCTTAGGATGTTCCTTAATCTTTTGAGGTAGGTATTTCCTTCTTTTTTTTTTTTTTTTTTTCCCAAGCTTTTAACTAAACATTTATTTATTCTGATGCAGCTTTTAGACTTGGACTTGTCTTGGATACCAATTCATACATTAGATCAAGCAAAAAAAGAAGAAAGAAAAATTAAAGTGATTAGTTTGATGTTGGCAGTCTCTTATTTTCACAGAGTGCCGTTGCACTCTGTTTTCTTGTGCTTCTCTCTCTTCTTCACCTCCTACCTCTTCAAGACTACGAGCAAAAATAAACAATTTTTCTTACAGTAACATAATATGTCTTGCTGAAAGCAGAGTTTAATACAAAGATTTAATGATACTAATTTTACAAAACCAGTGAGGACTTTTTTCCTTCTTCACTTTGAATAACAGGATGACAGGCTAGTTATCTACAGAATCTTGGAAGAATTATTCACATCCTCTCCTTATTTACTTCTCCCTCCCCTTGTCCCCCCACCCACATTTTTCTGAAGCTCTGGATGTTTGCCGTGGCTTGAAGGATGTTGAGCTGCATGTGCAAGTGTTACTGTTTACTTGAATAATTTCCCTGGTTCTTGTGTGTGTCACTTTTCTCATTCACAAGCCACTTGCCAGATTTTTAGGTCATCATCCTTGTCCTTTTCTCAAGATCATCTGGCAAGTTCAATTTAACAAATTCTTTGTTGTAGGGGTGCCAGTAATGTGTTCAGTTTTTCCTCATGGAGTGCACAAATTTGTGCCCATTGTACAAGGATGCGTGTCAGTCATTTCCAGGGGTGTTTGGTTGTATGTGTGTGGGTGGTACGCATGCGATGGAGCTTTCTGAAATTGGTCTCTTATCTGGAATTGGTGGCCTGTGTGATTTTATCCAGCCCTGTTCTCATAGTCCTACCAAGAAAAAGTATCCCTAAGTGGATCTCTTCTGTATGCCAGGTAATTGCTTTTGGTAAATAACTCATTTTCAGCTCTTTTATTATCCATTGTCATAGGCTCTTGACACTGTCTGTCTTGATTAATATGATAATAAAATTTCATACCATAATTAATTCCGTTAATCAGTCTTTTGCAGCTTTACAGTGGTTTGGATAATTAAATCTGTGTTCTCTGTAACTGTATTTCGTTCAATAAAGAGAAGCATGACAGATAATGTACTAACAGCAAATTAATCCTTTTTGAATCTTCCATTAATCTTTTGTTTTCTAACCAAAGCAAATTACCAGCACATGCATTTATATTTGAAAAAATATTTTTGTTGTCTTCATCAGAACTGTTCAAGGACTGTTTAGTGTTTTCTTATTATGTTAGAATCTAGAACATAAAAAATATCTAAAGACAACTGGATTAATAATCATAACCCGAAATAAACTAATGGTCAGTGAAGAACCCAATTTATCATTGATTTATCCAGATATGAATTCTATGGTATTTTAATCAACAGTGCATTGGAACTGTTTGAAAACTCAAACTTCAATGTTGACATTATTTTCTCTGCTGAAGCTTTTCCTGTTCTAGGTATCTCCATTGTTACCCCAAATCCTGGCACAATTTCACAGAAGTTTACAGGAGGATTTTTTTGTTTGCTTTCTTTTGTTTTTTAATGTGATGTCCTGTCCCAGAGAGATAAAAATTAGAAGGTTGTGGCTTGTCTGTTTCTGAAGTGCTGTGATTAGAAGAGAAAAGAGGAGCATATTGTGGGTCAGAGTCACCAGCAAGCCAGCAATACCAGGGGAAACATAGATGTATGCCTATACATGAAAAGAGCAGTGATGAGAAAACATGATAGTAGAGGGTAATAGGTACAATAGAATGGCATATAGGTGAGTAATAAACACAGAGAACCTAGAGGGAGAGAAAAAAATTGGCAAAAAAATATAAGCAAATTGTTATGATTTGATGAGAGTCTGTTTTGTGTTTGATTTTGGTCTTTTTTATGTATCTGAGGCAAAATAAGTGAAAATTATATTAGTATTAGTCATAATCTAAAATGCTTTTGTAAAAAATTGCTACATACAGTGAAAATGGGACTCTATAGTTAGGAACCAAAATGTCTTACTATTTCAATCTCACCTTCTGCTTTATCTCCGCAATAGAATATTTCCCAAAGGGTCTGTACCTAGGCAGAGACTTATGTTGAAGTATAAACATCAGCTATGCAAGATATCTATATATTGACCCAAGATCAAACTTACTTTTTATTACATATTGTTGCTCAAAAACAATACTATCCACCCCTCACAGAAGGTGCGATATTTGGTGTGGTGCAAGAGATGGGATTTCTTTACAATAAGGTTATTTAAACTGGGAGGTGGTAGTGGCAGCTTCACTACTTCAGGGTTATATGGTAACCTCTTCATGTAGCTGTGAGCAACAAACACATCCCAGAAACTTTGGTCAGCAGAGCTGAGAGGCAAGGGATTGTGTGACTCCTCAAGGATTCTGTCCTGGGACAGCACTGGGACTAGAAGCCTGCTAGATTGTGGGATTTCTTTCACCCTGTCTGGAAGCTGAATTATGCAGTAGTCCTCATGTTAGTGAAGGTCTGCTGCTGCTGATGTGAATTAGCTGGTAGCACTGCAAGAGAGTTGTTCATAAACCACATGTGGCTAAAAACCACATGTTGATTGCCCAGATATTAAGTATGTGATCATATAAGGAATTCTGTATGATGTCTGTATCAGCAGGAGATAAATTTAACCACAAAGGGATAAATTAGATAAAACTAGTGAAGTACACATTCCAGAATGCAGGCAATTAGCCAAAGATGCATATTTCGACCCTGTAAGGTATGTAATGCCATTTTAAGTAGGTGGGAAAGCAGAAAAGCAGGTTTACACATGTTACTTCTTCTTGGGAACCATCCTGCATTGTATAGAAACACTGTTTAGATCAGCTAGTCAAGGAGATAACAGTATTTAGTAAGATCATCACTTCATTCAAGGAGACTGAGACCTTTGATTCCAGTGTTTCACAATTACTTTTCTGTTTTTAGGTACTGTGCTGCATGAAATTAAAAAGCACTGAACAATTCGAAGAGTAGTAGCTAGATTAGACCTGAAGTGAATATAACCACTATAAGAATATATTACTTGCATTTGTCAGTTTTTCTGTAATTCTTTAAGCACGCTTACTTTCATTTTTCATGGAAAGGTTTTCTATTTATTGGAATGTTAGCTGGGGAAACCACCACTAGCCTTTGCTTTTCTAAGAGCTGACTGAGCCAACATGCCAAAATCACCATGTATGGTATGGTGGGTACATCTAGCTCCTGAGCAGCATGTGTTGCATGTTCTGTGACCTTACTGGTTCAGAATTTAGCACAGAGGCCTTTTTCAAGTAAAGTAAATAACACAAACTGCCCACCCCTCCTAACAACACATTTCTATAGAAGTGTGCATATATATATATATGGTGTGCATATTTAGATGGATTTTATATCTATTAAAAATAGCTTGTTACTGAAGGATGTGCAGAATGAAGCTTGGTTATCAGAGAAAACAAGCGTATTTCTTTATCCTGCCTCTAGCTGGGGGAAAATGTAAAAGGAATCCAACCATTTAAAAATGTTAAACTAAATCATAATTTCAAAGTGTCAAAGTTGTTGAGCACTCTGTAAGTATTCATTTTAGTGTTATTTAAGAATATGGCGGCCAGAAGTCACTTTTATGGAAGGCTTAAGGACTAAGGAAATACAGGTTTATTTGAAAACTAGTAAGCCGTGCTTTTAATCAGTCTGGCAGTAACAATGTGTGATTCTGATATTTTCTTCTTTGGGACATTACAGAGGTAATCTATAAAGAGGTGTATTGAGGTAATTTAATGTTCATATATCATATATTCCCAAAGGGATAGGGCTGCTAAAATAATGGTGGATAGGACAGTTCTTGTAATACTATATTTTCCTGAATTCGATCTGAATGTGCTCTGCATTGCTACTTTTGAAGAACCTGAAAGGCCCTCCCGATCCACATGTAAAATAAATGCTGTCTAGGGAATGAAAGGATTGAGAACAGCCTTGCTGTGAAAGACTGGTGGAGAAGAGGTTGGACACGACTCAGCATTGTGCACTCACAGCCCAGAAAGCCAAACGTGTCCTGAGCTGCATCCAAAGCAGCAGGGCAAGGAAGGGGATTCTGCCCCTCCTACGCCACCATTGTGAGACTGCACTTGGAATACTGCATCCAGCTCTGGGGCTCTCGGCACAAGAACTGTGTGGATCTGTTAGAGAGATGTCACGAAGATGGCCGGAGTGGTGGAGCACCTCTCCTATGAAGACAGACTGAGAGAGCTGGGGGTGTTCACCCCAGAGAAGAGAAGGCTCCATGGAGATATTACAGCAGCTTTCCAGTACCTAAAAGATGGGGGCAGACTTTTTAGCAGGGTCTTCTGTGATAGGACAAGAGGTAATGGTTTTGATCTGTAAGAGGATAGATTCAGACTAGATACAAGGAGGACATTTTTTACAACAAAGGTGGTGAGACACTGAACAGGTTGCCCAGAGAAGTTGTGGATACCTCATCTCTTGAAGTATTCAAGGCCAGGTTGGATGGGGCTTTGAGCAAACCGGTTTAGTTGGAGATGTGCCTTCTCATCGCAGAGGCCCTGGACCAGAGGATTTCTAAAGATCCCTTCCAATCCAGACTATTCTACGACTCTGTAATTCTATGATTCTAATGAAATAGAATTCTATGAAATAGATTCTATGAAATAGAAAGAAAATAGAATTATTTGTACAATATTATCATGTGAGTGGAGTGGCAGGAGGAAGGAGTACTGGTTAAAGACTGCCAGACATCAGTGGAAAGTCACTATCCAGCTAAATATTAGCAGGGGTGAGAGAGCAGTAGTGTTGTCAATTGACCCCCATTTGTTTGCGGAGAGTTCAGCCAGCCATAAGATAGCTTGATGAGGAATGTCTTTGGCTTAGATAAAATGGTAAAGAAGAGCTATCTTAATATCTTCAGGTTTGTGTTCAAGTCTGTCTCTCGACAGAGATGGATGGGAGGCTTTTCAATGTCATCTCCTCCATTGCTTTTCCAATGCAAGCAAATGATAATTCTTTTGTAAGGTGCTAAGCAGATACAGTACCATAGATTTGTTCAAGGACCAGGTGTGGAAGCAGCACCACTGTTTGACTTTTCCCTTTGTCAGATGACTGGAATTGAAGACTTGTCTGGAGCAAACATTACCTCATAACATATTTGGCACCACCACAACTGGAAAGATTAGAAAAGAAAGTAGTAATGTGCTAAAATATGAAAAGGAAAAGAATATTGTTTTCTCCATCCAAAATTCACAATTTGTCCATTAATGCAGCATAGATTGGCTGTCTGGGAGAGTAGCTTATGTCACTATTCTGTGTATGGGAACAGGTGGTACTTCCTGGATAAGGTATGTCTGGACATCCTGAACCACTCGAATGAAAAATTTCTTCTTATGTGATGACATGCAGTCGTATTAATGATGGAAGGTTAACACAGTCACACTGTCATTTTTGTGGGCTAGCATACCAAGCCAGCACTTTCTTCCTGCTTCCTCAGACCTGATTATCTGTGAGCTACTAGTGAGCTCGTAGCAAGCTGTGTTTAGAGTAATTTCTGTACTAACACCTGGTAAGAGCAGGGCCTACCAGCTCCAAGATCCCTGGCAGCTGAGTCCACCCAGCAGTCTGCTTTCAATTTTCTCATAAGCATTCCTGGTTTTGCTTTGCAGCCTTTGGGAACTTTATGGACCAGTTTTCCTTTTCCTCTCTGAAACAAATGTCAGCAGAGTCAAGATCCATAAACTCACTGTTGAAAAGTGAAAACAAAGTGCTGACTCAGCCAAGGGAGTTGGAACGAAGTTGCTCCCATAACAGGTTTGCGTAGAAATAACTGCTATGATAGCTGGGAGGGTCTTGTAAGTTTGCTTTTTATTGACATTTCCATATGGGCATCTGGTGTGTTTTTGCACCATTACTTGAACTACACGAGCTGCGCAAACCCTTTTGGGACACCAGAACAGTAAGTCTTGTTGAGACCATTCACTTAGCGGAGTGGCTTTGAATAAGTGTTGTGTGGTGCTAGTCACTGTGTTGCTGTGCTCTGGAATGTGGAAGCGTTCACTTCTGGGAGCTGTACTGATAAAAGTACAAACTGGCATGTGCAGGCAAACTGTGCTTTCTGGCTTGTATTTTATTTCTCCTGATTGCATTCTGAAGGTGAAAACAGAGATATCCCTTGCTTTTCGAGAGTGGTGTCTTTGAATTAGGTAGGGTGAGCTCCCTTGAAGACATGCCATGTGCTGCTCTCAGTTTACATCATCTCTGCAGTGAGAAATAAATCCAGCAAAAAACACTGGTTTCATTAGCCTTAACTTTATAAATTTTCCACACTAGGCAGTTATCTAGTTAGCATATGAGCCATACAATAGATTATCCCAGTGTGACTATGCTGTAAGCCACACGAGGGATTTAGCTGCTGTGATCAATCACAAGAGCATTTGCTCTAGGGCCATGTGTTATTATTTATAATATATACTGTTTATACTTCATAAAATTCTCTTATCACTCCTTATTTCATAAAATCAGTTTATTGAAAGAAAGAGCCAAAGATTTATCATTTTCATAATAAAATATCTGACTTCACCTGCCAGAAGTAGCCAAATTGATTTTTAACGTCTGTTAATGATTTAACTCTCCCTTTTTACTGACGTCAGTAAAAGGGTGTTACCACTCCCAGTCCTCAGTGAAAGGGTATTTTCAGTTTACAGAAAAATATACTGCTTGTCTCTGCATTTATACGTGCATAACGTACACTACACTTTAATTTCCTACCTGTAAAATGTCGAAAATTTAGGTAGAGCCTAGATAATAGGATAATGGGATACTCTAAACATGGTGCTGGACAAGAGGGCATAGAAAGGGTTTGGGTTTTTTTTTAATTATTCTAATTTTATATTTACTCTTTTTCTGTTTGTTATGAATACATAACACATCACTTCAATTTGCTTTTTTTATCAACCTTCTGGTTGCAATTCAGAGATATTTAGATCAAGTACTGATTAAGTTAAGCCCAAGTGTGTGCACATGCATTTTTAGAGAGAACATGCGTTTCACAAAGAATTGAAGTCTTTGAGTTAATAGACATTCTCATATGCATCATGATGTATAACATAACACAATATATATAATATATATTTATTTATAACATAAAAAGATACTCTTTTCTTCATTTCACAGTAAAAAAACATTTTCTAAAAGTAAATATTAGTATCCTCTTCTGTGTAAGGCCATTGTGAATTTCAGCCTTAAATGTGATTCTGTGATGGGTTTTCTTTGTTCAAATGGATTTTCCACTCTTATTAAAGGGTTGATATAAATGCCTAACCTTGATTATAAGGAGATGAGTGATTTCTTTGTGTATAAGATCTCAAAATTTAAACAAAATACATCTTCGTTTATGTGTTGTTCATAAAAATGAGTTTGTCAGAGGTTCCTATCTAACGTATTTTCAGTTGTTACCTAATGTCTCTCTGTCAAAACATTTTATATAAATTTTAAAATTTAGTTTACTGAGACTTTTGTTTTGAGGGTTTTCCACATCCAGGATGGTTCTCTTGTTTCACAGTAATAAAAGAGCACCCATTACAGAGTAGCCAGAGGGATGAGAAAGATGTGTGCAGCAAGGAGTTTGACTCTTTCTCCTGCACTTCATTTGTAAGCTGTCACTTACAATTGCTGTTGCAAAGTCGTATGGTATGGTTTTTTGTTGCTGAAGAAGGAAGCTGTAATGGAAAGGTCATTCATTTTGGTTAATTCTCAAATAGGAGAAATATTTTTTAGGCCCCCAATTCTGTCAGAGGCCTGCAGGTTTATGCACTTTATGCAACATGTGAATTGTTTTCTGAAAGTATCTCTTTTAGTTTCTGAGGTATATGGTAATCCTAGGAATACTGCCTTCCTAATTTAGCACATGTAGATTAACTTCTGGCATCTTCATGATCAGCCACTCTAAATCTGTTGCCTTGTGGCAGCTTGGGTGCCTGCGCTCTGGTGGAGAGGGCACTGAGGTGCTTTGTAAGTATCACAGGAACCCAAATCTGGCTAGTTATCCAAGTGTCAGTTGCTGTGTTTAAATTTTAAATAAGCATGTTTGATTTTGGTTTTATTCTGATGGGGAAAAAAAGTATTCTGAAATTTTTGAACTTACTTGGCATGAGCTATAATCATGAATATATCTTAACTGTTGTCTTAGTTCCTCAGAAGTGAAAGGTTCTTGACCAACACTCACTTTAAAGTCTCAAATCAGATTCAGTAATTAAAAAAAAAAAAAAACCCAAAACATTGCTATGTCTATATTCTGAATAGTACTCAGTTCTCATGCTTATTTAAAGTCATGTTTTAACCTGTTAAAATTATATTATCGACAACATTATTCTTAAAGATCTATCTGAAGAGCTTAGCCTTTTGACTATTTTGCTCTGGGCAAAAGTGAAATGTTGCGTTCTTCTTCAAATCCACTTGCTATGACTTGAACAGTGGGTAATCAGTTAATTGGTCAAGATAATCCTGATATTTCAAATTCATTTTATTAAAAAAATACTTACATTAAAATTAAGTACAAGAGGACTTCTTCCTTTTCCTCCCTTTCCTTCCCCTCTCCCCTGTCTGAGAAGATCACTCTCCAAGCAGAAGGAATCCATTTTGATATTATCTTCAGAAGACTGACCACTTCATCAGTCCCTTTACACACATAGATACCTGTGTTGATGGTTATATTAATTTTTCAACCTCAGGAGAAGACTATTTTTATTTTCCTGAGATCTGTCTTACGCCAGGTCAGTAATAGCAGAAGTAGTTTGTTGCCTATTTTAGCAGTGGTATGGACATTTATAGCCGTGTAACTGCATTTTACTCTGACAGAAACCACATTCCATGGGCTGAGTGTGTGACTGAGCTTGCATGTGCTGAGATTACTGACCATGGTAGGAACTTATTTATACCAGAGGGAAAGAAATTCCAAGGACAGTAGCAGTTCATAAAAACATGGTGTGCAGACCATGTCTAAGAGATTTTAAACCTGGTAGGAAGCACCAGAAGGTAATTGGGAGCCTTTAAATGTGGAAATAGATGTGACAGATACATGAATATATTTTTCTCTTCGTTAGCAAGTCAGGTAACTCTGGCAGGAAGTAAAGGACAAGAGAAGATTGGCAAAGACAAGTCACAGGCAGTCTAAATAATTATCAGGCTTTTCCAGTGCTTTGCAGGGCACAATAAATTGCAGCAAGTTCAGCTACTGGGTAGTTCAGTGTTACTGACTGAAGAGCCATTTCTTAATATATGTCATCTTAATAATATGATATGAATGAAAGTGTAGTTCCCTGAGTTTTTTCCCCTTGAGTACGCTAGGTCTGTTAAATCTCTTCTCTGAAATGCCTGGCTATAGCTGATGACCATGTTTTGGATTTATGTGGAATAGCAACTTCACCCTGGCTGGACAAATATCTCTCATGGTGATGAATGTATGGTTCAGTCAAATCAAATGCTAAAATTTCCTTATCTCTTGGGATCCATACAGCTACCTTTTGATTACATAGCTAACATATGTCATTTTTCATCAAGAAGTGAGGTTGCCCACATGGTGAGCAAATCTATGCAATATAATTAATCCCACTTCAGAAAACTAATTTCAAAGGTGTCAATAGTGAGAGAAACACTGTGAAATTATGCCTGGGGGCCAACTGATGAAGTACCATGGAGAGTCTTGGCTAGCAATGTAGCAGCCTCTCCATTTGTTTGCCTAATTGGTATAAATATTCTTTCAGGGCTGTAACGGAACTGACAACAGGAAGCATAGCATCATGGAAAAAAATGTAGATGAAAAGGACTTGGTTTAATCATTGACACAGGTTGAAGAATGCATGGTTTGCATTAGATCATTGTAAAAAGCATGAACTGAAATAAGTTATGTGGGAAATAATTGTATTCCACTTACAATAAATTACGTACATTAAATGGCTTTCATAAAAGACAAATAAATGTGAGGATGTGCGGAACTTAATAATGTTCTAAAAGAAATTTTTTGGCAAAATAAAATAAAAGCAAGGGGCTGATAATAAAAGCTGACAAAATTAATGATTCAAATCAGAACCATTTCCTCAGATTTCTGCTAGCGGTAAAGTGTGAGAAAAAGTCTGAATGGACCTTCTGTATAATCTACTGAACTGGGCCTATGAAATGGACTGACTTGTGTTACTCTTTGATTTTTCAGTTTTGTACTCCATTAAAAGTTCTTGATATATGAAGCACAACTAGTGCTTACTGCTGACAGTAGAAAAACAGTTCACATGCCCCAGCCTTCTGTGGCATTTAAGGTGTACTGTGTGTTGCACTTCAAATTAACAGACCATGTAATCTCCATTGGCAAAAGGGAGGCAAGCCAGTACAAGCAGGAGTCAGAAAGTTAAGAATGCAGCAGAGAAGTAATGATACATATGGTATTTTCTTACCTCCTGTAATTAACCATTTGTTGCAATGTTTTGACAGAGGTTCCACTTGTCCTTGTCCACTCCTGCATGTGTGTCATCTATTGAAAATAGATACACAAGTTAAATTGAGCACAGAGTTTTTTCTTTTTGGTAGATCATTTATAACACCCATGTGCACAATAAAATCACAAAATAGCAGTGTAAAAGTGTCTTTTACTCAGGGGTTGGATCTGAGCTCTGAGGAAGCCTGACTGTTTCAAAGATCTGAATGGAATTTGACATCCAACCTAAGTTCTGTAACAACCTACCTTACACACTGCAATTAATATCCCGCACAAGCCATTGGATAAACCAGAATAGGCTTGGGGTACATGTATAAGACAAAAAAATTCAAAAAGTTTAAAAATATTCAAGAGATCAAAATTTTATTTTCATAGGCCAAAATTTTCTACTAAGAATCGATAAGTTCTGGGAACATAAGTGAATGTGAATATTTTCCAAAACAACTTTTTGGTTAGGTTAGGCACTTTAAAGCAATACGGATAGGACTATGAATCATTTATATAGTAACAATATTTTTTTCAGGCTAATCCCACTTTTTTATTTTTTCTTCAGAAATTCATCAGTTATTCCATTTAATCCTGCCAAAGTCCTTCTCAATCCAACATTTTCTTAACTTTTCCTCATATTACACCCACCTTGTCCCATTCAGATCAGTAGTTAATCAGAAATGGTGTGGCAAAGTGCTTACTGGCAATAGTAAGGTGTGACTATTTTGCTTTCTCTAGCATAGTTTAGCAGAGTCATAAATGACCCACTAATAATTAAAAAAAAAAAAAGGTATTTCCTTTAGGCAGGGATGACTGCATTCTTAATTAAACTTCTTTGCCTTTCAGATGCAAAAGAAAAGTAGTTTCATTTGTAAAGGCAGTTTGCTAACTCTGAGCTATTGATAGAGTGGTTCCCAGCGCACTGCTGCATTCCACAATTGCCTTTAGTTCCTAGTATTAAAGGTTATGGTGTGGCAGAGGATTTGTCCCAGTCAAGTTAGAGTACAACTCAAACTCAAATGGACATTGAAGCAAGAATAAATATCTTAAGGATACTAGTCTGCCAAAAGCAAATTCTTAATTTCTCCTTACTGTCTGCATCTTACAGAAGTCTGATCTCTGTTCTGTGTGATATGAGTACTCTGCTGCAGTTCTTAAGCTCTAAATGTCACCATGGGCTTGTCAAACCCAGTCATTACAAAATTAAAAATGCTGGAGTTAATTTAGGGCAGTATATGGGACAAGGTCTAAGGTGACATGACATCTTGTTATTTTGATATATGTGTTTTCCTTTCCTTGTTGTTTTTATGCACCTTTTAATTTTCATCAAGATCTGTCTCCAGCTATGCAGTGAAAACACTACTAAGTTTATGGCTCAGGAACATTGTAGGCTTTGCACACTAAGATTTTTGTAGGTAAAACTGCTACCAACTATGTGAAAAATTACTTTGATTTTCTTCTCACTTTTTTTGTAGACAAGGATATTTATTGTTTGCAAAATAATTTATAGGTATAGAATAAGCAGGATGAAAAATACTTGGGGACTGGTACAACATTTCTGAGAGCAAGTTATTTAATTGTCAGATGGGAGTGGATGTTTGGCAGTGTATCCTTTCCTCATCCCTTTGTTCCTCATCCTTTTGGGATACAGATCCGTGGAATGTGCTATCTGTTAAATGCTGTAGGAAAGAGCATGCATCCTATGAATTCAGCATTCTTTCAGACCTTGACTTTGATAACATAAACAGAAAACTCTCCAGAATGACATAGTTTGGAACAAAGACAGATAGTTTGTGAAAGCATTACAAGCTTGATAAATTAGCTGGTTTGTATTTGTGATTTTTGTGGTAAGTAGGGACAGTGACACAGGTTGCATGTGTGCATACATTTGACAAATTTCATGGACTAAGACTTGAGACTTGTTTGAAATATCAGCTGAAAAGGGGCTTTGCTTGATTACCCATGTGGATCCTGAAAATTGCAAAGAATGACTAATCTAGAAATGAGGGAATGCAGTATGAAACAGATGATGCTGCAAAGATGTTTCTTTAAAAGCTGAGTAGTAATAACTGTTATTTTAAAAATGAGAGCTGTGGCTTTTAAGGTTTTTTTGTTTGTTTGTTTGTTTGCTGTTGTTTTGGTTTGTTTTTTTTTTTTAAAGTCTTGCTTCATTATCTTTGTGATTTCTTCTTACTCAGTCTTGTGACTGGTAACAGTAGTACCAACATCTAATCATTATGTGCTAATAAAGTGGTAATATTCACAGCTTAAAATAACATTCCTCCTTTGTGAAAGAGAACAAAAAGCTGAAACCTGTAGCAAACAGTAGATTTTCGTGACAAATTACAAAAAAAAAGGTGGTCCTGTTTCTTACTCTTTTCCCATTCTTCTTTTAAACTATATTTTAAATTTTAAACTATATCACACATGCTGTCTGCTAATTAGGAAAAAATATTCATGTGTTTCAAGAGTAATCTTCACCTTTCTGTCGCCACGAGGAGAATCACAAGTGTTAGAGTTTTAGAAAAGTTAACTCTTTTTTCGTAACTGTATGCATTGCGTACTGAACAGCATCTTCTTTTACTTCCAGGGAAGCTCGTGGGTAGCTAAATGGCAGCCTAATTTTGCCAGTTCTCAACCTGTTTTGTGGCACTGGAGCTTGCAGTGCAATTTGTAGCAAGCTGTGAAGCTGACATTTGCTCCCGAGACGCAGGAGGAATTTGGGGATGAGTAAAATGTGTGACCACTTCTCTCTTCTGGTAATGCTCACTAAATCAAGAAGCAGGAGGAATATATTATATTTGACATTACATTGTTTTGTACCATTTGAGAGCATTACTTTCATGTTCTGTCTTAAAACTGATCTGTACATATTTTAGCAAGATGGATAAAAATTACAGAGGAAAAGAATAAAACTGACAAGACCATAGTAGGTAAGGTGGCAGAGAACTGTCATTTACACATGTTCTGGTTTTATATACCACAGTAACTAGATTGCAGTCAAAATGAAAAAAATAATGTAGGACATGTTAAAAAGTGGTTAATTTCACTAGTGCCAACAAATACAGTCAATCTCTGAACAAGCATTTAAAGATAGAGCACAGCTCTGATCTGTTTCATATTTAACTGTGTTCAGCTGGTTCTCTGAAACGAGTAACAGCGGGGCTTAATAACTAATCATCTGTTAGTAAGAAATGGGTACTCCAGCTTCTAAATCAGTGACTCCAAAATTTATGCAATTTATTGTGTCTTCAAGGTAGCTAAACATAAATTTGAAATTATAAAGAACAATGAGATTTCAGCTCTTTTTTTGAGAAGGTTAATGTAAAAGTAGATAAGAAGGAAAAAATCTCAACAGATTCTTGAAAAAGAAAATTTGCTCCTTTTTGAAATTTTTAAGACTAATTTAAAATTTCATTTTAGAACGAGTTTATTAGGTATATAAATGAGCTATTTCAGATTTAACCTCCTAGTAGTTTATGGGCTGTCTTTAATAAAGGAGTATAGGGGAATGCCAGCTTTAGCACTAGCATTTGAAGAAAAATGCCATGACTACACATAAGAAATCGTGTCCCTACATTATTATAAATTATTGTTACATTACCCAGCAGAATGGTTAACACTTCCATCACTTCTGACCAGGTGCTGATGATTCCTCATCTGCGGAGAGATCCCAGTGATGCTGAGCAAAATGCATTAATTAAAGAACTGAGATGAAGTCCCCTAATTCATAATCTATCAATCTCAATTTTGAGATAATTTTTTCCTTCAACCTGAGTATATTTTAGAAATGACCATTCGTATCTGCATCCTTTAATGGCTGCTGTATCCAAATATAAATAATGTCTACATTATTTTCTTGTCTTTTTACATACAAAATGTGAGAGAAAAGTGATGTATTTATATTACATAAAAAACTGATACTGTAATTTTTTTATAATTTTAATCTCCAATGAAGCAACCATTTATATAAGTATAAATATACTGTCTTATATTAAATTGTCTACTTTCTAAACACTACTATTAGAAAAAAGTAAAAGAAATAACCCTTTGCAATTAATTCATTTTGCTGCACTTGTCTTAATGTGTCCATTTAAAGCATTCAAAATCACATGTAATTATTTTTTGATTTGAACTGTGATATAGCTGTGCTTGAACAGCCATAGTACTTTGGGATCAAATTGCCATTTTAAAATACCTTTTTTTAATTTTCTGATGATAAGCATTTAAGAAACACCAGTGGAACACATGGCATCCTTGTTATAACTTATTCTGAGAAAATAATATGGTTATAATTTAGCATTATAGATACTGAAGTAGTGCTCAAGTGACGCCTTATACATGACCTGTTTTAAAGAGAAAAACCCCTTCAAATCTGAAGCATATAGTCAAGGTTAATAGCCGTCCCCATTGCCTGCTCCAAGCCCCAGTTTTTGCTTTACTGGACTTCGTGTTCGTATTCCACACTTCTTCCTTGAGTTAATATGGAAGTCTGAAATTATTAACTGCTTCAGTGAGGTGCCCAACACATCAGTATCTCAACAGAAGTTTTGTGAAAGCATTTCCCAAAGAAACAGTCTTTCAACAAGACAAATGGGATCAGGAGGAACAAGAGGACTGCATTCAGACATTACCGTTCTGGGAGGGGCAACCTAAGTCATCACACAAGGTGGATGTCCAGCCTCACTGAAACAGGAGGAAATTGGCAGTCTTTGAAATAACTTGCGAATATGGTGATGAAACTGTGTTGGAAGTAGACTGGTACACACTGTTTAGGAATGGGTCTTAAAGCTGCTAAAAGACTGATGAAGTTACACCTTTGTCTGCAGACCTGCCTGACGCTGAAAACATCTCTCTTGAGTAGGAACTGGCCCCTGGAAGTGCCAGGTTCCTTCTCTTCCTGCTGTTGGGAATGGGCTAGGAAGGTCAGACTGTAAGTGTGCAGGAAAGACTAAGCTAAAGTAATCTCCTGGTAACATTGCTACTGACAAAATTATGGTATTCAGTGATACAGAAAAACAAACTATATGTATCGTGAAATTTGCCAACAAATAAACGTGTTTCACAGTATACACTAGAGTAGGTATGTTTCTGATCTGTAAAGGTATCATTAAAGGACAGTGCCCAGGTGGCAAGATGTAACCTTGATCACTAGATGGACTTACTAAAAATGCTCTGCTTGCAATATACAATTAATACCACCATATGAAGTTGGTTCCTTTCTACTTGTAAGAAATTCTGTATTTGCTTACTGTTCCCATGGCTCTTTCTATCTGATATGTCAATTATACCTGTAAACAGTTACGTTTAGGCCTTTAAACAACAGGAAAATATTTTAAGCCTTTAAACCACAAGGAAATAATTAAAGTTAAACTTGTTTTCTATGGTTTTAGATGAGGATTTTTGTATTCTATTTCTGCAAGTATCTGTAATAGTACCACTTTGAGACTTTTGAATGACTATGTCTGGCTTCTCACTTGTTAATTGTAAAGTTTGAGTTTGTTTTTTCTGTGCCATGGCTGGACAAATGAAACTAAGACCTAATTTAAAAAGCCAGCTCCGATCACAGAGAAATCACATTGATGTAAGAATTTTTCTAGTTTCAGTTTTACCTGTGCAACCACAGCAATGTCCAGAGAGTCTGCCTCTGGTGCTGCTCAGGAGATGCAGAATTTCATCTTGAAATCTCCTGTAGCTTCAACACGGTTTATTTACCTTTTTTTTACTTTTTCATTTGCAAAGATGGGTCTTAAGAAGGTCCTTCTTACATTCTGTAATCTTATCATGAAGAGCAAGATCAATCTGAAATATTCTGAATGTCGGTGCTGAAATACATCTCTCAGACATGCCATGAGACATCAAAGAAAGGTCACATGTGATATAACATTTGAAACTGAGAATCCCATCAGATGTGCTACCAGAACTCTATTAAAACTTTTATTTTCAAGGATCTAACTTCACTGATGCCCAATCTTTGTTCTCTGTGGTCAGCTTTTTAGTTACCTCCTGAAGTGCTGAATTATAAATCAGTCATAACTGATAAGTTCATGAGGAAGAATAATGGTGTGGATAAATAGGTTATGCACAGACGTGAAGCATTTTTCAAGTCTGCTGATGTTGCTCACCCATGCAGTACAAGTGAAACATTCAGATACCTCATATTCCTTTTACATACATAATGAATGACCTCTTTAAAGTAGAGAAATCTTCCTGAGCCCTTATCATTGCTGTCCGTTTTAAAACTTTTGAATTCAGATGGATAAAGAACCCAGAGGTCATCTGTCACCATGAAATTCCCCTGTAAAAAGCTTCATGAGCCCATGAAGAGTTGAATTTATTTTTTAATATTTTATTAATATTCATATACACCTGTCGTCCTCTACGTGTATTTCAGGAAATAGTTGTCCATAGACTTGCTTTCTGGTCTTCTTGGTTTAGTTATAGCCTCCAAGCATACTTTTCAAAAGGTTCTGTAAGTAATAAAACAGAAATCTTTCTTCTTCAAACAAAGCTTTTGAAAATCAATTTAAAAATTCTATATCTATTTTTATATCTGATTTATATTCTACTTTGTTTGTTTAAAATTTGAGGAAAATGTGTGAAATGTGCTTGTGATCAGGGATATTAGCAGATTTGAGTATTTATGTTTTAGAAATAATCATTCTTCTGATAATACCCAAAACTCTCTAAGACCATTTTGATGTTTTGATTTTGTCTTGTAGATGTAGAGGCAAGTTATAGACAAAATTGCTTTTGCAGTTGTCAGTGTAGTAAATTAGGCAAGGAACCTGTGGATAAGTATGTAGTCTGACTAAAGACTGCATCTTAAGGAATTCTCACAAGGTCACAGGCTAGCAATGCATCAACAGTTGTAAGTTTTGTGTGACCAGATTTCTGAATTTGTGAGACCGTGGTCACATGTAGTCTGTGCTGGGTCTTAGCTTACGACCAGAGACTTTCGCAGGCTAAGTACAGAGAGTGGCTTTTTGGTTTTGTAAAGTTTTCAGGAGAACATTAGCCAAAATTCTATCTTACAACTGTAAAAGATGGTTCTATTTTGAAATACTTCATTTTTGCAGTGCAGTCCACCACAATTTAAATATCTTGATTTTATTTTTGAATAATTGCCAACAAGGCAGAGGCTTGTGGTCAAACCCAAAGTAAATACCAATGTTGTCTAAAAATAACATTTATGAGGAGTGCATGAAGGGTGGAAAGAAGTAAGCTGTGATTTCAAGTGCTAATGCAGAGTTGAGCTAATCCTTTTATGCTGTGATGATACAACAGTAAATAATGTGTGTGACAGCATCTAGCAATAAGCTGATAGTACCTTTAACTAACTTAACCATAATTCTTGTTTCGTTACATGTATTGCCAGCCCATGGTTACAGTTCCACTGTGCACACTGTATGTGCACACCATCCCTATATTTCATATATTATTTAAACTAAATGTGGAGAGGTCAGCAGGCTGTGTTGTTAAGGTGAATAGGTGTCACTTTGTCTGTATCTGGTGTATCTGGTAGATTAAATCAACCAACTGGCTGAAAACCTGTTGAGGTTTATTTGCAGCAGGTGCTGATGAACAAAGCAATGGTATTAATGGTCACAGTCAGCCTACTAAGCTGTGGACTTCCTTGCTTGCCAGCTGGGAGGCTACAAAAGCAGAACTCAGCATTCAGGCAGTTCAGAAGCACACTTTTTGAGATCATCAGCAACAGGTTGTCTTGAATCTTAAAGCCTTGCTTTGCATTTTCCTGGGAATATTTTATTACAAATCCTTAACAATTTGAGAGAAAGTAGTTTTCAGTCGGGTCGCCATCTCACTAGGACTTAAGAATCTGAAGACTGGTGAAAACAGCAATCCATCAAACCCAGAGTTTTGATTTCTGACTTCACGAAATAATGAAAACCAAGCAATTTTTTGCGTGAAGGCAAGGCTTTTAGCACTTTGTGCCAATGGATCTGCATGTCACTTAGTGACGAATTATTTTATGCATATGATTAATATTCTTTGAATCTGTCTGTGTGTTTCACATTTATAGTACCTCTGCAGTGGTGGTAGCAGCACTTTTAGTTAACGGTAAAATAAAAGCAAAATACGTGTGTGTGTGTATATATATGTATATACACACACATTTTTTTCTCGAGATTAGATGATGATGGCTGTAGTCTGTCTTTAGTGTGTAGTTTCCTTGAAAGCTTTCAGAGTATTTTAGACGCCCTGGTCTGTAGTCAGCCTCCCTGCCTCACACTCCTAAACAACCAGCAAAGGGAGCACCCCCCAAACTTGAACCCACAGAGCAGCTTACACGTGGCTTCCACAAACACGGGGACAAACAACCCCACCAAAGATGCAAAGGGTCATTTATTGTAAGTAATGTGTTGGTAATTTACAGTTTTTTCTGCATGAGGTTCTTAAAGAAAATCAGGGACATTTACAGGAATTTAAGGCTAAGGACTTAAAGTGAGCTATCTTCTTCTCCTACACCGCTACAAATAGAAGCAGAGTTTGATCTCCCATTGCAATTGATTATCTTAGGGCTTCTTTCTTGCTCTGCCTGCGATGTTGGTGTAGGGAATGGTATGTGACAATGTTGGCAGAAATGGATGAGGCCTGTAAAATGAGAAAATTGAGAGACAATAAAGCAATTATCAAGCTAAGCCGTTAAGAGTTTTTAATTACAGAATCACAGAATGATAGGGCTTGGAAGGGACCTCTGAAAATCATCTAGTCCAACAGCTTTTCTACAGCTGGTTCACGTACAGCAGGTTGCATAGGATCATGTCCAGGTGAGTTTTGAGTATTGGCAGAGAAGAAGATTCTACAACGTCTCTGGGCAGCCTGTTACAGCACTCTGTCACCCTTACAGTATAAAAGTTTTCCTGATGTTCAGAAGAAACTTCCTGTGTTTCCACTTGTGACCGTTGCCCATTGTCCTGTCCCTGGGTATCACTGAAAAGAGTTTGGCCTCCACAGATAATTGATTATATGACAAACAGAGGGGAATTTGACACTTAATTAATTTTTTTAAAAATTACTTTTTTGTAAATATTTGTGGAGTTCTATGGCTCCTTTATATATCATTATGTTATTTCCTTGTTATCGTGTTATAGTTACCCTTCAGCTATAGTCATGCCCACAGAAATTTGTGTCTAATCCACAGGGATAATATGAAGTTATATTAGCACGTGTTTGTCTGCACAGGTCTGAGTGAAGTACTGGCAAGATGCCCAGTGTGGAAGTCTTGCTGTCATTGGCAGTAGAGATCTGGGCTGGGCTAGGCAGTAACTTCAAAATAGGAAGTTTTACAATAGAATTCGTGGGCAGTTCTATTTTGTTTGGTCACAAAGATGCAGAAATGGAATTTATATATACTTTTGTCAGCTTTTTTAGAAGTGGTTATAAGTTCCAAAAAGTGAAGCTACAGTTAAAATAGCATCTTCTGTTTGAATAGCATGTCCTGTGTGTAGAAGTTCTCTCGGTGGACTCAAGATGTTTCACATGTGTGGAACCATGTGTGCTCATGATACTGAAGTTTAGGATTTTAAGAAAGAGCAAGTGAAATGCATAGAGCTAAAGATTGTAGTGTGATCTTTTATCTATATGAGTATGTCAATATTAGGAAACATAATTAACGTTGCTGGAATCTTAGCTTTGTTATATCTCTGACTCTTGAAAGATTGATAGCACAATGTTAATGTTTGTTTTGTGTTGCTTTTTCACATGGGATAGATGGATTATTGGTAGACTTCATGCAGTCCTCCAAGGAAGGAAAACAGAATGAAGTCATAGTTTAAAGAAATTATAAGGACCTCAGTGCAAGGCATTTGGAAAAGAAGGAAGAATTACATCATCTGCTGGTGATAATGCAGTACAATGCAGCGTAAATGAAAAAAATTACTGTTATTTACGGTAGTAGAATATCTTAGAAAATATCTCTGATAATGCTGATAATTTTTTAAATTTATATTGGTCTGTTCCCTTAATGACCTCAAGGGCAGGATAGACACAAATATTCAAAGCTTTGAAATATTTATTCCGCTTTGTGTATGAAAAGACATCTCTCTACTCTGTGGAGACTGATACCTGCTTAACTCTGTGTAGTCATGATACTGCAAACAAGGAGGTGATCAGTCTTCCTTTGAATACTGGAGTTTTGGTAGCTTTTTGGGATTTTTTTTTAAGCTTCCCCAAGTGGAAGTGTGTGAATGTGAGATTCTCACCTTTCACTTGGAAAAAAAAAGTTTCCAGCTCTGATTATGGAGAAAATATTAAATCTGAATTCCAGCAACAAAGGTGAGGAAAAAAGAATATAATGGTAGTTTTACATCAACACTCCTGGAGACCTGAAATGTAATTTTGGAAGACTTGGGGTGATCAGTACTGAGATCCAGTTTGTTGTATCTAATGACACCAGAAATTGAACAGGATACTTCTGCTAACATTGACTCCTTTGTGAAGGTTTGCAGACCTTTCTGTGTGTAAAACGTGGGCAGATCTCTCATACCTTTCACGGTGATGCACAAAATTCAAATAAAAGGTAATGCTGATTTTGCATGAAATACAAATTCAGGTAAGATACCTGGAATGCTTGGTGGACATCTAGAGCCTGTGTTTAAGTCTTCCTGCCATCTTTATGGCTATTCCAACTTGGTTAGCTGGACTGAAGCAAATGACTGACTATTAATCCTGGAACAATATTTTCATCTTCTGGAGGCACAGCTCCAGGCAGAGAGTTACCTCTTGCTGTTGAAAGTATAGGTCATCCAAGACAATTCCTTCTCATCAGCACTTCCTCTTCTTTCTCCATGAATTCTGTAGCAATTGTGAGAGATAAAGCCAGACTACTTTAATAGATTTTGAACACATTTAGGTAAAATACTTCATAAGCCTGTCAATCAGACTTACAGTTATGGTCTGATAGACAAAACCTTTTAGCTCTGGAGTGCAGCCATGAGGTGGAAAGTATGCTTGAGTCTGCTCAGATGTTTCTGTCTGTGGAGAATTCTCTTCTGTATTGTACGCACCGAAGAGTTCAGTGGCACGGCTCAGCCAGGGAACTCATTTCTGAGCTGATGTTTTAGTTTTGTTTCTGCCTAGCTTGCAGGAAAGAAAACATAACCTTTGCTTCTGAATGTTTTTTTCAGATGCTCATCACCAGAAAGCACCATGTGTTTTCATTTTGGGTGGTCGTGGTTATAATTACTTGGGAATTTTTGAACAGTGGGGTTNTTGTGAGAAGATACAGATTCATCAAAACCGAAATAAGCAAAATTCAGTGTTTATAAATTTTCAATCAAGTTCTAAGCATATTTCAAAATTTTTGGAACAAATGTGATTGTTCTATTTTATAACAACCTTTTGTTTTGAACTCTTAGTTGCTTATGAAAAATTAATAACATTTAACTGTTTTGAAGTTATACTAATGAAAAGTGATAAACTCAAACTTATTTTTAAAAGTTTTTCAACTCTTACTTAGATAAACTAATTATGAAACACAATTAGAGTTATAAAATAATAATTAATATTCTCCAGTAATTTCCAATCCACAGTGGCCAGACTTCTGTTTATGGGTATCAGATATCGTTATGACTTTGTCAGTTCAGAGAACATTCTACTGTTGAAACCTAAGTAGATATTTATAACTGAATATAAGCAATCTGTTTATTTCACTTACTAAACTACGTTTCTGAAAGTGTTTATCACGAGGCAAAATATTTCCTTAATTATTTTTGCGATTTTTTCTGAATCTTTTTCAAATTTTGCATACCTGTTTTGAAATACAGATGCCAAAACTGAGTTAAGTGGTCTCACTGGTGCTCTGAATATATGACATTGCAACAGACATCTCTAAGCTGTTAAGGCATCCTCTGGCAGGAGAAGGTGGATTTAGTATGTCTAGTACTTTTAAAATGGAAAGTAGCATGTATGTATGCAAACGTATTTGCTAACAGTTCTCAAGTGATGCTGACAGTGACAAAATCACATATAGAGGATCTCTTAACTAGAGAACAAAATCCCTTCAACTGCTTATGGATATAAAGAACAATTTATCTGGTATATAAAATACATACAAATCAGGTAGCCTTTAAAAATGATAGCTTTTGTACTTGCAGATATTCACTGCTGTGAGATGCAGTTTAGCATCAATAGAAGTTTAAGCTTTTGCTGAGATTGGATATTTCTTTACTTTGAATGATGCTGACTTTATGCCTTAAATAGTGTTATTGCTCAGGGCAAAATAAAGTTAAAAAAACTGCTGAGAAAAACAGCTTAATTATGAAGATGATTTATCTCCTGGTCTTTGCTTTCCTGGTATTCCTCCATGGACAGGACCATAATTCAGTTCTTATGCTAGGATGAAAACTGGGCTTGTGGAAATTTTCTTTCAAATGTAAACAAAGGTAAAATACAATAATAAAATTATTTGTTTTATTTAAATTTCCGTGCTAGTGGGGTGGGGCCATGAATTAATTCTACTGACAATGTGATGTCATTTGGATTTAACATAAATGCATTGCAATATGAAAATGCTTCTATAGTCATGAGTGTCTTTTCAGTTAAAGGTAAGTAAAGTTGATTCTAGTCTGCTGTCCTGAAATGCTGGACTCTTAATTCAGCTGACAGGATCTTTCTTGTCTGCATGAAGTAAAAATGTATGTTAGTAGATCAAAGAGATAGTTAAAAAAAAGGAAAACATATAATAAAGGAACACGTATAATAAGAAAAGCTTGTATCTGCTGGATGAAGTCTGAGCTTTCACCTGATTGTTGAATAGTGGCTAAATTCAGCTTTTGACCTGTTTGCTGCGTGGTGGCCAACTCAGCTTTACTCTCTTCACTCATCAGTACATATGCAGTACTTCTCAGTGCAGAGAACACTTTGATATATAAAATGAGAAATGTTGACAAAGTGCCTTGTGCTGTAAGAATTTGTGATTTTTTAGCATGTAACAGTAGCTAACCTACAGTTTTGTATGTGTAAACTGTGAAATATCTGATCTTATGAGTGTGGTGCATACCAGAGTGAGTTTGTTGTATAATTTCCTCTGAAGTGGTGGTAAAAATAATCCCAGGCCATTCAGGCTGAATTTGCCGGAACGTAAGCATGACAGACAGGTGTGCAGCTGTGGAAAAGCTACAGCTTGGCACTGTTGCTTTTTCACCAAACTTGAGTACAAAAATAAAAGGGAACCCAAACCAGGAGACAACTATCAACCCTCCTTTCCCTCCTAACCTAAAATACGGGATGTCTTTGGCATCACTGAAAACTGTCAGGGCGCTTTTCTGCAGAAAGGAAGAATTTGTACTGCAAGCAAGATATTTTTACTTCAGCTAGGGAACAGCCACAGGAAATACAGAGAAGCTGTCAGTGGAAATCAAGGGCTGAACTATGCACTGTGCGTGCATAGTGGCTGAATGGTCATTTCATCTTTGGCTCAACTTGCTTTGTGTGTTTACAGAAATTAATATGTATGATTAAATTTTTAGACTTTTTTAATATCTTGCTTCAAGCAAATAGATACTTCAGAAGCTATCAGCCTTAATAGTCTAATACATAGGTCTACATGAATACATGAATAATACCCGAAATACTGTTTGTGTTTCCTCCATGATTCAGCTGAAAATCTTCAAGGAGTAACACCTAAACCACTAAGCTTGCTGGCCCAGATTTCATAGCCTAGCAGCAGAATCCCTGTCAGTACATAATTATGGTGTGTGAGTTCCAAGTGAATAGTAATATTGTAGGGATCACAGCTGTTGAATGCTACAGGAAATGAGTAATTGGATTTAACTCTTTCACAATCCTTACAATCAGCGATAACCTTGGGAGGACTTTCCTATCCAGGAGACTTGCCTGGCAGGCACCCTGCAGCAAAGTGTGTGCGCATGTGTGTGTAAGTATGCTCTACGAGAATGGGAACTGCTGATGGAAAATATATTTCTTACTTCAGCTGTTAGAGATGGAATTGCAGTGTGTGACATAAACATTTCAGTTTATCTGAAAGACAACAGTCAGATTTCCACACATTCACTTGGAAAATTGTCCTTGGAGTAATAAATTTCTTCTACTTTGTTAAAGAGAAAGAACTTATTCTTACACGTTTTTAAAGTCGATAGAGTCATATCTTCAGCAAATTGGATGAATTGTGATAAATGGCTAAGGTGTCATTGGCTAGACAATTCCAGGTAATGTACCCTGGATAAAAGAAAGAACTGAAGTTTGGATTCTTATTTTTTGCAAAAGCAAATTGAAAACTTTTACCTGATAAGGTATGGGTTTGAAACAAACTCAAACATCCAAAGAAATTGTAAATATGTACTGAAAAGCTTTGCTCTTTTTCTTTTTCTTTGAAGTTTCAATAGACTGTTTTTGTCCAATCCTATTTGGATATATTAAGAGCCATTACAGCTTTGCCCACAAATATTTTCATGTTTGTACCAGTTCTGTTTCATTAAAAAAAAAGAAGCTTTGTACTAAAATCAGTCACCTACTCTTACTTGAATTCTTTCCTGTTGTGGAGGAGGGTGAGCCAGGAAGAAAGAAATAAATAATAAAGACATTTAGTGAAATAATTGGAACGGAATGCAAATGATACTAACTGTGCCCATATCTTACTGCTTCAATTTTCATGGCAATTTTGAAATGTTAGATGCTCACCAAGACTATTCAGAAGAAATGAGAAATACCAGAATTATGCCAGCTACAGGAAGATCGCTCAAAGGAGGAAGCTGGAGGAGCTTTCCTTGATCATCATTCTTACCTCTCCTTCAGGGAAAGGAAAGTCAGAATTGTTTTCCCGTATCCTACCAACCAGTTGAAGTATATAATTTCCAACATTTTTCTATCTGTAGCACTGCATTATGGAAAATGCATGATTTGTATGACCAGATATGTGACTGACAGAGAAAGCAATTCATAGAATCGTAGAATGGTTTGGGTTCAAAGAGACCTTAAGTATCATCTAGTTCCAATCCCCCTGCTGTGGGCAGGGAACCTTCTGCTAGACTGGGTAACCCCATCCAGCCTGGCCTTGAAAACCAGTTGATTAGAGCACAGTGCTAATAATGCCAAGGTTGCAGGTTCAGTCCCTGAAGAGGCCATTCACTTAAGAGCTGGACTCAATGATCACTGTGAGTCCCTTCCAACTCGGAATATTCTGTGATCCTAACAAATTCCTACCCAACCTCCAGGGATGGTGAGTCCACAGACTCTATGGAAAACCTGTTCCAGTGCCTCACCACTGACACACTAAAGAGGTGCTTCATAATACCTTATCTAAAACCTACTCTTCTTCAGCTTGAAGCCATTCACCCTTGTCCTATCACTTTATGCCCTTGTGAAAAGTCCTTCTTTAGCTGTCTTGTAAGCCCCCTCTAGGTGCTGGCATGTTGCTCTAAGGTCTCCCCAAAGCCTTCTCTTCTCCAGCTCTCTCAGCCTCTTTTCACAAGAGAGGTGCTCCAGCCCTGTGATCAACTCAGTGGGCCTTCTCTGGACTTGTTCCAACACGTACACATCTTTCTTGTATTAGAGGCCCCGGTGTTGGATGCAGTACTCAAGGTGNACCTCCACAAACACGCCCAAGTCCTTCTGCCCAGGGCTGTTCTTGATCCATTCCCCACCCAGCCTGTACCTGTGCTTGGGATTGTGCCAACCCAGGTGCAGGACCTTGCACTCAGCCTTGTTGAGCATCATGAGGTTCTCTTGGGTCTATGTCTCAAGCCCATCAAGGTCCCTCTGGATGACATCCTTGCTCTCCAGCATGTCAACCACATCACATTTGCTGTTGTCAGCAAACTTGTTCATAGTGCACTGAATCCCACTGTGCAGTGAAGGGTTTATAAAGAGCTGGTCCCAATACTGACCGCTGAGGAATGCCACTCGTCACTGCTCTCAACTTGGAGAGCAAGTTGTTGACCACAAATCTTTGAGTATGAACATCCATCCAATTCCTTGTCCACTGAACGGGCCATGCATCAAATCCATGCCTCTGTATTTTAGAGACAAGGATGTTGTGTGCAACAGTGTCAAATCCTTTGCACAGGTCCAAGTAGGTGACAGCTGTTGCTCTTCCTTTCTGACTGCTGTAACCGCATTGTAGAAGGCCAATTCCTATGCACCATTTTATGTTCTGCTTGCAAGTGTATGTAGGTCAGGTACTGGCTTTATAAACACTAAAATTAAGTACATTTTAAACCACATGCCTTTTAGACCAGCGAGCAGAGGATCTCTATCTGTTATGATGGCACTCAGTTTCCAAGACTGAGTCTTCACATTGATTTACAATATAATCTGAGCAGTTCTATCATCTGCTCAGTGTAGCTAAGAAAAATGAAATCAATGAGCTGGTACTGTGATATCTTAATAAAGAAATTGGTCAAATGCTCTCACATTCTTCAAGAAAAAAATAAGAAATTAAATAGTGTGTAAAGGTATTATTTCTAATTCGTCTACAGTTAGGATTGACAATTGAAGCCGTGTCCCTTTTTATTCTCTAGTTAATCCTAAATCCTGCCAAAATGCCCACTGAAATCTACATTTGTGTGTTCTCAAGCTGGGCTATATGTGTAAATTAATATAATTTTTCCTAAAGTTTATCAAAAACAACTATCTGTAAATTTGAGGCAGGCCCAAATATAAGTGGTTGGAAATGCAGAGAATAGCATATTTCTTCTTCATATAAGTGGTAGCAAGTAATTTTAAACAAAAAGGTGTAGTGCACAGTGAGAGAATCTTGTTTTAGGAACTGCTGCTTGAACTGTCTCTAGCACAGAAAAATCAGAGGAATTAAAATCTCAGAGGGCATATAATTCTTAGTGAACCTAAAGAAGTATTTGTTGGCAAAGTATTTGTCTCACTATGGAAAACAGTATTCACCCTCCATGGCTGGATGATGAGTGTTCTTCTCCAAATAAGGAAAAGGACAAGATGGCATGTTCACTCATCAGTTTCAGTTCTTTTCTCAAGTTGTCAAATTTTCAGGAATTGGATAAGTATTCTCGTTAGCAATGCTAAGACCATCTAAATTTAAAATGTAAAAAATCTGGATAGAATTTATATTCCATGAGAGAGGAGAAATTTGCCTTTGATATGAAAATATGTTTTAGATGCAATTAAACAACAGCAAAGATACACTACTCTTAAAAGAGGTCTATAACCAGTAATTACTATATTTTCTTGGTCTTTTGGGACAATATAAACAGTGAAAATTGCCACACAGTTTTGTTCATGCTTAGCTATAATGTGACTCCTACATAAATGTATGACTAATACACAAGTACAGTAAAGAAAAAAAAATACAGCAGCATTTTCTAATCTATCATTTACACATTGTCTGTTTTGAGTAATTTCTTCTGTCTGGCCGTCTTCATATGTCTTCTTTGACACTAAGCGTACGGAAAGACAGATTTAAAACGCTGATTTATGGAATTTCTTTTACATATGAAATCCCAGAGTGTTTGAAAAAAAATCACTTCTTTCCATTGATAGTTCAAAGAATTTCAGCTTATTTGTCTAGAAGTTGCATTTCCGCATGTTGAAATGTACAGTAACTTCAAAAGTCAAAACCAAACAATGCTAATACTTAATCTTCATGAAGAAGAAACAAGTTTTTTTTGTGTTGCTTAACTGATCACTTGAATAAGTTTAAAGTACTCACCTTTCCAGTGCAGTTCTGCCCTTTGTGTCTCAAAAATATGTTCTCTACAGAGCAAAAAATTGCCCTGTGAAGACATTTGATTCTTGATGAAAAAGTATGATCTTTTTACACTTACACGTAATAACTGTAAATTTAACTGAAATTATGCACAAACGAAAATTTTTAAGGTTATGGGTTAATACCATGTTATTTCCCAGGATAATGAGTTCAGCAAATGCTTGATGAGGAAATGAAGATTTAGGTATACGAGCACATAACTTTAACTCTGTTTTCTTGGAACTGGCAGAAGCCACTGGAAATTATCTGTAAGTGCTCCTGGTGTATTCATTATGTTCTTCTTGTGTCCTCCCAATGTAACTATGTTTTTCCAAAGTGAGGAACATGCTGTGGTGCAATATGTAATCCCAGACTGGAAGCCACCTGTGCTTTCAGCTGGCCAACAGTTGCAAAGCATTCTTGTGGGTGATGCCTCTTCATCCTCCTTCTGCCTGACCAATCCGCATGTCCAGATTAGCATCTGCTAATACTTGTTGCTATTGCCTTAGCAGTATATGCTCTCAAAATTGTGTACAGCATTTTTATATACTGACCTTTCTCACATCATGCATAAATAGGAGTAGAACAAGGACACAGCAATCCCTTGTGGATGTGTGTGTGTTCCTGCTTTTGCAGGTCTTTCTAAGGAATGCTCTTTGTATGAAGAATATCAGTTAGATTGCAGTGTCATACTCTGCTGGCGGTTTTGGTTTGGAAGGCACATGGAGTAACAAAAGAGAAAAGCTCTTGGACTGATATAGGGTCATCTGAAATACGTGACATTCGTCTCCAATTTTTAGAATAATTAAAAAGTACAGATGGCTTAAAATACCTAGCATAATTCTTTGTGCAACTAAAGACAATGTTTCATTTCATAAATAGAGGTGTCTGAAAGCTGAGTAGTAGAAAAGATTTTTGGGGAGCTAGCTCTTCATATTAATTATGATTTTTTTTCCAGCTGAGTGAGAAAGCACAATTTGAAAGGAAACCTCTGGGAAAGATGGATGCCTTTGTCCATCATAGTGTCTGTTCCCCTTCTTCTGACCTCTTCCTTTCTTTATCCCTAGCTGAGACCTTTGCATCCATGACTGGGAGCTGTGATGCACATAAAAGTGTCTTTCAACACTTCTTCATCTCCTTGTGCCTTAGTGGGGTACCCATCCTAGTAGTTCTAAGCTTTCCAGACACGCGGGGGTCTGGCATTCCCTGTGTGTTCTCGTTGATGGCTGCCAGGGGAACAAATGACATGCAGCCAAGCACATATAGAGAGAAGTAGTGGAGGAGCTCAGGACAGCTCAACTCCTTTTGTCTTTGCTTCTAACAATTACAAGGAGTAAGGCGGAATGAGTGAAAAAAAAAAAAGAGTGAGAAGGAAAAAAACGTAAGAAGTCCACACATGAGGAGTAGAAACATTTCAAATCCTGGGGTTTTGTGTTTTAAATTACATCTGTAGAGGAAAATCCTTGAGGAGAAGGGTACTTTGGATGGTGGTAAATTCCCGATGTAACTGTAAAATGGGACTAACATGTTGTTGAAGTGACTTTTCTTGGGAGATTTTGAGACAGTGTACCTTATGGTTATTTTGTGCACAGGAATTGGTTTGTGATGCTGGCACCTGCCTGAAAGAGGAATTTTAATTTTGTTGTTATGGGTTTTGGTTTTATTCTTTGAAGAAGTAAATGTTCTGCAATGTAACTGTCAAACAAGGCATACAGATATAGCAAAATGACCAATGACCAATTATAGCTTGAACAATGAAAAAAAGTAATTTAGAACCTATCAACCACTGAGAAAGGCACTGGCAATGTATTTTGGTAGGCTTGTTTCATGTGGGCATTTTTATTACCTTTTTTGATGAGGAGCTGGTGAGTAGTAGGTTGTACCTCTACTCATTTGTCTGAGAGGCTGATGAAGCTGATGGAATCTTGAATGGAAAGGAGAGTACGTGAATAGGAGGAGCTGGTTATTATCTCTTTTAATCCAAGAACTGGAGATTTTCAAATTACAGCAACAGATGTTAAATTAAAGGGGGGAAAAAGTCTATATTTCTTCAGAATGTGGATAATTAAGCTATAGGAAGGCAAAGATTCAAAGATCTGAGATCAGACATGAGATGAAACTAGGCTTGTGCTTGCACTGTTCTTTTACTGCCTCATAAGTGATTTCTTTGGCTGGGGTGGGGCAGCACTGATAGACATTTTCATTGAAGTCAATGCAAATTCTGTATCTGGAAAAGAAAAATTGTCATTTCTACTGAGAGGAAAAAAATAAAATACAAACCCTGCAGGCAGGCATTTCTTCTCCTGATGGAATAATTTTAAATTATCATAATCATAATCAGAAAATATTTCCTATAGAAGTACTGGTCTTGCCTGACTGAGACTTGTATGAATATTCTGAAATTGTTATCTTAGATTATGCACAGCACCTGTTTTTGAAAAGTCTGTAATGGAAACATTACTTACAAAAGTTGACTATATCTTTATTTGTAACAAAAAAATTGTGTACAGATGTTAGTAAGTACACAAATAAATTTAAAAAACCAAACACAACCCAAGTAAACGCAAAACAAGTTTGCTTGTATATCCATAGTATTTGTGGTATTTTGTTTTTAAGAATAAGTGAAGGAAGACTGTTTGTATCTCATAATGTTTTGGGAAAAAGACCCCGAACCCTAAAAAATTCCATCAGGAAAAAGCAGAGGGGTAACTACCAGTTTTAAGTTTGTAACAAATTACTCTACCAGTCCCATGTGAGCTTTGTAACTGAAGATCTCTGTTGCACAAATATTTAATGAGGGTGCCTCTGCATTAGTAGTTTGGATTATTTGCTTGTTTTGAATCAAAAGGCTTTAATTTTTATTTTGCATTTTGTTATTTCTTCCTTTCATTTTGAGGATCTCAGTTTAAAATATCTCCTTCAGATGGATTTGCCCATGTCCTGCCTTTTTGTTACTCCAAATATAAAGTAGGCTTCACTCTTATATTTCTATATTACTGTCAAATATAATAAAATTTATCAAGAAACATACCTGAAAAGATTTGGTTTGCATGTGCTACACAACACTAACCTGAAGGAAACAGTAGTCTAAAAGTCTAAATAAACCAAGTGTTAGCAAAGCTTATGGATTCTTGACAGAAATTGGGGGAGGGGAAAGAAAGATATTTTGGTGCTCTCCAGAATAATCTCAGCTGTCCAAATGTCTTGATACTCTAAATCTCTCTCCTATTCTGCCTGCGCATTCCGCTATGGAAATCTTTGGTAGCTAAATACCTAGATTAGGAGTTTGTGCAGTGGTTGCAGCCCTGCTTATAAACCTCTGATGTTTGAGCCCACTTAAAATGCTGTTTTAGTGCTGCCTATTCCTTTGCAATTTTATTTGCAATTTTAATATGCTATTAAAAAAGATAGCATGTGTCTGCTGCTGTTTCTGGAATACATAAAAGAGTCGAGCAGAAACACTGATTTTCTTGGGTAGTTCTGGCTTCCAGACTCCCCCACATAAATGTAGAGAGAATGTCTCTTCCCACACCTCTGTCAGAAACTGTGTGCTGTGGATCATGCAATGTGGATCCTGAGTGGTTTCAGCTGGTGTTAAAGAATTATTAAAAGACTAACAGTGAAAGATTAATATGGAAGTAAAATTTAGAGGAACAGTTAAAGCTGATACTTAAAATATGTGTTACTGAAGTGTAGAGAGACATAACACTGGCATTTTATCTGATCTCTCTGTAGATCTCCTTGTAGTTGAAAATCATTAGTATTACAAGTTCACTAAACAGCAGCTGCTCTGCTGGTACAAAAATGGGTTTTTTGTGTGCCTTTGTGTAGTGAATTATTGAAGTGTCTTTATAACCTGCAATGGTTAGATGTCTAGTGTAAAATATAAAAAATGGCTTTTTTATTACATCTCTAAAAGGTATTGAGTTTCAAAGTTAATTATGATGACAGCTAATGGCTGGTAATAATGGTTTTGTGTGCCTGGTTATTGCCTTCAGTAACATTTGTACAGTGACGTTACCAGGAATGTCATTCTTTTTCATCTAAAGAAAGAAGAGCAAATGTCAGGATATGAAAGAAGAAAGACACTATTTTCTTTCTACCTTTCCAAAGCTAATTGAAATAAATGGTAATAAGCAGACATTTTTATGTTAGCTCAGAAGAGCTGACAATGTGAGGTATGAGCTACAAGTTAATGTAACATTTACCCAGAAAAAGAGAAATAACACACTCTGTTGCATGGTACTGAAATACAGGGTTAATGTCTGATTTCGGGTAGGATGCTTTTCAATTGAAATATTATTGTAGAACTGTTGGGCCAAATCCCTGAAGACTGCTTATTTTTCCCCCTGCTTCAATGCCACTGGAGAGCCTGGCAGGATGTCAGGTCAGTATTGACTAGCTCTAAGAACTTCTTTCCATATCAGTTGTATCAGAGTACTGCTTTTCAAATAATTTTTGTTGTAACTTGGAGAAAGAGAGAACTTCCTGCAGACCATGTGCTGTAATTATCAGTGTCTCTTAACATGGTTTCCGTCCCTCTATACTTGCCTGGTTATTATACCTAGATTGCATATACTTTTATGCTGACACAAACAAATTCACATGGTAAATGATTGTAATTTGTTTTATCTTTTATATACCTAAAATGAAATAGATTTTTCTTTGGGAAATGCATGTTAATTTTTTTTATTAAAACTGTTTTAATACCTTTAAAAGTTGTTTAGCCTCTTCGAGAAGATATATGGGAATCCTCTGCAGCATGTGCCCTTGTTTAAAAGATGCTTTACTGAAAAGTTTGGGTGTCACATAACACAAGCTCCTCTTTTACAACTTACCTCTTGCTGTTAAGTGGATTGTTTGGCTATTGTAAACCTCTTTTGTCAAGTGGGTGTTCTGATTATGAGCCAGGCTCTACTCTAATTTCCATCCAGGTTCTGAAAGGCGAGACCAAACTATTCACATACATCTCTGTTTCATTATCTCTTGGGGTTTGGGTTTTGCTTGTTTGGGATTGTTTTGGTTTGTATTTTAAAAGTGGTTTTATTTTCCCATTTTTTTTCTTTTTAAAAAATAAACTGAGAAACATATTATATACAAACACCGCATTCATGGCCAGCATCTGGAAAAATGCCCTTTTCCATTATGTGCTAGGCAAGCCAGCAGGAAAAAAGTGAAAATAACTATATCGATCTCCATTTTCTTGGGAATGTGCAGTGAGATATAAAACTTTGCTTTCTTAAGAGAAATGAGGAATAAAGTGAGCTGGCTGCAACATTCTTTTCAAGAGGCAGATCTGTGGATCCTCATTTCATTGCAGACAACTTAACTCATCACAAGTCAATTCCAATAGTCTCCATGGGCTTACAAGCCCTTTGTGAATTTGTTACTTCTAAGAAATTTCAGATGAGGTTTTGGATGATGCCTGGGTCTGATTTGTTTGGTGATTCTCTTATGCTACCACATAGTATATCATTTTTATTTTAAAAAACCCCACTCAAACCCTTTTCTCAATGAATATAATTTTGGTGCAATTTTAAACATTGAAATGAAAGATTTGCAATATTGTTCTTCATCCATCCCTGGTGAAGACTTGCTCATGAATGCTTTTATTCAGCAGAAGAAAATCAAGTAAATTAATTCAGTGATTCCTGATCAGTAAAAAACCACTAATATTTGTCCTCTGAGTACAATTGTCATGTATAGTCTACTTCTATTTGTCGTTTTTTTGCATGTGAACAGTTATACCACTTTCCTTTATTATTTCTTGTACTTTTATCTTGTCTCTCTCTTTAGCAGTTAGAAGAAGCTGTGTGTTGCTCTAGGGAAACTTACGTTAAGGGCTTGTGGTCTTTGGCTTAAATTAGCTTCCATGATGTATAAAGATTACTACCACTTAATGGGGGGATCATTTGGCTGTGCTGAGCTGGCTTTGACTTTCACACCTGGCTTCATGAGTGAATTATAAACAATTTCTGCAGCAAGCATTCGTGCTCGAGAAAAAAATTGAATGTGTTTTGAGTGGCTGGGTACTTTGGAGGTGGAGGGAAAAACTACTTTTTAAAAGTGCTTTTCAGCAGCTGGAAAAGCAACTACACATAAAACTGACTTCCCAGTTTAAGCCCCAAAAGGGAAGGTGCTGAATCTTATAGGCTTCACTCATGCATCCATTTTCCCTATGAGGTGCCTTTCTCTGCAAAACAGACCAGGATTTTTCTCAGCTGTTTTTTTTATGTATTATACTGCTGTGTAGAAAATACACCTTATTATTACCTTTGGCATGAAATGCATTCAGCTCATCTTGGTTTCTGTAATACTCAGTATGATAAACAAAATGGTCTTTATCCATGAACTTGATGTAATCTGAAAACACCTGAAGCCAGGATTCTTGCTGATTTGCATGTGTATGAGATAATCTTTTAGTAGCAGTAGCCTGGTGCTTTAATTTCTGGAGGTCCAAATCAGATTCTACCCTCTGTGACTTGTGCATTTATAAAAGAGCAGGTTGAAGGAAAAGTTTGTCTTGTCTGCTACATAGTCTTGCCAAGTAGGCCTTTGAAGATGGCAGCCAGGGGTGTATTTTCCTCCTCTCTATTTCTCTCATTGGTCTGAAGGGAGAGGCAGCATGCTCAAAGCTAATTTTTATCTGTGAAATGGGAGTTTCAATAGAATGCTGCAGAGAAGTAATTTCCTAGGGTGTTGTTGAAACAATAGCTGAACAAGTTAACAGTTCTCCCATGTTAACTTTATATGACTGGTAAATCCCTTGAGGATAAGTTCTTTTGGAACAAACAAGAATGGCTTAGTTTACTGTAATACAGTTTTAGTATTCTTGATAACAACAGAGGGGAGAGAGTCTAGTACTGAAGCACTCTGAGGACTGACTGGTGCCATCTTTTGTGTTTTGAGCTTCAAGACTGGAAATTTAACCCAGATGGTTGAAACATCTCCTTACCATCCTAGGAATGAGCTGTTAAATTCAAATATCTCTGCATGCCCATAATCCCTTACAATTTAGAAAAAAAAGCTGCAAGAATGGCTGAGACTTACTAATCTTTTAGAATAGCAGAAAAAGTTCGAGGTTTTCCTTAGCCTAGTCCTAGAATACTTTCTATTTCTTGATTGTTAAGCACATGTAAAACACACATCTGGACAAATAAAAAAGAGTTTTGTGTATCCAACACAAGTGTGGAGGAGGTAGCACAACTGTCTGATTATTGCTCATTGAACATTTTGTGCTCTTGGGATTAGTTCAAGTCTTTCTTCTGTGAAACCCGTTTTTGGAAATAGAAAGTTATCCCCAGCTGAGTAATAATACTTTTGATTCTTGGTAAGGCACGTTGTCTCTGGATACATGCTTCTGTGACCTTTGCTCATGTCTAGTTTCACCTGAATGTCTGGGGGAAGAGTGGGAAGGTTTAATGATTTTTTTCTCAAAGGGTTCAAAATTACTTTTAGAACAACTGTCCTTTTCAAATTTGTTGCAGTGGTTGCTCTTGAAAGGTCATCTTTCATTCTCAGTTATCATTTACAGTGTTTGAAACAGTTTTATCCAGGTTTAGAATGGGAAGATAGATCAGAGTTGTATAGCAAATGCTCTAATATAGAAACTCATATAAAATAATTGAAGGGATTGGAGTTGCAAGAAGGGACTTCCATATCTCTGAGAACAAAGACTAGAGAGATAGAATTGAATACTTCCGAGTAAATCAAGGATTGTATGCTTGTGGCATTAAAAAAAAAAAAGATGAGGGGATTTAGGTGATACTTGGAAACTGAGTATTTGTCTAGGACAGTGTGTTGTAAACAGCTATCTTGCATTACCTAATGCAAGTTCTCACTGAGACTCATTCAGCTTCTCTGTTTACAGAGATTGATTTACTCCAGCTCACTTTCAAGAGCCACAGATGTTTACACCTTGCCTAAAACATACCGCAAATAAGAAATGGAGAACTGAGAATCACAAAGTCCTCCTAATGGTAGAGTCAAACTCCTTCACCTTATTCACGTGCATTTTTTCTTCTCACATGTAATCTCATTAATAGAACTGTTTGGCCTGACTAAGTAAGGCAAACCAAATCTTCAGATCCACTTTTTACTGGATGTTTCTCCTCAAGAACAGATTTCTTTGCAGCATTGTAATTCTGACCACATTACTGATTAGGAATTTGTTCGAGTTGTACCAGCCCATGCAAACTACCAGCTTTTTTTTAACTTACATTTCTCTGAGCTCTTTCTAGTATTGGCTATTTTTGCAACAGTTTGCAGATGTTCAGTTCAGACCTCCTCTAGAGAATTGTTCACTTAGTACTCTGGAGCTGATGCAAGGGGAACTTAGATCATTTTAAATCATCCCAAGTTTGTATACATAATATGTAATAAGAGGAGGAAAGAGGGATGTCAGTTGGCAAAATAAAAAGTGGTTTGTTTTCTAATCTGTAGTTTTAGGAGTGCATGGAGTTTGGTTTTCATTATTATTTTTATTAGGGTATTTTAAAATAAAGGAGCATACTGGTTTGGGTGGGGTTTTTTATTGGGGGGGGTGAAGGGGGCAGTTACGTCTGTTGTGGAACCAATTAACCTGGCTATTTGCAGATCTTGTGGAATTCTTTTGGGAAGGCATTAATATGTGAAATAGTTCCTTTTCAAAATATGTTGTCACTGCTCTTTTAAGAGAGTTTTCTACAAATCTTAGGAACCGTGGGCTCAAAATCAGTTTAACAAATCTTTTCTTCATTGTAAAATAGCTTGAGATGAAGGAGCTAATACTCCATCTGACACCTGCTGGAGTTTTTAGCAAGAACTCCACTTGCTATCCAAGCGTGCGGATACAGAATGTTTGGTTGATATCACAGAATGTTTGGTTGATATCACAGAATGACACAGTGGCTGAGGTTTGAAGTGACCTCTAGAAATCACCTCCTGCAATACCCCTTGTCACCTAGAGCTGGTTGGTCAGGAACAGGCCAAGACAGTTTTTGAATATCTCCAGGGCAAGTGACTCCACAACTTCTCTGGGCAGTCTGTTCCAGTTCCAGTCACCCTCAGAGGAAAAAGTGTCTCATTACTTTCAGAGGGATCCTCCCAATGTTTCAATTTGTGCCTATTATATTTTGACCTATAAATGGGCACCACCACATGAGCCTGGCTCCATCCTCTTTGTAGTCTTCCTTCAGGTATTTATACACACTGATAAGATCTCCCATAAGTCTTCTCCAAGCTGAATAGTAACAGCTCTCTTTTGTATTGGAGAACCCAGAACTAGACCTGGGACTCCAGGTATGGTCTTACCAGTGCTGGGTAGAAATAATCCTCTTTCATTTCCAGAAGTCATTTGACAAGATCCCTCACCACTGAGTATTTGACTGTTTAAGAATACAGATCCTTAAAGAGCCAGGTGGTTTGCTGAAAAATAAATAAAACTATGCCAGAATAATTGGCCAGTTTTCACAGCACAGCAAGGTCACCCCTCCAGTTTTTCAAGGACTCTGCAACTGTGCAGGTACAGGGAGCCCTGTAGATTTACCAGTGATTTTGAAAACAAGTAGTTACCATTAGGCAAGAAAGTATGTTGGCTATAATGTTTGTTTCAGATGGGAGCAGATATGAAGAATTGGGAAATCACTGTATTAAACTGAAAGATAAGACAATAAAATGGCAAATGAAGTTGAATATGGGTTTAAGTGTAAAGCAAACCAAAGAAGATTGTTTGTCATTCAGTGTGTAGCAAAGCAATGGAGTTCCTCATTGCAATCTGCTGCAAACACTAAAATTTTGTATAAATAGTAAGATAACTGGATATTCTTATGGAAAAGGAGTCCAGTAGAGGGTATCTGAAAAAAAAACCAGAACCTTTGAAAATGTCATTTTTGTACAAGGAGGTTCTTTCAGTACAAGTTGTTGAAATCAGGGACAATTTTATCAGAAAAAGCCGTATTTTTACATTCTTCTAGGGGCATGCAATGTTGGATGCAATGTAGGGAGTTAGTGGAAGTATGATTTTACTGAGTACCATTGCCCTTAAGACTTTGTTGCCTTTGTATACTATGTAAGCCAAAGTAACAGTGGTATCTGTTCATTACTTTCCTCTGGACTATTGGGTAAAATGAATACCTGACAGTATTTGAACTTAAAGGAAATTAGCTTTAAGCTGATGTCTCCATAGAAGACAGCTCAAACAGCAGGAGTTTTACAGAGGAAGTTTATCCACACCTAAGGTGTTATGCAGTGGAAAAATTGGTCTTCATTGCTTTACTTGGGCAAGACCACACTGTCTGCTGGTGAAGCTCTATGGTCACAGCTCCAGAGGCTCTGCAACTACATACGAGCTTTTTTTGAGTTGATCACAGGAATGTTTGGGATCAGCAGAGTGAAAATGTGAAGTAAATGCCTGGAGTTAAGAGTGGCAATGGAACTGAAGCAATAATTTTAATGTCCTGGCATCAGCTCTCTGCATCAGGAGAGAATTTTCTTCTGTGATTACTTTGCTACAAACTGTTATGACATTAATTATCTTAAATGTGAATGTAAAGAAAAAGTCAGGATCTGGGGAACGAGTGGGGTTTTTTTGAGGGGCATGGTTTTTTGGGAGTTTTGTTCCTTTTTTTGTGCAAAAGTTTATAATCAATTACACATAGAACTAGAAGCTGGTAAATTTTTTCTATTACTAAATGATAAAACAAGCTAATTCACTTCTGGAAAGCACTGGTAAATCCTTGTGATTACTTTCCCCACCTTTTTATTAATCTTGCTGGATATTTAAAAGTAGAAATTAACATTTTTTTCTATTTGGCTACTAGTTGCTTAGTAGCAGACTCAAAGCCTATTGAAGTTCTTAAAAAGGTTCCCAATGTCTAGTGTGAGATTTTGGTCTGAGTCTTAAATTTCATTTGGTCAACAGCTCTTTAAATGCCTTTCAACTCATTTAAAAACATGATCTGTTAGTGTTTTCCATGCACATTCATAGTTTAGTTTGTGCATGTCAAGGTTCATAGGGGTTTATGTCAGCAGCTGCAGAATTTCTGAACTTGCTTATGTGGCTTGAAGTATATTCATACAAGTGGCTGATATTTGAACTGAAGGTGTCTAAAATAACCAAGACTGTAAATTTTTAGTCTGGATCACTGTTTTGCCCTGGTTACCAGCTTGAGTGAGAGTATAGCACTGTAGTTGCCCTAAGGGTAGTGGATCATAGACCTGAATTTCCTAAGTCATGTTAAGCAGTTAAGAAACTTTTTAATGCTTTTCAGATTTAAATCTATTAAGGAAATAAGTTGAGTCAGGCAGCTTTTGATAGGAAGTCTGAGGGTATGGCACATGTAAAGGCATGCCAGGACTCATTTTATGAGGAGAAAATCATGTTTCAAGTTCAAGTGGAACTTGAAACATATTTGTTGGTACTTGAAGATTACAGACCTGTCAAAACTCAGACTTTTTCACAATAAAACTAGGATGCTTTATGCATCCTGCTGCTCTACTGAAGGTGTATGCTTTTAGACCAACCCTCTGGAAACAAAGTAAGCTGGATGCTTCTCTGAGCTCCTTTGCTATTTCTGAATTGCACTGATAAATTCTCTTAAATTAGACATTTGTTTACGTGATTTAAAATGTCAGTACCTAGGGATCTCAGCTTTCAACATGTTCAGATGCCTCCTGGAAAACAGACAATGCTCAGGCATTTCCATCATGTTGAGTTCCCCTGGCTTTCAAAGGGAGGTTTTTTTTTCCAGGCGCTGTTCAAGGTGCTAAACGTCACCCTCTGACCACTTTGGCCTACCTGTTGGTAATCTACTAATTTTAAGTACTGATTATTCCTATCAACAGGGAAGTGACTTCAGAAAGATATAGAGAAACAGATTTCAAAATAAAAAACGCCAAACAAACTGTCTTTTCTCAGCCATTTCTGAGCAATCTCTGTATAAAATCTCTGTTCACATGCTGAGCTAAAACCTACTTATTTTGACTACATGTAATTGGTGCTGCTGTAAAAGGTGAACAACTTAGTCCTATTTAGCACAAACATCTCTTTCATTTTCTCTTCAGTCTGGAAAGCCAGCTCCATAAAGCAATGGTCTTGTCTTCATGCTTGGCTTTGTGCTTCGTCCTGTGGGTTTCTTTCATTGCCCGATATGATACTGAAATCCATTGAAAAGGGAGCTTTGTTAGCAAGGTTGAGGGAGAGATAGGAAGGAGAACTCAGGAAAAGAATCAAAATAAGGCAAATATCTATCCTGGATGAGAGTAGTCAATAATTCTAAAAGGAATGACTTTAGGGCTGCTAAAATAAAGGTGTTGGTATCACAACAGAAATCACAAAATTGAACAGTTACATGCAAACCCAGAAATACACATATAATTTTTATTACAACATATGAAGTGTACAGTATTTATTGTGTGTGATTTTGCTGTGATGTTAGCTCCTAAAATACTAGTGAAAGAGAAAATGCAACGCTTTCTCTAGGTTACATAGTGCTGCCAGTGGTGGCAAATATGGACCTCCGTGAAAGGAAATAAAAATACCAACTTCCTGTGAAGAAGGAAAGATGGATGATTACTGTTCAAGGTGTAGTCTGCGTTCAGCTGATGTGCTTTTCCTCAAGACTCCGCAAGAGAAATGGAAGTTTGTTATGTGAGAGGATGTGGAGCAAATGTTGGTGAAAGATGCTGAACTGATCACCTTCTGCCTGAATTGGGTGAGGCATGGGAAAAGATATTGAAAAAAAGTAGGGCAACACACCTGCTATAAAGCAAACCAGTCTGTTCAAAATGCACAGTAAGAAAAAGCACACAATATGAATGTATGGTGATAATCAGTGGACTGGTAACAGTGAAAAAGGCATGAGAAAAACATCACAGAGAAAGTAGCACTGCTTAAAAAATTTTCTCTGCTATAGGGGAAAGTAAAAAGTTCTGCATCTGGTGTCTCCAGATTTTTTTTTTTTCCTCAGGTGACTAACCTAGCTTTCTCTCTTTCTTTCTTTTCTTTTCTTTTTTTTCCCCCCCCAGATGTTCCAAATACAGAAAAAGGGGCATCAAACCAGTTCAGCTATTTATCAGCAAGGCACAGCTGATAATCCAGGGGGAAAAAACCAGCTAGCATATATTTTCACATTTCATTACACTATATATAAATAGCATTCTATATACAGATTACGTGTTTGGTGGAGTTCACTTCCATTGCCTTTATTTTAAATATTGTGTTTCTTTACCTTGTCATTTTCCTTATCTGTTTCTCATATTACTAAAGTAAAATGGGATTTCCCCAACATCACTGTTGTCTGTCTTCTACTTTAGATTCTGTTTTTAAAGTAAATTATTTGTCAGCTCTCATATAGTTGATGGAAATAGTTGCATTTTTAGAACCTGGAACAAAACTTGCCCTGTCCCCAGACATACTCAGTTGGAGAGTGGAGTTGGCCATAACCCACAAACACTCAGGTTCTAATGAAGCTTTAGGCTGACTTAAAGTAAACAAGAAACCTGATAAATTTTTAAAAAGCCATTCAGAGTCCACAAACAGTCAGAAGCACTGGGAGCAAACATAGACGTGTTCCTCAGTGGTAATGGATTCCTGTGAGTTGAGTGCTGGGAGAGTATGTCAGCTCCCTTGCCTGAGAATTCTTCAGATATCTTGGTGAAGAACTGAAATCTGTTTGAAATATCAGGATAATAAGATTAATAATACTGATATAGAATCTTCACTGTCTGATATATTTTGAATCACGAGATTTAGAAACTATGTGGAGTACTGGGTAACAGATTTTTTTTCTCTTTTTTTTTTTCCTAAGCAAAAAAAAAGGTGATTTACAAATGCTAGTATATAGGCTGAATGAATATGGCCTTGAATGAAGGCAAACTTCTTATGCAATACCGGAATTGAAAGCTTGTCACATTTTTGCAATAAGTTTACTTCATTGAACTGTTCTACTTGGAGGACAGGGTAAGTGGATTATCCCACATAATGTGTCTTCAGGCAAAACAATCATTCCTGCATCATACAGATGAACAAGTGTTTCAAGGACATAGTGTGGAGAAACAAATTAATCATAACCCTGAGGAAATAAAAGTCATTTCAGAGATTTAAGCAGATCAGTCAAGATTTTGTCATTGGATTTACAACCACAAAATATTTCTGCAAGGGTTCTTAACTGAACTTGATCACTGTAGACATTAACTTTGTAGAAATTAACATTTTGTTCACTGGTAGTCCGATGAGTTACTGATCCTAAATTCCATACTGACTGAATTTTCAAGGTATTATCAGTTTAGTTCAGGAACTATGTGTGTACCTGTGGTCTTTATAGAATATTGCCTTTAAAGCTTTCATTACAGAATTATAGTGAATGTTTAAAACACTCCTGGAATGCTAACAGCAGTATATGCATGCAGTTAAGCACTGGACTGGATCCATCTTGTCAATACCTGCTGAAAATCATTTCAACATGCTGGTGGCTCTTTGAGGTCTGTTAGACGCAAAAAATAAAATTACTTGGTTTAACCTGTGCAGGAATAGGGAAGTCAGTTGTTTTGGTTTAAAAAAGTGTTCTCACAAGGACTGGCAAAATACCTAGGGTATAAATATCAGTGAGACAGCAGTCTGTATCCCATTAAGATGTTTAGAGTTGTTTGGTGATTTGTATTTTCATTTTTAGAATTTTTTTCTTTGTTTGAGGGAAAAAGTGAGTTAGGCCTGAGCATAATATTTCAGTAAGTCCTTCTCATTGGGTCCACTCACCTTTGGTTTCTCTCCCTGAATAAAATGCTCTCAAATCTTCAGAAGCATTTAACAAGCCTCCCTCTGACTTAATAAATCATGGTGCTCCACAGTCCTATTAAATATTCAACAAGTCTTGCAAAAATTGCACGCAGGTGGATATGGTGAAAGATCTTTAAAATACAGTGTATTTTATGTTGTGCTGTGTTGCACACCATTCCTTCATTATGACCTCCAGTAACTGTGATGTCCAAGAAGAAGGTGCAAGAAGTTTGAGTGTGTCTTTTCTTATCTAATTTTTTGCTCTTATTTAAAGATAAAAGAATTTGAGAATCCTCAGACATAAATGGTCTTTGAATCATTTTCCATTCATTCAGCTTTTTAAAATCTGTTACAGAGAACACACAGTAGTCTGCAGTAAACTGTTATGTATGCTTCTCATTGAGAAAAAAAATCTAACCTGTAAACCAAATCCTTACATTTTTTAAATACACAGATCACCTTCTGAAGAGAAATGCTGTGGTGTTTACCTCCCTGCACTGTCAAGTTAAAAAAAATATCATTATTCAAGAAGAATTCTAAAGCAGAAGCAACAAGTGCTTATTTCAGACTATGACAGTAGTACTGGCAAATCCTTCCAGCTGACTGTTTTCTGTAGAGTGCTAACCTGCTATTAGGTGTGTTAGCAATGTTTCCTTCTGGTTTTCCGAAAATGCTAATTCTTTCCAGTTGATGATCACCGCATTGTGTTTGTAAGACTTGTATTGGATAGATTTTTATTTTGTTTACAGCAGCAGGACAGCTATTCTGATGCAGAAGAAAGAGGGTGTGAACTTTGAAACTGGCTTTAGTTACACCAAGGCTCCAGACAGGCTGAAGCGTGGTTACCTCCCTGCTCCCACCCATATTTTGGATGACTCATGCTACTAATTATCTTGGCTTTCTGGGGTGCTTCTTCTGGCCTTGGCATCCCAGGTGAATACCTTACTTGTTCATCCATAAAACCACCTCTGAAACATATTTGAGACATGCATTGCATCAATCTGGCAAAGTGATGCATAATGAGTATCTGTGCACTGGCAAGCGTGTGTGATTTTAAGTGCTAATGTGAATTTTCAGGTGTGTCATTCCTCCTCCTCCTTCCTCTGAATATTACCATTCTAAGCATTTTTGGTTAAAAAGGTTTCCTTTTAATCAGAATTGGTTTAATTCTTACAGTGCTTCAGTTGTTTGCCTTATACCCAAGAAGTAAGTGAGGTGTTTTAAAAACGGGTTTGAGTCTCTTTAATGGGCAGGTTTTTGTGTGCATTTAGGTGAAATAAGTGATGCTGAGAATGATCTGCAGTTCCTCTCAATTCTTGGTTAGATTTGATGTGTCATGAAAAGTAGTCTTGTCTTATCCAGACATCTAAAAATGAAAGTACCAGTAGGTAGCAGGAAGATTGTGAGAGTTTTTTGCTTTATCATTGAAATTTTTCTTACATAAGGTGAGGATGTCAGTGCATTAACTCACTGAAAGAGACAAATGGTTTTTGAGTTCCTTTAACTCAGTCATTGCCCTCTCCAGCCTTTTCCTGTCAAAACTGAAGAACTTCTCAGCCCTTCAGACCTCTTTTTATAAAGCGGCCAATTCCCATCCTTGATCATAGTTGGGTTTCTTTTTCTCAAATTCTTCTGTCTTCCCCTTGAAATGCAAAGAGTAGAATGACATACAGCACTCAAGATAGGCATGCATCAATGTTTGTTACAGGAACAAATAGATGACCTTGTCCTCAGCAACCTTCCTGATGAAGCCAAACTTTTTATTGGCTTCTCAAGTACCTTTGCACTCTCAGCTGATGATTTCGGAGACCTTCCAAGGCTGACTCAGAGACTTGGTTCCTAAACTGTCAGTTCTCTGTTGTTTCTCCCCAGCACAACGTTACACTGGCCACATCCCTGAGGCACTTCTAGAGTTCTTTGCCATGGGCACAGAATTTGACTACCCTTAAAGAGCCTGGTATGACCTGCATCTCAGAGATTTCAGTTGCCTCTCCTTTCCAGGTCTCTGAAAGGGAAGTGATATAAAGCTGTAACCAGTACCAACTCTTGAAAGAGGCATCCTGCTCTTGGAATTTTCCATCTTGAAAGTCACCTCTAAGAACTACAGTTTTTTTCTCTGTGGTAGCTGTCTCCCTGTTGCTTAAAATGATTTCTTCCTCAATTTTTTATAACACTTCACATGGAACCTTGTCATAGGCCATTTGAAAACCCAGGACAAGATTTATTCACATGGTTATTGCTATCCTGCTGCAGTTCCAAAAGGTTAAAAAAGCAGAATTTCCTTTAGGAAAGCCACACTGATGACTCCCCAACAAAACTGTGCACACCTGTNGGATGGGAAGTCTGACTGGTCTGTCATTTGCAGGTTTCATGGTGGAACCCTTCTTATATGGGGAGTTAAAATGGGAACCTGCCAGTCCATTGGTAAAGTGGCTGTTACAATGGTAGGTTACATACCTTGGCCAGCAGTGCCGCAATTTCACATTTGAGTGCTGAAGAAACTCTCCAAAGTCATCGCAAAGAATAAAGACAGCTTGCTTTTCCTTCTCAATTTTAATATAAAACCACTTAATCCTTTTGTGATTTGTTACAGAGAAGGGTTCATTTTATTTCACAGTTTGCCAGATTGTTCTGTTTAGTCATGCATTTATCTGTTTGCCTTTAAATAGAATTCATCCAAAGTCCAAAAATCCTCCTCAAATCGTGCTTTTTAAAGATTTTTATGTGAATGTATGGATTTAACTTGATTTGCAAAACTACTTAAGAAGGGTTGTAAGTAAAAAAGTTTTCAAAATGAAGAATTTAAACTGAGAACTTCCTTCTTATTATTGATTTTTATTTTCATGTAAACTCACTAGATTGTTATATTTCATAGTGTATTCGAATGTTTTGGAAACTTTACAGACATCAACTTGATGTGTGACATTCAGAAATGAGATAAGTATTTCTTTTTTTGGATGGAGTGCACAAAAAAATCCCTGGCAGAACAAGTGTCTTGACACTGAACTCTTTGCTTTATTTTTAAAGATTTCGTCTTTGGATAAATAGTGATTTTGGAATTTATTTCATTTGTCCAAGAAAAAAAAAAAAAAAAGACTATTTCAGATACAGTTGTGCAGGGAGTTCAAGGAGACTAGATTCACATGTCTTAAAATTCAGTTTTAGGATGAAATGTTCTCAGTTCCATGGACGTTAAGTCCTCCTTGGAAGAACATGTCTGTGACAAGCTACTGTAGATGCCTTCCTTTTGCACAACTCAGGCACAGCAGACTCTTTTTCTCTATGCAGTCCTCCTGAGTTGTACTCCAGGTGGCTCTGGAAACCTTCATAGATGTAGGAATTGTACGAATCTCTGGAAATTTTGAGATGGGAGGTTGGAAGAGGGGAAGATGTTGATGACTGTGAGAAAATCTCCAATGGAAGGACTTCAGGGTTTGTAGTGGGGCTTCAACACCTTTCTTCCTTTTTTTCATAGAATTAGAGTGCACCATGCATCCCCTTCCTCACACCCAGGCAAACATACATGATCTACCCTAAACACATTTCCTGTTTGGGAAGGTCCCTTTGTGCATCAAGTAAACTGACTGTGGCTTATGCCTTGAACATTCCCTTCAGCATTAAAATAACAGATTTTTGTGCACTGTAGGAGGCAGTGCGAATAAAGAAGAATGCTAACTAGGTCTTACAAGTAAATGAAGGATCTTCGGTGACCACAGAATGTTTAAAAGATTAGGGAGAGGTTGAAGGATCCCTGTCTCTAGTATGTGTATGTGAGTTAGCATCTATTCCCACAATGAGCATGAGGAAAAATCATATCTCTTTTTGTTTTCTAATACTTTTTCATCCTTGGATAAATACGTACAATTTTTCAATCTTTTACTTTGAGGTAATGAGAATTTCTTTCTGACCTTGCAGCTGCTTGGGTATTTTCACACTGCAAATTCATGCTCTAGGGTTATCCTTTTGTTCATTAGCTCATCTGCTACAGTTTCCTCACTGTAGCTGGTGCTGCCTCCCACCAGGATAGTCTAGTCAGGATACTTTTGGGCCACCATCAGAATAGGGTGTTGCCAAAATAAATGTTTTCTAGAAAGATTTCACACTCATGTCTAATGAAATAGACATTTTTCTAACTGTTGCTTTAGAGCTTAGATTTTCTTCGAGGTTTGTAATGAAAATATTTCATGACCTGTTGACATATTCATATGGTGATTTTCAAAAGAGATATTTCGTTTACAAAATGGTCTTGGCAACAAGCTGGAATATCTGGGAAGTTGAACAAGACTGTTGACAGGCAAAATTAGGACTGAATCATAACTGATATTAGGTTTGCAGCTGAGCCATTTTTAAAACTGACCAATAGGGTTTGCTCTGGTGTTTTTGAGAGTTCGAGAGTGGGGTGGGTAATCAGTGCACACTCACAGTGGTGATTGTGATTCTGGAGATAGTTACATGAATGGCAGGTTTTGACAGAATTGGCTAGCTCTTAACTCCTGTGGATGTACGCACTACAAGAATAGCACAAAGAAAATGCTTGGCTTTTAAGAAATTACTCAGGGTGAGAAAACTTCTGTTTCTCGTTGCCAGTAAAGAAAAATAAAAACTTTAGGTTCCTTTATTTTGTATATTTTTCTTTATATCCTATATTTGTTTTCTTATCACAATGGAGCAATTCCAGGTTTTGTCCGGATTCCCAAGTTCATCAGGAGTTGGTGACTCATTTCTGGTGGTTCTAAAGCTTGGAAATACCATAGCAATTCTTCATATTATCCAAGAAATGAGAACAATGGCATATGGTTTATTTTATGGTTTTATTTATGGTTTAATTCTGTTAGAGAACCATGTTTTTGTTTGATACCTTAATACCTTAAAAATTCTGAAGTTGTAATTATACTTGCAGTCATTGAATTTCATATAAATGCAGCCATTATCTTTTAGAGGCACTGCAAGAGGTTGAAAAATGTTCTTTACAGTAGTGGAAACAACAGTTCAGCCTTTTAACAGTATCACCTTCACGGAAAAAAATGCATATTCCATGCAAGCAGTTGCAATGTGAAACTTGGGAATCAATTTATGAACATGATGCCAATCACTGCAGTGATTATGTTTTTATATTAACATATTTCACAGAAGTGTGATTAACTTAGAGCTTGCACTGTGATGTAAATTTGAAAATACAGGTGACTTTTATATGACAATTCAGGACAAAAAGGTTGATCCAATACAGTATAATTTTGTTTGTTTTAAAATTTAATATAGCTTATAAAGATTTTACAGAGTCAGTGAAAAATAGAGAGAATAGGGATTTATAATTGTGGCAAATAGGGAATTTAAAACCTGTCTAATGTAACTGAGCAATTGCTAGGCCTAAAATCCAAGTATTTCCTTCAGATAATATAATGACATTTTGATACCACTGTCAGGGTAATTGAGGATGGCTGTAAAATAGACTTGATAGACAGGATAGAGTTGATAGAAATGAATAGCATTTTTGTGTGTTAAACATGTGAAATTCACATGCATTCACATGCATTGACATTCACAGAAGTTATATGATACCCATGTATTTTAATTTTCTCATGAAGTTTTAAATTTACAAAAATAAACTTTACTAACTGAAAATATAGTACTGTGCTCTGATAAAGCTGATTTTACCTCACTACACGTAGTACCCCTAAAAAACCCAAAAAACCAACAAAAAAAGTTGGGGTTCACATTTAATGAACAGTAAGAATAGAAAATATTTGTCATAGCAAGTGTAATAGAAGTGTATAGAAGAAATGCCAGTCATATTTTGCATCATCCATATTTTTCCAAAAATAGGCTATTTGTTTGTAAGGTATCACCTCAAATATTTTTTGGCAGGTAGAGAAACTAATATTTAAGGTAGAACTTTGACTTTGCACAGATGTAGAGCTTCACTGCTTAACATTTATTGCTGTGTTTTATGGTACTAGCACTTGCCCAAATCTCCTAAATCATAGGCTATGTTGCAAAAGCTTGTAATAAGATTTTCTAATAGTGAAGCATGCTGTATGTATAATGATTTGCTAAAAAAAGCCCCCAAAATCCAAAAAACCAGCACACCATCCCATAAAAGAAAAAAAAAAAAAGCTTGGTGAGATGAATTTAAAGAAAACCTCAGCCATAATATTTAACTTTTCCTTCAAACACTGAGCACTAGTGGTAACAGAACTATGGAAACTCCTGATTATTAGGAGTTTGTTGCTAGTCCTAGGTTGAGCTATTAAGGTTATAGGTGAAATATATATTATTACCTTTAAGAACTAAAATATTTTGACAAATTCAGTTCCTGCTTCTTATTGCCTTAGTAAATTCACAATGATATCTTGATTCACAGCTCTCAAATTCAAAAGTGTTAATTTCTCACTACATAAAGGAATGTTTTTCCCAAAAATGAATGTTACATAAAAAGCTAAGTGTACTCTTTTATTTTGTAAGATTTTGATGTTTGCTGACAGGTAAAATTTCATAACCTTACAAAACATAGTAATAAATCTGTCAAAATGCTTTGTGTGTAAGTTGAAGTATTCTGTTATTGTTGTATTTTTCTTTTCACAAATATAGATGTGAGGAGAAATTTTGTTTTGCATTCTTCCAAACACGTGGTTAGGAGAAAGGCCAATCTGGAGAATCTTTCTGAACTGATTTTTTTTTTTCAGCTTTGGGTTTAACAAAGCTTTACAACTTCGAACTTTTCAGTATGAGACTATTTTAAAACAATATATATTTTTGGCTCTAGTCATTACCCAGGGATGGGATTGGGAGACATTTCCGTATGGCTTATATTACCTTTGAAAAACTGAGTCTCTCACAGCTGTTGCACAGAGACTCATGGACTGGTTTAGGTTGGACCGGACCTTAAAGATTGTCGAGTTCCAATCCCCTGCCATGGGCAGGGACACCTTCCACTAAACCACGTTGCCCAGTCCATCCAGCCTGGTCTTGAACACTGCCAGGGATGGGGCATCCAGAGCTTCTCTGAGCAGCCAGTTCCCATGTCTCATCACCCTCATACTAAAGAATTTCTTCCTAATGTCTCATCTAAACCTTCCCTTTTTCAGTGTGAAGCCATTCCCCCTTCTTCTGTCAGTACATATCTTTTTAAAAAGTGTCTTTTTGTCTTTCTTGTAGGCCCCCTTCAGATACAGAAAGACCACAGTGAGGTCTCCCCAGAGCCTTCTCTTCTCCAGGCTGAGTAGTCCCAACTCTTTTAAAGAGATCTAATAGTGATAATTTCAGGATCATTTAGTATCATTTATTTAACTTCATCTTCGCATTCTTTGAGCAAGCAGAATGTCTTAATCTAGGGTTATATACTTCTACAAAATAATTCAAAATGACAGTACTTATGACCTGCTTTTGCTGAACGAGGTAATATAAACCCAGAGGTAAAAATGATCTGTTAATGAACAATTTTTTTGACATTTCTTAGACTGTGATGCTACAGACTATGACTTGTCCAAAGCAACAAAGCACCATGCTAAATAAAGGATGTAGTGCAGCAACTAGCCTCCCAAACTATGGTCTGAACCTTTCTATTAGGTTAGATTAAGTACAATAAAATTTCTTGCACTCGCCTCTGTGTTTTTAGACCAAGAACACTATGCTTTACCTTGACTAAAGCCATTCCAGTACACTGCAAAGTAACTTCAATGAGATATCTGATCTTCAATTAGTTCAATATTCAGGTTAATTTAAGCTAATAATGCTATATTCTCCCTTGACTGAGATTTCACTGTAATAAACTGCAGTCTGTCATTCCGATAGAGGAATTTAATGCATCAGTCAAACACAGATGTGTCAAGAAAGCTCTTTTTCTGTTTTTGAGAAATCCACATAAAAAAAGAATGAGTTACTCAAACTCAGCCACACTGGATGCAATTATCTTAAGTTTTTTTAACATGCTTGTAAATTTCTTAGAAGAAGATAAATCTCTTTGTTGTAATTTGCATGCCACATAATGGTTCAAAGACACAAAATATTTTCACCCCATAAATAGTAAACTGATAAAAGTTTGAGATAGTTAAAATATTTACGTATTTATAAATCACTGACCAGAAAGAAATTCCTTTACTGACCTTTGTATTTGGTGAAAAAAGTCTCCTAGACAAAAGGACACAGCCATCCCAAACAGTTTTTTGACCGCTCCGGGAGGAATGATGTGATACTACCATCAGTATTTTTGTTAATAGGAAAATTAAAACCAGTGAGTATTGATTGAATCGGTCTTCTCTTAAAAAACCATCAGTGTAGGTGTTACCTGGTTTAAAAGAGAAAAGTCCCTTTGTAAACTCTTAAAAGGAATTGATTGATACAATCAGTGACAATGTGAAGGGTTTTCTTTCACTGATTATTTTTTAAGTTTCAGTTGTTCAGTGAAAAAAAGATATATTGTGTTCACCAAAAAATAGTTCACCAAAAAATAACTGCTTGGAACTCCTGAACAGATTTTGCTCTGTTTAAAGACATTAAATCTTTTCTTTTTTTTTTTTTTTTCAGTTCTACTGGTGTTCTGGTTATTCATGAAGCTTTATCTGATACATTTTTTTGCATTATTTCTGTGGTATTTTAAACTGATATTAAGGTGATGAAATATACACTAAATCTTACTTGGCTGTGTTTTAAGTCCTGAAAAGAATCCAAGTATTTTCCTTTAGGCAGTCTCTTGGCATCAAAGCAATAATATGCTATACTGCTATAATATTAATATAGAATGAGCTCAGAGAACACTATTTTTTCTCATATTTTATGATCCCAATGTATTTTCAAAGATTATTTTTTTAAAGCATATCATCAGTAAGGGGTGATGGAAAAATAGGAATTTTGGTTACATGAGATTATCATGTAGCACATGTAAAACAGGTTATTGGATTCAACCCATTTCGTGGCAAACAGGTGGGTCTATTACAAAAACAACCTTCCTACTTCTAATACTAATTGAAATTTATGTTGCTGTGTGTTCAAGAACAAATGCCAGGGATTAAGTTGGCATGAAGCCTAAGCTAACCTTTTTCTCCTTAACAGGCACATACAAAAAGCTGTTCCAGTTTCATGAAAGAGCTGAAATTAATTCTTTATAATAATTCTTGGTGAAATATTATATTTATGTGCACACAAAAAGCGAAACAAGAAGCCTAATAATTAATTCTCATTCTTTTCTGTAAACTCAAGTTTAGGACAAAAGTGCAATTCAAGCTCAGCAGTGCCTCTTAAAATTTAAGTGTGTCTTGTTTTGGAAAACAATTTTCATTTCACATATGGAAAATTAACTTAGCAGCATTAGGTGATCCCAAAACTTTTGTGTTGGCCCAGGAATATATACCTAAAGGTTTTTTAGACATATCTGTGGTAGATAATAATTGGAAATATATTTCGTTGTCTAAAATTCAGTGTAGAGAGAGTATTCTTTGAGGTGATTGAAGCTGTCCTTTTCCCTGATTAAATAATAATAATGATAATAATAATAAAAACCTATTTCTTTAATAAAACTGAGAAAGAACAGAACTAACAGAGAAACAATTAAATGGCAGCAATGACATGTGAATTCAGTGAGAGCTTTGAAGTGGATGTGCCTAAATTTTCTCTGATAATGAATTCCCCACAGGCTTTTTAAACTTAAAAATGCAGTTAAAAGCACACCAAATAAATTCACCTTTATAAATTAACAAAATTACCACTTAGTACAAAATACTTTGGTAAGAGCAGAAAGAGATTTATTTTAGCAGTTTTACTTAGTTATTTCAGTACTTACAAATCTTAATTTCTTGCACCCAGTTCAACGGTAACAAACTCGTTCTGGTTCCAAGGAAATGCTTCTTCCTACTATCTCTGAGACACCATGCCATCTCTCAATATTGCATTACTTCTGGCATGCATAACCTCTCTCTATGCAAAAGAGAAATAATAATTTTTCCTGTGGCGGATCTTCTGTTTTGTTTTTTTTTTTCTTTTTAGAATCATATAAACTTAGAAGGAGCTTCCAGTGGACATCCATAGTACTCAGTGCCTTCTTTGACTCAGTCTTCTCCAACATGGTCTGCCTGATCCACCTGACTCCCTCTTATGAGGGATAAAAATGCTGGATTTATGAATAATCTGAGGACACCGGATATTATTTGCATTGTCTGTAGCAAAGCTTTTGCCATTGTCTACCACAATATTCTTGTATCTCTTTTAGGACAATGAAGCTTGGGTTCATGAATGAGTAAAACACTGTTTGGATGGTTATGTTGAGATGGTTGTACACTGCCTGGAGGCAAATAAGGGGCATTCAACAGGGTCTGCCCTGGTACTTCTTCTGCTTTACATCTCTCTCATTAATGGAGAGGAGGAGGTAGAGGGCATGTTTGACTGGTTTGCAGATGACTTCAAACGCTGGTGACCACTTCTCCACCAAATATGTGTGCTTTCCTAGGTTATTTCTCTTCACTTTTGAAAGGCTTGTAAATAAAGAATCCAACGTATTAATGTCTGTGAGCTCAAGATGCCACAGCATTGATTTCTTAAATGCTTCTGATTCAGGGATATAGGTTATAGTATCAAAAATGAAGATAAGTTGATTATATAAAACACACTATGTTTAGCTTTATGTGTTTACCTTGGCTTCATCCATTCAGCTTGTGAACTTGTGAGCTATAGCTATTGAAAGTGAAAATTCAGAAAAGCAAGTTGTCTACCATTTTTGTCCTGACAGATTTTATGTGTAGGTCTTTTTTTCCTTCTCCTCCCCCCATCCTCCACCCCAACTCCTTTTGTCAGGCCAGTGTAAAACAATGGTCTGATTTTGCCTCACATATTTACTAAGTCATTCCTTGTGAAACTTTCTTGCCTGCCCCTGAGGAGTGTTTTGAGTAGAATTTAATATTGATTAATTCTAAGCATACTAGGATTAAGTTGATCTTTAAATTAGTGGCTTTATTGTTTCTGGTAATTTGAGGAATCTCATAAACTTATAAAGTCCTGTAAGTTTCTTATGGTGTTGTAATGCTTCTATTTGCTGTTCTTGTTGAAGCAGGAATGAAAGAGTAAGAGGGGTTATCAGAGCAGTTAATATTACTGAGGAGAATAAAGACAGTGCAAAATGATTAAAACACTCTTTGGAGATGTGTGTTGGAAATGTAGAACACAGTGTTAAATTTATTGCTATTTTTGCTTAAGAATTTTTTAGCAATAAACAGTCTCTCATGCTAATAACTTTCCAAGGAGACTTGCCTAACATTAATCAACCTTGTTTTAACATTCAGCTAACAGACACATGGCAATTGGACAGGGTCCCGTTGTTAGGAACACCCCTGCATGAAATGCCCCTCATTACTCATGATCCAAGTGGTATGTATAAAAAGGCAAAGCAGCCAACTCTCAATCTGTGATTGCCTTTAATGGGGGTGAAGGGGAATACTCTGGAGCCACAGAAGTCAAAAACAAAGACAAACATAGAAACAACATGGTCAGGGGCTGTTTTAATCACATAATGGGGACATAATAATTTGATCCAGCTACATTCAACACTTAGGAATAGATGGGGCTTCTGAAAACTGAGTGTATTCCAAAGTGTAATAGTTTCAGGTTCAAATGAGCTGGACTGCTTTGAACTGAATAATCATATATCTTTCTCTCATTTGTGTGTACTTATTACTCAGATAAAAGAGCTGAACAGCAAATTACCATGAGCTGCATTCTAACTATAGTACAAACTATGCTAACAGGGAAAGCTGTAGAAGTCAGCATTACTGTATTTTGGGGGAGAGAATCTGTATCCTCTGCACAGTGATAGATGGCATAGATTTAGCACTAGATGTCCCACAGCCTTGCAAAGATAGGAGGAATAAATAGTCCTTGTCTGCTGCTTAGCTACTGTTTTCAGAAAACAGAAATGAAATGTCTTCCAAAGAGTTGAACTCATTCTACTCTTCTTTTTGTGGTAGCACTAGTGCAGTCATATTTGGAGAGAGTTATTTTTAAAAGGATTTGGTTTTTTAGCAGTGTCTTTTCTGGTGGTAAATGGCTCATCATTCTAATGTGAGGTGATTACAAGCAAGGTTCCTACACACTGATACCTGCTGTTATTAAAAGAATAACTAACTTCCATTAATTTTTTAGCTGTTATTAGAGATTCAGATCTGAATTTCTGATATAATCACCATAAATTTTTAAAATATTAAATCTGTCATCTATGCTCTCCTATTAAGGGCTGTAAGTAGAGAAAAGGATGCCTATCCTACTTCTACTCTTCCCTAAGTGGATGCTAATGACCACTGTTTAAGATTGCATAAAGCTTTGGCCTGATGTAATATAGTTATGTGTAAATATGTAATTCTTATGTGTAAAGCACTGTAAAGCACTGAACATTCCAGGTTTGATATAGTGTGTTGTTGTAGCTTGAATTGCTTTTCTTTGATTCGTATACTTTTAGCCAACCTGCAACTGAAACGAGATGGTTTGAGGAAAATACCACAATAGCAGTGGAAAATACCACAGTAGCAGTGAGCCTGGTCCAGACACTTATGAAATCTCCACTGGAAAATGGTACTGTTTTTCTGGTAATGTAGGTTCTAACCAAATACAAACATGAAAGCTCAGGGGAAAATGTGTAGTTTTGCATACTCTGAAAATGTGTCTTTAAATTTCAGGTCTCCTTAGCTAGAAGATAATCTTCAGGGTATGGAGCCTGTTTAGGCAAGTGTGATTGCTTCTACATGAAGCCTTAAAAAGCACCATTAGGAACCTGGCAGTTCTCCTAATTTCCTCTGATAAATAAGAAATTCTCTTCTACTAGGTACTATGGTGTTTTGCCATATAATGTTGTTTCCCACGTGATTGTTTCCAGTATGCTAAACACTTAGGGCTGGGGCTGAGGGGATTAAATATTGAGTTGAGATAGTGAAGAGAGTATCACACTTAGACTAACCTTAACCCTAAGGGTGTATGAAGAAAGTTTCATATGAAAGTAAAATTTCTTCTTGCACTTGGCATTAATATTTGAATGAACTGTTATTAGTATTTGAATAAACTGTTATTCTCAAGTACAGTTTTACCACTCTCATTCATTGTAAATGTAAGTTTTAAAGATGAGAGATGTTATATTTTGTACTGGTTTTAATACCTGCTTTTATTTCAGTACATTAGAGATTCTCAGCTTTCATTCACAGATTTTGTGTGGATGTTTTGGTCTCTCTGTCCATCCTCATAGGAATTACAAGACAGAGACAGAGACAGCCGTAGTCTTAAAATAAATAAGCAAGTACACATAATTGTGAGAAATAAGGAATGATGCTTTTTATAAAAGGTTAGTAAGTGAATATAATAAGTTCCTGTTTGCTGTTTACATATACCTAATGGGGTTTTTTTTTTTTGTTTCTCATATGCAATGGAACCAGCTATGTGCATAAACCACCAGGTTTGAGGCTTCTTTAATATCTACCCAACATGCACCTGATTTTTTACTGTTAAACAATGGAACTAGTAAAACTTACCTCTGGGAGAAGGAGCTTCACAAAATATAGTACAGCTATTTCAAAATGCTACCATGAGTGCTGAATTACATGCACTGAAACTTTGAGCTGAGAACATGTAGCTTCAGTGTACTGATACTTTCCAAATAGATACCCCAAACAATTTATTTGATCTACTAAATACATTGGTATTATGACAATGAAATACTTTCTGTTTTTTAAAAGTAATTTTCGTGTAAAATCTGGGCCATTACCTCCTCTGTAGGATAACTGGAGCATGCATTAGACTAGAAGCACATCCTCATAGACAGTGGCAGATGTCCTGGCTACACAGCTGTCAGCTGACAGTGCTTGGGCTCAGCTATGTTTCTGCTCAGCCTTTGCCTTAGCTGGCCTGTAGTACATACAGGATTTTAAGCAACCAAATAACATGCTGGTCTGAAAAACCAACAACAAGAATTAGAATGGAGGTTTCAGTAAATTTAAACCTTAAACCCCCCTATTTTAACACCATGCTGGTACAACTTGAAGTAGCAAGGAATAGTCTAAACTCTAGGCAAATAGTGTGTACATAAATGTTTGTCTTATTTGCTTGGTTTCAATAACTAACTAGTTAAAACTACATGAGTAGGTGTTGTGCTTTTAATTCACAAGTCTGGATCAGGGTAGGGGAGGAGTAGGGTGGAGAGGGGGAACCTGAGGCCTTAATGCTTTGGAGTTCTTTCCAGCTGTGTTTTGAAAAGATGTTGGGAGTTCCCAAATAAAAAGGTTGGTTTTTATTGTTCACTAATACCTCTTTTGCTAGAAAGGGAGACAGGGTTGGTTTCCGAAACTTGCCTGTCATCCTCGTAGAATGTGGGGAGTGGAGGCTTGAGGAACACAAAATGAAATTTCATCGTGTAACCAGGGACTCATTGTTAACACTGTCAAACATATGGCACAGCTGTGCAATTTTTGTGCCAGGCCTGGTGAGCTAGTGGGAAAGCTTACAAAGCCAAGCAAGCCATTTGGACTGATGGTTTTGTTAGTAGGAAGAAGCAAATGATAAAACAATTTTATTTAAATGCTTAGAAAAATAGTCCTGTGATTTATTTCCTAAGCCACCAGATGTACTGTACTATACTGTACTACATAATTGAGACAGCATTCTCTGATGTAATAAAGACATAAAATGTGTGTGGGTGTGCGGGGTGAGAAAGGAGTAGTGGAATTGAGGGCAAGTTGAGTAAACTGCTGGAGATTTGGATTTGGCTTTTTTCTCTCATTGCGGAGTGTAAAATGCTAATATGCCCCAGAACCAAAAGGCTCTTAAAAACAATGGTGGGCTCAGAAGGGTTGATTTTTGCTACAGATCACATCCCTGGCAAGCCATTCCCTGTGTATGTAAAGATGGTTCGGATTTTGTCGTTGTCAGCGCTAGGAAGGTTAATGACCAAGGGATTGGGTGTGGAGAGGGGAGAGGTTTGAGCTACTTTGCCAGACTTCAGATCATTAGCAGGAAGCAGGAGGAAACGTGCTGTTTCTGGAGCCCTGTTCAGTGCTCCTAGAGCAATGAGAAACATGCAGGGGTTTGGGTAGCACAAATGGCCACGCTGGACACGAAGTTTGTATTTTGCTCCGACGGTTCCCTCATACCACCAGGTTTTTATGTTGCCTCCCAGCCAGAATTTGAGAAGTTCTCTATAGTTGTATATATATATGAAAGGTATTTCCCAGGTGGTGAGGCTGGCAATATAGGTCAGCTTTAGAGAAAAAAGGAAAGGAAGGGAGGTGGTCAGTGATGGGAGATGGTCAGTGATGGCAGACAGCCACTGTGTCATAAGTATGTTTGAAACCTGCTTGGCATCATAATTGCACAAAAAGCAAAAGCCTTGAAAGAACTCTGACGAAAGTGATTTAGTTTGTAAAAGTGAATGAAAATCAGTGTGAGAAAAGAGTTTTAAAAAGAAAACAGAACACTTCAGTGCTGTACTAAATATGTTCTTTTTATAGCAGGTTTCAGGTAGTAGGGATAAAAGGAAAAGTAAGGGATGAGGAGAAAATCAATGTCTGTACATTTTCTGTGAATCTTAACCCAGACAAATTTTTTTAAATCTCAGTTTCTGGATATCATATGTCTTGTTTAATAACAGAAGTACCATTATGCAGGTGGACAGAATTTTTAATGTTCCAAGAAGATAAACTGTGAGGTTTCAAAAAAGACAGATGATCAGATGATTTACCAAAAAAGCAAAGGGAAAAGGAAGAGAAAAAGAAAAAGGGACTATTATATGGATTTTATTCTTATAGAACAGAAGTTCTAATTGGCTTTTACTATGCCTAAATCAGTGCAATTTTGCTGCACTTGCTTGATGCAGAACCAGCAAAAAAGGCAGTTATAAGTGAAGAGCAGTTCAGTAAGGGAAGAAGTTAGGCCACTCAGCTCTGACAATAAGAAGTACAAGAAACTGTAAGATATATGTGGGCAAATTTCTCAGAAAATTGTGGTTTTAACAGAAGATAAGCAAAATTTTGCACAGGAGAAATGATTATTTTTCTGGGAATTTTTATTTAAACACAGATGCAGACTTTATAAAAACATGTTACATTCAAATATTTAATTCTGAATAAAGGAATAGTTTGATATAGCAAGAATTTCTGTTATTTGTTCCAACACATTTATTCCATTATTTGGGGCTAAAGCTTGTAAGTGAAAATTGTAGAACTGTCCATGAACTCAGATACAAATCTGTCTTATGGAGGGGATAATGAAGTCTTTATCTGAGCAGCAAGAAGACAAGTATAAATGTGTACATTTGAATCTGACAGTGACTGAATTATTATACAAGAATGGGAGCTATAGATTGTTTAGATTGTATAGATTGTTTTGAGACAATCTATGAGACAATCTTTAAGACAATCTTTAAGGCATGAAAAATTAAAAATAGTTACTTTCAATTATATTTGTAACTGAAAATACCAAAGCATATCAGAATTTTTCTTTTTGTTTCTTTCCCACTACTTTGATTTTTTTGTGCGTGTGTTTTGAACATGAGATGAAAGATAATATTGAAATTCCAATTTTTCAGCCAGGCCTAACAGTAATAAAAACCATTATAAAATATGTAGAAGAAATTTGTAGTGGTATTTTCTGGTATTTGCAAATTCAAAATTCTGTTAACTTTTATTTTCACTGAGTTTAATTTAGCCCATTGTCATATGTGATGCTTTTTTTAACTTTGCAGGAAAAAGTACATACCATGAAAGAAGGAGGCTTATGGTACTGACTGATGTAGTAATAACTTTCTTCTATTAATACCACAAAAGAGTTTTTTACAAGGAAGTGTTACAGGGTTTACTCAAAAAGATCCTTTCAGAAGATGGATTGTTTTATTTATCCTCATGGAAGCCTAGAAGGTATGGGTCAGAAGGGACCTTATGGATCATCTTGTTCCAGCCTCGCTGCCATGATCAGGGACACCTTCCACTGGACCAGGTTGCTCAGAGCCCCATCCAACCCTGAACACTTCCAGGGATGGGGCTTCCACAGCTTCTCTGGGCAACCTGTTCCAGTGTCCAGGAGATGACAGATAAGGAGAGGACAGAAAAAATATCAAAAAGAACAAATACAACTACCACTTCTTGTTCCAACAGTGTTCATCTGATACAAATTCAAAGAGGAGGTAGGATCAAGACGTACTTGCCTTGTGTCTCAGGTTAAATACCCTTTGGCCTTCCTGGGCCCTCCCCCAGGGGGGACTTCTGGTCATTTGGCCACTGCAAGGCCGCAAGGGGCTCCAGGGGTGGGGTGTGGGCGCTGCCTCCGGGGTGCCAGGGCCTGGCGGGCACGGCGGGGCTGGGATACAGGGATACAGGGATACAGGGATACAGGGATACAGGGATACAGGCCCGGGCTGGGGTGTGGGGGCAGGGCCTCGCCTCAGCCGGGCACGGCCTGGCCCGCCCCTGCCCCTCACACACACCCCGCATGTTCCAGCCAGCAGCCCTTACAGTCTCCCACATTCACATACTGACAATTTCACAATAAAAGCCCATTCTACCAACTTACTTTTTATCTTTTAATCTCTCTATTTAAATAAATAAACATTTGAGCATCTTTTCCATTATTTCGTTCCTGCTTACTAAAACTAGTCCTCAAGTAGTTCCTTTTTATTTTGCTGTTATTATTGACTAAGTGCTTTTCATTCATTTTTCAAGTTCTACTAGCTACAACAGCTACAAATTACTAAGCCTACCATTGTTAGCAGTCTTTTATTTTCCAAAGTATATTTGGAGTATTAGTTTTCTGTAAAAAACCCACAATCCTTGCCAGTAATTTGCTCTCCAATAATAAGAATGAGATCTTTGCCCATATCCAAGTGGGACTGTAGTTGTGATTGTCAGTCTTATTCTACAGTGCCATTAGAGTATTCTTTCTAGTAATTATTTCACAAAATCATTTTCCTCACAGATAATTTTTAAATACATAAGAGCATACCTGACAGTTTTATTTTCACTCTCCTTGAACAATTCTTTCCTCACATTACCTGCATTCAGAAGTTTTTTGGGTTTTGTTTTACAATTACAATATTCTGCACATCACTCTAGTCTGTTCAGTGTGTTGATCGGTCTTCTTACATAATTCTACAAAAATCGTGCTTATTTCTCATGAACTTCATCAATTTTCTACGCCAAGTTTGTATCTTTTTCATCCTTTGAAATTCCTACTTTATTTTTGCTCTCCACTTACTGATGTTTCCTGTGATTTCTCCAACATTTCAGTGGAATTTTAAAATCTGGTTTTGTATTGTATTTTACCTAACTTTTTATCTTCTGTGATTCAGAGTTATGAAAAAAAGCCTTTCTTCTCTTTATGTTTAACGCTCTTCGGTTTCCCCTTGCCCTGACCAAAGAAAGTTTTTGTTTTACATTTTTGGCCTACATACATGAAGAGTCCTGTTTCCATTTCTGCCTTTTGACAGCTAAAGGTGGTCTACAGCAGCAGTTCTTTATTTTTGTCATTATGCAATTCTGTTCTTCTGATAAGCAAAAGAATTGGATTATAAATCACCTGAATGTCTATGTGTGTGAAACTTCTTACCAAACATGACAGATCTATAATTTATGTGAAAATATACTTTTAAAAGGATGGCTTCGGTTGAAAATTGACAGTCTTCCATCAATTGCCTAGATATTAGGGATTTGGACTAGATTTGGACTAGGTGATCATTGTTGATCCCTTCCAACTGAACTGTTCTGTTCTAATTCTTTTTTATTGTTTTGTTACCAATTTGAAAGTCAGACTTTTTATATTGCATATGAAGTATGTGTATTTGTGAAATGTGTTTCATGTATCTCTGTTCTCCAGAAGTTTCCTTCTTGTATTTTTCCTGATTGTGGCTACACACGTCAATTGTCTTTTTCTTTAGCCTAGTGCCTGGCTATTGCACAGATGCCCATAGGCAGAAAGTCTGTTTAATAAAAAGCCCATGGCTTTTTAATAAAAAGCTTGTGGCATAGGGTAGAACTCTTGTTAGTTCTTTCAGACAGGATGATTAGTTACTGTCCAGATCATGATATCAAGATTCCTTGTGTTCAGCAGGATCAGGTGAAACTCTCTGAACCACTTTTTACACTTGGATGGTCCTGCGTGACCACTCCCTCACGTGCGTGATCCTTCATTATTGGTTCGCTTGGATTACAGATAATCTATCTTCTAACCATATTAACCATGTACAAAGAACTGTTATACGTGACCCTGGCTGCACCTGCAGAGTTCCTACTGACTATTTATATCTGTCACATTTCCGCACTTCTTATTCCATTCTGCAAAGGAATCTTTTAGGGGATATCTGAAGGAAGGCTGGGATTCCTCCACCCAGGGTGCTAAACAGCATATTGAAACATACAAACTGGTAAATGCACTTTTACTACTTTTCAGGAAGCATCTTCAAGACAATCCAAAGTTTCCACATGGAACGCTTCTGGATGAAGTAGTCAGACATTTTGTTCTGAAAATGGCCAGAATTCAGTATAGTCCCCTCTGTTGTAGTCAACTCACTGTTCCGGATCAATCCATTTTCTTACCGATGGAGATAGCAGCCTGGGGAGATACTGGATTTTGTATGGATTTCATGACTGAAATTCACTGGGTGCACACACAGGCACATCCCTGATACTAGGCTAGACCATATTTATACCTATATCACAAACTGGAAGTAGTTTCCTTTCAAATTTAATTGAATTTTCCTTAGTTTATTTTTGTTCTTGAAAAATTGCTTGGTTTGATCTTCACTAGAATGTCTATCATGAAAATGAGAGGCAAGGGGCACACACTGAAATGAGAAATCCAGTACCTTTCCTATGAAATGAAGGGATCTCATCAGCAGTTTCCTAACATTATGTTTTCATTCTTTTCCACTTCTTTGTGTTACCTTGCTTTTCTGAATTACAGGCTGAAGTGCTAATATTACCTGTTTATTCTGAAGTACTGACATTACCTGTTTCTGCAGGATTTATGCTTCATTTTACAGTGTACCACTGCTCAGAAGGTGGATTGGTACCTGGGAGGCTGGAGACTTTGAACAGCATTTTCAAACGTTTTGCTTGTTTTAGCACTTATATTCCTTAAGTCTTCGCCTGCATGTCTTAATACTTTGTGATTACTTCGTTTAATGGCCCTTGTCTCATTGAGGCTGGATGCCGGCCATACCAGTGACCCTTGCGGTTCTCTCTAATCTCCTCCTTTCCTGTGTCTTTCTTTGGGGAAGATAGAAGTAACAGCTACAGAATGCTTTCAAGCATATGGCCAATCTTCTCCTGAGTAAAGGCTGTCGATTGCACAGCTGCAATTCCTTAGTGGAAGCAGATGAACCGTGACCTACTGCTGACAGCCACTTTGGGTTACATCATCCCACTAGTCACCACCCACTGCTATAGACAGCCAGCCTGAGGGACACAGCGAACAGGCGGCCTTTCATTGACACTTCATGAATTAACAGCTAGGGGCTGCTCAGGAGGAGGACAGTTGGCATCTCTTCTTCCTCAGAGACTGAGTGTTTGAGATCCCTGTGGCAGAAATTCAGGGAAAAGAGGATGGATTACAAAAAGCCTCTCCTTGCTGTTTTGGAATATGTTGTCCTTTTGGCAACAGTGATTTTTTTTGTTTTGAGTTTTTCCGTATCTGCTACTAGGCTAGTATATTACCTAAAGAGATACATTCTTCATGCAGTATACTTGAGGAAAAGTTTTGAAGATGAATTCCCATTCTTCTCACATGACATCCTCTTGATTCACATTAAAAGATGACTGCCTGTCTCTGTTTTTTATCATTCATGTTTTACACTTCAGCTCTTAAAAGGAGTGATGTGCACTGTGGTGAGCAAATGCTTCATCACTGTCTTGCTGGTTTGAGATCTGCTCCTATGAGGTGATCTGTCAGGCTTCCCTCAGAATGTGGTTTTCCTTTCTGATTAGAAAACTGAGTGATGGATCAAACAAGAAGCAGCTAAACGATAGCTTGCTGTTCAATATCAGACCAGAAAACCCTACCTGTTAATTCCCTGCAAATAAAGTAGTACTCAATATAGTGAGACAAACACTGTTGAAAAGTCAAGCCAATTCTGAGTGGCATTGATCCTGAAATCACAGTTAATCTGACATAATGACCTCTTAATGCAGAAGCAAAGATATTCTCCAGGGCAAAAGATTTTTCAACCTGTAGCAGGGTCTCTCAAAATTTTTCAGCATCAATGCACTACTTAGAGTGAAGGGTAAAAAAGTGGCGTTGGACAGGCAGGATAATTACATATAATTGGTAGCCTGATACTAGTTACTTGGTTTTGCATAAATTACTTTATACAGATGATTTTTCATGTCAGTAAAACTGTACTTAATATTTTAATCCAACTTTGCAATTTGCTATTCCACAGAGGTATTATTGCTGTGAAAAGAAAAGAGAGGCTTTGAAAATTGAAGTTGTAAAGCATCAAATCTGACATGTTCTTATTTGAAAGATGGGAGCAGCTGCATCAATGTTATGCCTTTAAAAAGTGATGCAGGTTTTTAATAGTCTGTGCTCTTTTCTTTTGAAACGCAGTAAACAAAGATTTATCCACCTAGTTTAATTAGAAAATGGTTACCAAACTGGACATTTTCAAGTTTTTAGCTGGTAGTAACTACTTCCAGGACTCATTTTCATTATTGTTTTGGTAGAATTGTATTTGCAAATTAAATAGGAAAAGGAAATCCATGGATCAGTAAAGGTTTTTTTTTCAAAATTCGAACCTGCTGTAAGTAAAGCAAAACAGGAAATGTGATAGCTTGAAATAAAAGAAGTGGGTTTAGTTTACATTGGCTTCAGTTTATTTTTGCGCACATTCAAAGCAGTTTTCTGTATGTCTATTAGACAGGAACTAACTAAAGAAGCCTATTTCTAAAAGAAAATTAAAGTAGTCCTGAAGATGAAGTTAATGCAGAGTCTATCTGTATTTTGCCTAGAAAGTTAATGTTACAAAGAGCTGCATGGTCCTCGTTCAATGAACCCTGGCTGGGCATGTTTATTTGGGTAAGGAGAAAATCTTGGAATATAAGGATTCTAGATTTAGTTTGCCTAATTCCCTTAAGGATTTAAAATGTGCATAAGAATCTGCAAAATTTAAGGAGGAATTGCTTGAAAATTTAATGTAAGACTGCTAGTATTTCCTGCTCTTTCTTGTTCTGGGATGACTGTAAGAGCAGTTGGTCTGTCTTAATGGAGTTTTAGCACTTTCTTCTCCTGGGAGAAATGAAACTGATGAGATAAATAAGAAACCAAATATTTGAGCAACTTCAAAACCGTTTGTGGTTTTGGTTTTAGAAATATGAAGCTTTTTGTAGGTGGAGTCAGGCATTCATTTTTCTGAAGCAATTTACAGGCCCATAAAAAGTGCATCAAACCAATGATCTTTAGTTGCTCCCTTCTTAGCTGCATGTTGTTGTGTTTAGATTATTTAAGTGCTAGTGTAATGTAGATAAAAATTATTTGATTAAAACTGTAGTGATCCATTTTCTTGAGAGCTAAACTTTAAATAGTTGAAAAACCTTTAAAAGTTTTTCTGCTTCACATGAATAAATATAGCAGCTCTGGAACTGGGTCACTGTCAGGCAGGAGAGAGGTAGGGAAATCCGTTTAGTGGAACAGTACAACTGGGAACTGAGTTCTTATTGGAAAACACCTGTTTCTTGCATTATTTCAATAATATGAATATACTCAAGTGATCACATTTCCCATTTCATAAAATTAAAGTTGTAGTAAGGGAGCCCTCTTTAGTCCTGCTAAATCCTGGAAGAGCACTCACAGATGTCTGAGATTGTGTAATAGCTGAGAAAATACATACTGTAGAGAGGACTTAAAATTGCCTGAGATGAGTCAAGTGATGATTTCCCTGGTTCGTGATGTCCTATAAATTCCTGCTATAGTTTGGATAAAAATACTTCATAGAAATACATTTTAGGGATTACAAGGAGGTACCATTACTATTCCTGTGCTGGATAAGATGTCTGAAGTGTGCCAAAATTTTTTTTATAATTATCCTTAAATAATCCTTTTCCAATCCTTGCCAACATTTGCTCTGAGTTTATTTCTTCAAATAAATAATAAAGGAAAGTAATGCATAATAAACTTTTGACAACTTGTGTCTGATTAAACCTTTTACTTGAAGAAGAAAAAGTATGTCTGAAGCAAGGCAATTTCATGGCCTTGTGTCTTGTGAAAGAGAGAGTGTTTTGCCCTTTTTTTTCTCAAATAAGTGTGACTTGCATGCTGAGGTAGGTTTATCAGAAGGGTATGTGCCCCAGAGCAGATAGAACCAAGAGGAATTTCCGGGATCATTTAGTCCTACCGCCAACATTGTGCAACACTCTAATTTTATTCTTTTTTTTTTTTTTAAGCTCCACCAGTACTCACATTGAAAAGCTTTTTCAGAATAACCCCACCTGATATTAAAATAGCAATGTGAAACACAGCTTCATGTGTCAAGACTTATATTTTAAATTCCTTGATTTCCTATTGGAATGAAATTAGTTTCTGTCTTTAACACAACATACATTCAAATGAGACAGAAGCAGAGATCAATAGGTTATATATTTTGTTGGACAAAATATGACAAATTTGAGAAGTAAAATATATCCCAATACTTAATGTGTTTAATGGAAGGCAATAATACATAGAAATAACAGAGAAGGCAGCACTTGGAATCTAGGGTACATGCTAGTTTCAATATCATGTCTGGATTTTCTACTTGGCCTGATGTATTTATGAACTGAATAGATGACTTACTGTGACCACTCTTCTACCTAAACTTATATTGTAGAAGTTTTTGTGTGAATGCGAAATTCCTCATAATTTGACATGCTAATCATAAAAGCAAAGTTGTCTTCATTTTATAATCATTATAAATGAAAAATAATACTCAATAAACATCTCCTTCATCTGTGATTCAGAGAATTATTTAAACACATGGGCTGTCTGATGTAGTACTGTTCTATCTCTAGTCCCACTTAGCCTTGTCTGAGTCACCAGTGACTCAAATTTGAAAGTAATTATTTTGGTCACTACCTCTGGTTTTTTACAAATAGCAGTGAGACAATTACTTCATTGTCTACAAGCTGGTTAATAATATTGTAGAAACTGTCATTGCTGAGCCAGTTTTTGGGGAGCAGATGATTTGTTCAGTCTGTTTAGTTGTTTGTTTGCAGGTTATCCATAAGCACATCTTTTTACAGAATGTCATCCAGCTTTTTTGTTGTTCCAAGTGTTACCACAGTCCCATGCTCAGTGATTTTGTCCCTCAATTTACTAATTTATTAAGGTGTTGAGGAATGAGACTTAATTCAAGATTTGACCAATATATATTTAGAGATTGTTAAAGATTGCTAACCGCTGGTTAAAAATGAGTTGAAGTTACTTGGAAAAAGCAAGCAAAGGCTCATACATGGCCAGTCTAAGACACTTTTTAATTAACTTTAAACAACAATAAAGCAATATCATGAATACTAATAGAGCTAGAATAAACTAGGATTGTAAACTAAAATAAGCTAGGATTGTAAGGATATAAATTCAAATTGGAAAAAATTATTTTAGGGAATGTATTTTAATATATATAAAATATGTGCTGCATATTGTATTTTTCTTTTCCAAATCTATCGACTATAACAATATCCTCTAATAATATTATGTTTACTTACTCTTACTGCCTTCCTGTTCCTCTGTTTCCTTATTGTCTCAATACAGGGAACCTATGTCATAAATTAAATACAGTGTTTTGAAGTACATAGATTCTATTTATCCTTGTGTTTGAAAGAATTCTAGAACTGGTCATTTCAGAGATACTTTTAGTAACTTCATTTGAATTAATTGTGTTTTCTGACTTTCGGTTTATTTGGATTCTGAGACCAGAAGAGTAAGCCTCTCACCTACAGTGAGAATTGTTTATCTGTGTTCTCATCCATCATTTCAACTACCATTGTGTGAGAGTTCATTTTTCCTGCTTTCCGTGCTGCTGTGTGTTACCAGAGAGCCAAAGAGATGGATGATGGCATTAGGCTAAGGAAGTAGTGAGAGCTCTTTGGCAGCTATTATGCGTAGTATCTTGATTTGCTGCTCTAAGATTTGGAGTATATTAGCTCTTACAAAATTCTTCATCGCCATTCATAAAATCAGCTGCCTTTTTCTAGCGTGTAAATGAAGAAGCACAAAACTTTTTATCCCAGAAATTATTTACGTGAAATTTAATGTCCTTCATCAAGATGTTCCTGTGAGTGCCATTGCTACAGGAGGTACTCCTGTGTAGACACAGAAAATGCCCATAATTATTTTCTCCTTAGACTTAAAGACTATGAGAAAGGTGTAAAAAACTGTCTTGTGGGAGCCAGAAAACAGTTCTGTTTCTGTTCTTGAGATGTGAGACTGTAAAAAAAGGTGAGTTCAGCTCAAAGTGTTTGCTTTGCTGCTGAAGGTATCAGGGCAGGTGATACATCATATCAACAGATTCTAAATTTAGTTTTAAATAATTTTAATTTTTGTTAGCAAAAAAGATGTTCTTATGTTGCTTCTTAAAGACCACAGCTATCTTCCAGAATCATGACACCTTGGCATGATTAAATCTGATGGTGTAAAGCATGTGATAGTCAAAGATATTTTTTTCTTTTTTTCATGGTGGCTGTTTCACATGTGTTGAAATAGCACCACATTTTCCTTTCTTTGAATGTACTGTGACTGAGTGCACTCTATTAGAGATCTGAGAGTCTTCTCTCCGTATAATGGCCTGCATCTGGTCTTCTGAACAGGAAGAAATGTCATGCTTTGTATACTGTTAGTTGTGTCAGATATTCTACTGCAAATTGGCACTGAATGTTGATATGCACTTACAACATTTAGGCATTGATAGCTATTTTCAGGAGGTCTACAGCTGAGTGCAAATAAAGAAACTTGGAAAAAAGTGTATTCCATCTGTTCATAGATTACATTCTTCCTGTTTAAAACTCAGATTTGAAAATCCATGAGCTTTATCCGCTTCCACATAGTGATGGAGTTATGCACACCTTCGTGATGATCACGATTTCAGTAATTCATTGCATTCTTCAAAGAAGATTGTGTATATAAAAATTTATTTCTGAAAAGGTCACTCTACTTTCTGTTTCCTTATTTAGCTAACGTAACTGTAAAATTTTATTTGCTCCATGTTCAGATTTTTTTTTTTACACTTTAATCCCTTTTTATTATATTTTTTTATTATATTGAGTTTGAGGATTTTTTTATTATATTACTCTTTTGCTCTTTCTGTTTTTGTATTACTTTTTTGAGTTTTTTTATCTCTGGGATACAAATTAAACCCTGAACAGACATGAGTTTTCCTGTTTTACATGGATGCCATACCAATTCCAGTAACTTCATGGTGGGAGCCAAATTCAAATTCCTTGAAGCCAAGCAGGCCCTCAGAGCAGCGTCATAGCAGGCATTTGGGAGCATACTAGGAGTCTGCTTGGTTCTCTGCTCTGTCTCTTACCTCTGTGCAGACTCTCTTGGCTGCTGGATTCTGCCTCTGTCTATGCCTCAGCCTTAAATGCAGGCAGTTATCTTCTAGCAGCTGTTAGCAGCTGCTGGATGTTACACTTTGCTGGTATTTCTTTAACTTGTATATAAAATTATGCAATTGCTTTTTTAGTTAAGCTGGACTTAACTAACACTAAGTGTTTTAAACAGAAAGATATGAAAAACTGCAGTGAAAATTATTTTTGGAGAAATTCAGGTGTAATGACTAATAAACTTATGCTAGTACAGGATGTTACTTCATGCTCCCTAATCATCAGGTAATAAGATGAATTTTGAGATGGGATGCTTCTTCTAAAATACATATTTTCCTTTATCCAGAAGTTATTTATGAGTAATGTGGAGAACACAGGCTTAATGCAGGAATTATGTCTGAAATGTATAACCTGATAATGAATGTGGCCTCTGGCCTTCAATACTATGGAACTCTGAAAATGCTGAAAAGTCACTTGAAACAAAGAACAGTATCTAACATGAAAGAAGTTTCAAGTAAGTCTGTCACAAAAGGCATATGACTCATGTTCTAGGAAATTCATTATTGACTGCAGGAACATAGTGCAAAAGGGGTGCTCTGTTTTATGCACAGATAGGGAGACACCCTGTAATACAGGGAGTGAAGGGTATCTTCGTTGTGCTTGGAAGAGGCAGCGGGGTTTAGCATGAGCTGGAAACAATGTGAGGAAGCTGTTATCTGGCTGGATGCACCATCTGATAGTGTTGGGCAGCTGCTGTGTCAATGGCCAGTGCACTCAGACCTCAATGTCTGAAAATATCTTTAAAATTAAATTAGAAACATAGTAACCTGCTAAGCAGTACAGCCCAGAAGATGTATGGAGTGCTGAATAAATAATTAGAAAGTCCTGCAGTGATTAAAAAAAAACAAGTATTTTTGTTAAAGCAGGTATAATTTTTCAGCTGGTATAAATCAATAGTTTAAATGAAGTTGTTCTAATTTACTGCAGCTGGATATCTGGTCTGTTACTTGCTAACTTGTGTCAAACACCCAGCCCTGCTACCATCATCTCCAGAAGTATTCAGATCCTTTTTTAGAGTATAAAGAACTGAGAGGAGTTAGAAATTCTGTTTGGAAGAGTCTGACCCAACTGACTTCATTGATAACATATGTGATAGAGGTATACTATATACTAAATAGGGATAAAAGAAGGAAACCTCCAAAGACACATTTAGGAGAAATCCCATAAAGACACATCTTTGTCTTTTTTTACCCCCAAAGGGAAACAAAACCCAAAAATCCCTCCTATATTCACAAACTATTCAGAATGAAAAGGACTCTAATGTTATTAAAACCACCCGTTCTGCTACCTATCACTGGTAGAAGTATCACAAATCTCCTGAAGATTATTTTTAAACTAAAATAAAATTTGAAGAAATACATTCCTCAGAGTGTATGAATCAAGTCTTCTATTACAATGACAATCACATACTAAAAATCTCATGCCATGGAGCTACTTATTCTCAGAATTTTCCTACGGGATGACTTATAATTTCACAGACGTAAGAAAATCATGGCTTCTATTTCAGTATTTTGCAAGCTGTCACAAGAGCTTATGAATCTGATGACAAAGTACAGACAAAATCAGTCACTGTATTGATTGAAACAATGGTAGTTTGGCTACCCAGCCAAGAAAAAGCATACTTACCTGGAATAAATGGAATATGCAGTGCTTTGTTGTAAAGAAATAGGGTAACTGAAACCTATCTAATTGAATGGCAAGTCATAAAGATAGCATTACTGCTGTTTTCTACTACTGTATTAGCTATTTGAAGTATCTAGATTGCTGTAAATACTGTAAGATTTGATTAGCAGAAAGTAGTATGACTCCTGAAATTCTAGTTCTTAATAAAGTAGAGGTGGTCAGAGGCACAACCATATGACAAGACAGGAATAAACAAACTATTGTTTTCAGAAATAGTCCCATGTGAAGAATTATGTTGTGATAATTGCCTTATTTTGCAATAATATGATAGAGGTAAAAAAATGTATACAGGGCCTTCCGTTATAAGTAGTTGAACTCCATGTCAGTAGGATTTGAGACAATGTCCATAATGTCAGCTCAGTGAATTTTCTACAGAGCTCCTTATTCTCTAACATAGTGACATTTAATATTAAAAAGAAGAAGCCAAATGAGTAGTTTTATTCCTTTGTTTAAAAGTGATGTTCATCAGTCCTGGGTCACAAAAGCCCAAAATTCAAGTACTGAAGAAAATGTGAAGATTATAATTGTGAAGTTTTATTTTCGTAAGGAAAATACTCAATGCCCAGAGTGCCCAGGAAGTTTGATGAAGTGATTCTGGAGAACTTGTCAGTTTCCTCTTCCAAAACAGAAAATTCAAGGAAACTGAGAGGATTCATAGATGAAATAAAAAACCTGCTGAGTAATGGGATTGAAAGAGGAAGAAAAATAATTACTTTAAATTATTCAGTTAGTTGATTAAATTAAATTATCAATTTCATTATTTTCCTGAAAGCATATTTGTAGTTTCTTATTTTCTCACTATGGGAAAGTTGCATTACTATCATTTTTTCTAACATGCTCAAAAATAACAAGAGAAATAAATCGTGTTAATTTAAGTACAGCTAATTGTGCAATATGTTGCAAAACAATGGCAAATCTTATTTGGTGCTTACTTTCATGCCAATAATAATTTGAAATCAGGTACTGATGATTAGATGACATTTGGGAATGACCTTGCTAATCTCAGATTATTATTTGTTCATGCAATTTGACATAGTTTGTGGTCTATTCTGGCTCTCAGGAAAATACTGCAGATCAGTGACAAGGTGCATTGATAAATGAACATACTGAGCCTTGTAGAATGATTTCTAAAGCTGTTGCTCGCTCCATTTTCTCACATGGCACATACTAATTCTGACAATTTAAAAACTGATGCAGCTTCTAAGTAATTACAGTTGAGTTAACCATTCTGTACCTGTTCATGGTCAACCAAGTAAGGCAGCAAAAGAAGCAGCAGAAAATGAATTCTTCAGACCTTATCTTTTGGTTTTCTTTAACTTTGTGTCTGTTTTCAAGTACTTTGAATAACAGTATTTGTTTGGCTTGTTTTGGAAAGCAAATCTGTTTAGGCCTTGGATACAATCTTGCTCAAATCACAATAGTTTTTTACATTTTTTTTAAAAAGTAACTTTAATGAAGATAAGAAGCCATACCCATCTAAATATCTCCTGTGTATCCAGTAAATTAGAAACTAGGTAATATTCTCAAGTGTAATTCCAGCTCTTGTTCATGCAGCTTTTTAACCTTGATGCCTTTTGTGTTAACTACAGCCAGAAAGAAGGTTCTAATCAGCAGGATTTTAAAGGAATTGTATAGCTTTGATTTGTTTGCTTCTGTGGGACTTCACCTTTTTTATCCCCACAGTCTGCTTTTTTTTTTTTTCTTTNTGGTTGCTTGGCAGCAGGATAATTGCTGTGGTTTTGTGCATTCTGCATTTTTGCCTCTCTTAATGGGGCCATATTGGCTTTCTCTCTTTTTGGTACACTGTGGGTCAAGTGTAGGCGTGTGCATGCTTTACAAATTTATCCCCATCATTGCTGATGTCTGTCCAAGATGTTAGTAGCTGGTGGTTTTGTCTGAGGGACACTTCAAGCTGTAATTCTTGAGGGCAAATCACTTTTTGTTTCTTTTGTTCATTTATAATGAGAGACTGAAATGGAGCTTAAATAATTCCTTCAATGAAAGCTTTAACCAGACTCTGCTATTGTGGTTGTTTAAGAACTGAAAATAATTAGTACAAACCCACATTTCCTTCACAGAGCTTTAAAAGAAGTCAGGACATTAAGGTAATAATGAATTCAGTCTCTGTGGAGAGGCAAGGAGGAAAGAAAAAAAGAATAAATATATTTCAAGACTAGCAAAAAGATTTCTGGTGGGAACATTTCACCATTGAATAAAACATTCCCTTGGGAAATACATTGCTATTTGGGTTTGTATTTTAAGGCATCATGTGAGTGTCTTCAGAGAAGCCAAATGAGAATCTCCTTCTCTCTTTAAAAATTCTAAACCTACAAACCCACTGCAAACAGTAGCCAGTTTCCTAAGAGACTGGCTGTTAATTCAGAAACTATAATTCCATCACCTTTTGGAAAGACTGAAATTGGAAAGCAATGTTGTTGATAATCAGGTCTCAGTAAAAATTTGTTTTCCACAGGGGTAAATACTTTTTTTTGTTTATTTCTCTTAAATAATTTTTCCTGTCCAGGACATGTAATCCTATTTTGAACTATGAGAAGAAGATATTGCAGTAGTAAAAAATGTTTGTTTAGATTTAGTTCATAAATCTAGACAACCCTTTCTTCTATTTGAAAGACAGTTAGCAAGCTGAGAATCAAAGCCATAAAATCTAAAGGTTGTAAGGCAAGAATGAGTTAACTATCCATGAAAAGAAAAGTTGTGAAACTGACCTCTAAAGGTTACCTTAAAAAAAAAAAATCGGCATGAACAAAGAGAACTTCCCTTCAAACCTTACTTACAGGAAAGATAGAAATAAATCTGCTGACAGCATTTAACTTAGGCCTGGGATAGTCTCTTCCACCTTCAGCAGAGATGCTGAACCTTTGCCAAGGGCAATAAAGAATTGAAGGTGAAGAATTGACCACAGTTAATGGACTGAGAATCTGACTACTTTCTTATGCTCTCTCTATTCACTGTGACTGCATGAGAGTCGTGTGTACAATCACCTGAGTATTCTTCTGCCTTCCCACATGGTAATAAATATTTTCTGTGTAATGACACCACTCCAGCATAGCAGTAATGGAGACTGACTGTCCAGCATACCTGTAAAGGAGAGGCTCATATGAAAACTGTCTACACTCACATGAGCACATTTGTGACAGGACTATGCACTGGGACTGTCACAGGACATTAAGCACTGGGAGCTTAATGCCATCACATATGGATGATTTATTAAAATAGCCCACAATTTCCTTTAACTTTCTAACAGTGGCCTAGAAAGAAAACATATCATCTCGTCTTACCTCATAAAAATGAGAGAAAAATAAAAGCTTTGTTGTTTTGTGCTTTTTGTTGTTTCGGCAATAAAACCATTTGCTTGAACTAATACAAAGAAAATTGAATTTCATGGAAGGGAAGGGACTTTCCATGGGGAGAACAGTCGTCTTCACTGCTCTAGGGTCCAATCTGTGAGACAGAAATTATGAAAGAGAAAGAGAAATCTAAGCTAGAGCTGTTGCTGCCTCTGTCCAAATACCAGATTTTTACTTTGGATTCTACCTCATCTTTCACATAGATTCTTCTAGTCTTTGGTTTAAAGCAAGAGTTGACTCCATGACAGCAAACACTTCAAATTTTAAATTTGAAATATTACAAATGCATTGACACAGCCTCTCTGTTCACCTGAATCTGCATATTTCCCTATGGGGACTTAGAAAATTCATTTGGAAAATTTTGAACATTTCTGAAACATTTAATAAGGAAACATAGCACTTGGAGAATGATGTCCTTAATTAATACGATAGTATCTCCTTTAGGATGTATTTCTCTTAAAAACAGAGTGCTCATATACAAGAAATTCCCAGAAGGCGACGTGCAGAATAGATTTTAAATTGTGCATAGCTTTCTGGGTCTCCATGGAGGAATGAAAAGTGTTCAGAGTGGTTAACGGTGGCGGAATTGGGCCGTAATGCTTCTGCATATCTTAAATTCTTACAAGGACTTCAGAAAATACAAACAGCTTTTAGAATTTAGATTTGGAGCCAGACTATAATTGCTTCTGAATTTGGGACCTGGTATTGGACTTGTACCCCCCTCTACCTAACCCTTCTTCTAATTTCATTTTGGAGAATAAAAAAAAAGAAAATTTGGATCAACATTGCAGCACAAAACCATGGCAGATTGAAGGCAATGGTAATAATTTTCTTATTTCCCTATGAGATTTTGTTAAACAATTTCTTGAGGCAAAAGTGGTAGGAATCAAGTTTATTTGACAGCTAGCAGCTGCTTATACACACCTTTGAGTCTTCTGGGATGCTTTTCCTTCTTGCATGATTGGCAGGGCTGGAGGATGCAATAAAGCTCGTCACCCGCACAAAATTGCACCACTCTTTCTCTTAGAAATGTGGGCACGAAAGTGGAATGTTGTTGTCAAGTTCTATGGACAGCAATTCAGAGTTGAAATACAGGCACAATTTGTTATGGTGTTTGGAGTGCAGTTTAGTCTAAAAAAAGGCAACGTACAATGACTTGGCATGTTAAAAGCCTGCATTCCTCATGCCTCACTATAAATGTCACTGCTACCCTTTCTGGTATTTAATACCTTAAATTCTGTCACGTTTCCCGTTTTAATTTGCTTCTGCCAAGAAAATCAAAAGATTGATACTGCTAGTTAGCAAACTAATCCTTCTTACTGTCAAAACACTGTAGGCCCTGTGGTAAAAAAAAAGCAAACTTCAGGAATCCGATATTTTAAATGAATTTATCAGAAGAAGTATTTTTAATAAAATGGTACAATTTTTTTTCACTCTGGTTTTGATGTCAGTGATAATTTTCTGTGTGCTTTAGACTTTGAATATACAAAAAAAAAATCTTCAACTGAGCAACTGTCACCTTGAAACTACTCCTGGAATGTGCCTAAATGGTTAATTATAAATATTTTAGGCCACATTTGATATTTCTGCATTTTGATTGAGGTACTTTGAAATTCCTCATCTGTTGTGAGAAAGATGATATTAAAGGTACCGTGATTATTTGCATCAGATTCCAGACCTGTGTTTTTATTCCTGTGCCTTGCGAATTCAGTAAAATATTACTATTACATCTTGCTAACAATAATTACTAGTAGTTTACTTTATTGCTGGTCATAGCAAAATTAATGAAGCTAGTTCCATGGTGGGACAGTAATAAAGTGCAAGAAAACTTAGACTGTGTTAACTGGGCTACATCCTTTCATCTTCTGTTTTGTGTTGGGTCTTTTATTTTCTAATTATGTATTTGTCAGCCTGATTCCTCAAAGATTTCTGCCGTGTGGACTCACACCACTGGATCTAATGGAAAAATTCATGTTTTGCATTGATTTAAGAGAGATAGAAACTGAGTTAAAATGAGAAAAACATTATTACTTAGGTATTTGCTGGAATTTTATCTCATATCAATTTCATAAAAGGCTCCTTTTGCAATGTCAGTTGAGTACCTGAATACCCAGATATCTTCCTCATGCTGAGAGGTTAGTTAAAAGTTAACAACTTAAATGATATACTTTTGATTTTCATGTGCACTAGTGAAACCTCATTTACAATGTTGTTTGCAAATTCTTGAAAAGCTACATATTGATGCTGATGACTGCTGCTGCTGCTGAAGATCAGATTTCTGTCAGGCCACTCTTTCTTTGTATGGTTTGCTCACTGCTTAAGAAAGGTTACTTTGGGTTATTTTGGAGATATTTTCTAAGCTTGCCTGATCATAAACTGAATGAAGATAGATGAGAGATATGGTGGCTGTGTTATGATGAAAACAGGTTTCCTGAGAGAATAAAATGGTCATATGAAGCCAAGACTTCAAGGAAAACTTGAAAAATGGAAAACAATCTTTCAGGACATTATTCTGGTTTACTGACACTCATCTTTAATGGATTGATTCCAGCTCTCTCAGTAAGGATGACCATATTCTACTTGAACTAAGTTTTATCAGATGATATAAAAGTTAAAGGGAACCCAGAGGGAACTACTACTCAAAGCAGAAAAGTTTATTATATGAATCAGGCCGAGAATAACTTATTTAGATGACCACATACTTTTCAGTCCTCTTCGTTTTTTCAAGACTTTATCATTTATATTTGCTAAATTAAAAGAAAAATAAATCATTCTTTCATTACTGCTCTTCTAGGTTTTTTTATTTCTCATCTTCTTCCTTCATCTTCAGTATCTCAATGTCTTGTTTTTTTGACCACTGTCTCTTCTTTCTGAATAGTGCCTCTGACACCTATTTCCCACCTATGTAATTAGAAGTAGTCAGAGCATAAATGTTGATATGGTAGACAGTTAAATTTTAAAGATTAGCAGTAATTTATTGAGATTATTGATATTGCATCTGCATTCTTTATCAAGAGATTTCACTTATTTTGAAAAACAGACTGGAATTTTAATAACAGGAAGCTGGCTGCACTTACAAGGAAAAGAATTATTGGAATCTGGATATATTTTTATGGGAACAAAATAGGAAGGTGAATCATTGGTGAAGAAGTGACTCTTTACTTTGTAATCTGAGTTTTGAAATTAGTAACACAGGGATCTAGACAGGCTAAGATTGATGGGACAAGGCCAATGGTATGATGTTCAGCAAGGCTTGGTGCCATGTTCTGCATGTAGGTCACACTAACCCCAAGCAGCACCACAGTCTGGGGGAAGAGTGTCTGGAAAGTTGCCCAATAGGTAAAGGACCTGGGGGTGCTGGTGACAGCAGCTGAACATGAGCCAGCTGTGCCCAGGTGGCCAAGAAGGCCAATGGCATTGTGGCCTGTATCAGCAACAATGTGGCCAGCAGGACCAAGGCAGGGATTGTCCCAGTGAGGCCCCCCTCAAATCCTGTGTTCAGTTTTGAGTCCTTTGTGACAGGAAGGACATTTAGGTACTGGAGTGTGTCCAGAGAAGGGCAATGGAGGTGGTGAAGGGTCTGGAGCACAAGTCTCATGAGGAAAGGGGTTAGGGTAGCTGAGGATATTTAGCCTGGAGAAAAGGAGTCTCAGGGATTACTTTATTACTCTTTAAAACTTGACAGAAGGTTGCAGTGAAGTGGGAATCAGTCTCTTCTCCAGGTAACAGGCAATAGGATAGGAGGAACAGGCCTCAAGTTTTGGCAGGGAAGGTTTGGATTAGACATTAGGAAAAATTTATCATGGAAGAAGTTGACAAGCATTGGAACCGGCTGCTCAGGGGCATGGTTGAGTCACCATCCCTGGAGATATTTAATTAGATGTGGCTCTTAGGGACTTCGTTTAGTGGTGGACTTGGCAGTGCTGGATTAAAAGTTGAACTAGATGATCTTAAAGGTCTTTTCTAATTTAAAGAATTCCAGGATTTTATAATTTTATCATTAGATTTGCTGATAACAAGTGTTCAAAATCACAAGTAGATGCTGTTACTTCAAAGTAAAATAAAAGACCAGATTTCCTTTCTTGAAATAATTATTACTGTTGGAGCATTTTTTGCCCGTCTTGAGTTAAAACATTTTTATGAAGTACAAGCTATTTCAAGAACATTTTTATTTTTAAGATAATGATTTGTCCAAAAAGAATACATGTCTGTAACAGAGCTTCTTTTTCTTTGGGGCACATGCATGTTTCTTCCTCAGACACCGCTGAGGATGCTTCATTGCTATGACTCAGTAATACTAGAATAAAATCAGTGGGTGTATCTCTCAATGTTGTCCACAAGATGGGAAACTTATTATAAATTTTAAAACCCTATTCCTGTAAAACTATTCCTTTTATGGGATTAACTTTTTGTTTCTACTTGCCTTCTTTTTAAAAAAAAACCCTAAAATTTTAGAGCAGAGGATCTCAAGCAACCAGAAGAATTAGGTGCCCTCTATTTCACTATTAGAGACAAGAATTTTACGTCAAAGAAAAAGTCTATTATATTTAGAGCATATGGTTTGGATTCAGGGATTCAATTCTTCCCATTACCCTCTTCATGGAAAGATATTCCCATCCCCCCTGTAAGTTAATTAGATGATCTTCTTCTAGTCAGCCCATTATAATTTCCCTATCTTTACAGAAGCTCTGACCTCAGTTCCTAGCTGGCAGGGAGGACTGCCTCCTCCCAAAAAGCAGTACCAACTCACTTGTAAGGAGTGCAAGGCAAATCTGTACTTCATTCTCCCACCGGACACTACAATGTTGTGTTACTCACAGGTCCTTTGAACTTCTCAGCTAGAATACGTAGAGACAGCTTACTTATGGCACCCGGCTATAGAGAAGGATGAATAGAAGAAATAGTCATTACAAAAACAGCAGACCATGGACTTTCTTCTTAGTAAAATGTAGTAATTGCAGCTCTTGTGAGTAATAACAGTCCATTTGTAAGTACTGTGCTTATCTCAGTGAGGAAATACTATATGCACTGTTCCTGATTGTAGTATATTATAGTATCTTATATAGTATCCATCTCTGAGATGAAGAAACAGAAAAAGATACTTTTCTGGAACATAAATCAGAATGTCATGGAAATAAATTATTTATGGTAGTTGCATGCCTAATTCACACAAGTGTTGCAGCTGCTATTGTCAAATAGTTAAGTATTCTTCCTTAGTCATTTTGATAAAACATACTGTTCTCTCAAACTGAATGGCCTTCCAAATATGTTGTGAAGTGCTGGTAACTGAAAAATCTACTAGATTTCCAGAGATAATACAGTCCCTATTCCTGGTTGTTAACAATCTTTATGGATATTTCACCTGTAATGGAATTCTTTAGTGTCAGTCTAATGAAACAACAGTGTTCTGACGTGTTCCAAAACCCTCCCTGATATTTCACTGGTTTCCAACACTTTAAATTTATGTTACACCTAAAGAAAGTTCTTTGACTTGAACAACCAAAGAAAAATTGGATGTGAGAGCTTGAAGAGTAATGTGTATTTGTTTTCATTATTTATTTCTAAAATATATAAAAATGTCATTATTGCACCTAGAGAATTTTGATAGCAATTGGTTAGTCAGTCGCTGAAGAAACAACCACTTTCTCAGGTCACTTATATATATTCCTAAAAACAATAGATATAAAATTAGTTTAAATGATTTTGAATGCATGTGCATATTGGAGTTTGCTAGCCTAAGTACTTATAAATAATTTTTTTCTGTCCCTTCGAAGTTTTAAGCTCTATCTTCTTATGACAGAGCAGTCAAAATGCTGGACAAACATGATCTGTTTCATAAAGTAAAAATACAATTTAAATATTAACTCATTTCACAGAAGAGTTTTTAAACATTATCTGTCTTATAAACCATAGATGTAAATAACAATAAGCTTCTTTCACAACAGAATTTCATGTAAATGGAAATTATTTATTAACTTACTGACATTCTTTAAATGCATGTCAATGTTCTCTGTAATGGCAATGCTGTCTGGTTAGAAAAAGTGTAGTAGTGGAAGACAGAGGACCATTAACTGGCCTTTTAATCTTCCAGTCATATTTTTCTGGATATTAGGATCATGTCTGTGACAGAATTAAAATTTTGCATTTCCTAATATCATGTTTTCCTTCTAGGTTTTTGGAGACCAAAATCAAGGAGCAGTTTTCCTACGTGAATTTACATTGATTCGGAGAGAAAGTCTTCATGATGATTTCCTATCTGATTTGCTGAATAACCACAAAACAGAAGACCTGGTAGGAATCTTCTATTGTTCCAAAACATTTTATAAGAAATTATTGCAGAAATACAGATTTTTGTGATAGATCTTTCATTCTGCTTCATTAATCTATGGAAAGTAACAAAATTAGATTTTTTAGCATAAAAGTGTTACCCTAAAAATATTGTAAATTCCATGTAAATAAAGACTCGTTCATAGGGAGGGTTCATGGGTGTCAATGCATATGAGGTTTCATTATTTAAAGACAAACTGTTTCAAAAGACACACAGATTGGTCTTTTGCTTTCTAATGGTAATTTTTCTTATTCAGAATTTTGGCATTCTAATTTGTTACCATTGTTTGCTTTGCACATGCAAAGGGAGATTAGCTTTCATTAAATATGAATGAGCAAAGATAACTTTATAGGTTATGTAAAAAAAAATTATGCTTTGAAAGGAATAATTTTATTAAATGTACCAAGAAATCTAACTAACAGGGAAAACAGTTTTATGAAAAATATATTTTCACTCTCTTCTGTGTTTGCCTGGCAAGGTATTTATTTCAGGTCTGAAGGATTTCGTGTTGTCTAGCAGCTGATATTTTTGAAGAATGTAGTAGTAAATAACTTGGGAGCCATGCTTAATCAGTCTTTAATATGAAATGATAAAAGCTAGCTGATTTTAAACTGCAGTAAATTTGCCCTACCAAGATGATTAAGGGACTAGACCATCTCTCTTACCAGGAAAGGCTGAGGGAACTGGGCCTGTTCAGTCTTAAGAAGAGATGACGGAGAGGGGACCTATCAATACATACAAGTATCTGAAGGGAGGATGTCCAGAGGATGGATTGGTGGTGCCAAGCAATAGCATAAAAGGCAAGAGGCACAAACTGACACACAGGAAGTTCCACCTGAACATGAGGAAGAATTTCTTCACCATGCAGGTGACCAAGCAGGTTGCCCAGAGAGGGTGTAGAGTCTCCCTCCCTGGAGATATCCAAGAACTGTCTGGACACAATCCTGTGCAGTACGCTCTGGGATGACCCTGCTTGTGCAGAGAGGTTGGACCAGATGACCCGCTTTGACTTTCAGTCTAACCTCTTCTATGATTTTGTAAACTTTTAGGTCTGATACTTTCAAGAGCTGATACATATTGATGTATAACAGATTGTGATTTAACAGAAGCAGTGGCTCATTAGCATCTGATATTACCATGAATTGGTGATGTATTTTAGGGATTAAGTACTTTATAGGATTGAGTATTTATTTACTCTGTAGGGTAGAGTGATTCTAGAAATTTGTGTTGGCACAGCCATGCTCAGCCCCTTTTTAATCAAATTTTACCTTTCTTAGGTTATCTTTCTTCATGTGTGAGGGAATGTTATCCAATTATCATTGGTAGGATTGTGTAGAGCTAGGACTTTAGAAGAACAGGGCAGATGTCTTTTGATAAGTCTCATTGCTCAGGTCAAAGAAACGAGTTAACAAAAGTAGTGAAGATATAAAACAATCCACTGTGTTTTTGTTTACCCATCTGCTCTCAGACAAGTTGTCCTTAATGCTTTACTACTGCTAAAAGCAATTTCAGATCAGTCAAAATCAACACTTTGTTCTACCATTTTGGGTAATTTTGCAACAGTTCCAGATTTTATCAAGTAACTGCTTTGCTGCCAGAATGCCTGTAATTGTTCTTTAAAACCATTTATTTTCTGTGGTGCAGAGAAGAAAATAGTACTTTATTACAATTCTGTCAGTACTGCCACCAGTGATTTGTTGTTTTTTTGAGTCGTGCTGGTCATATGCATGTTTGTAAGTGTTTTATGTTCACACAAGCAGAAAGTACTCTGCAAAATATTCCTAGATTTCACTTCAAGGCAGTGGTCTTTTTTTTTTGTTTTTTAATTACTTTCACGGGGATACTGTGACCCTCCTGTGATCTTCTTTCTGTGTAGTTATGAGTGCTTGAGAACAGATCTATACCGAACAGTGCCCAGAAAATATGACTTTGCAATCTTCATTTACATATGACTTAAAGAACTTCTTTACCAACCTCATCTCTCTGTGATACCATCTTTTACTACTGAAGCACATAATGTTTTCTCTGTATGACTGATTTGAGCACCAGGTAGTATGGAAGAACTTGAAATAACTTTTCAGTATTTTCCCTGAAATATTTTAAATGTATGTGACTTGTTCACTGTGTGCTATGTAGTCTATTTCAAAGACAGGCACTAGTTTCAACCAGGTTTAGCATTTTTTCCAAGTTTTTGCTTCATAAATGCTAGTGAATTGGTTTTCCAAAATCTCCATGGCATGTGCAGGATATTGTTCCTATCTTATTGACATAGATTCAAAGGTTCATAGACATTAAGGTCAAAAGCATCTACTTTTCTTGAGTTCTGAGACACAAGGATCCATTGTTTTCAATTTACCTCACATGACACAGCACTAAGTTGAGAGGGGAGCTATTGACCTCAAATGCAATCCTGACTGCTCATCATCTTTGTCTATCAACAGGTAAGGCATCTGCAAATCAAAGTATACGATTACTGAGGTATCCAAAAAAAAGCTGCAAGTGATTCAACTGTAGTGATAGAAAAATTGTTATAGAAGCAGACATAGAGTATAATTTTGCAGAAAAGAAAGCACAAACTGTATTTCAGGATCAATCATTCTTAATTCACAGGACCAGTCCTTTTTTACCTGTAATTTTCAGTGGGATAATGGTGCATCTAATGAGAAAACCTATGCAAAACTGTTTTTCTAACAAATGAAACACAAACAGCCTCTTCTATAATAGTTATGCAATAAATCTCCCACTCTGGTTCTTCTTAGAAGTCTTGTGACTCACATAAGATAGGCTTTTCTGTTTGCATCTTTTCAAAACTGGTGTGCACACAGAGGCTCAGTGAAAACTGGACAGCTGCTGTTTTAATTATCATTTAAGAAATCTTTAAACTTTCTATTTTTCCTTGATGAAGACATGAACTGACTTGATGCTTTCTGAGAAAAGTCAGGCTGGTGATACATATTTTTCAGTTATTCTCTGAAGTATGTATCTTCGCTCCTCTAAAAAAGACCATGTTACCACTATTTTTGTGGGTAGCTGAGAGCATACAAAATGGTTGATTCACTTCTGATGTTGAAAAGTAATATCCCCATAACTCCACAGCTGTTTGGGCGAAGGTATGTACTTCAGAGGCACCAGATAAGTCTTTAATAGTATGAGAGAATGGCCACAAGCAGCGAGCAGACTTACATAGCTTCTGGGTATATGCATTGAAAACTGTTAGCAATGATGCTATAGTAATGCCTTGCAATTCTCAGCAAAAGTTGGAGAGATCAAAAGAGCTTTTGTTTTCTAGTAACCAGTTACTTAAGTAAAGATGTCTAGTGAGGAAGTACACTACCTGCTTGTAAGGCAGTTTTAAGCAATTGTTTGCAAGATTGTGTTACAAAGTACAAGTTAGCCGAAATATCTTAGATTGTTATATTCAGTCCAATGAAAAATAGGCTCCCTATGTAAAGGCTTTATCTTGGTCATCGATAAAACTCATAGAAATGCTTTCCTCATCTTTCAATTATATTTCCAAACTTGGAGAAAATGTGATTTAACCTCTTAATAGTCTAGCTATTTTTTCTTACATTCCCTTTCAATAAAAGCACTAAACCACAAGCTTATTGGTGTAGCTCCATCATCATTTTTGTCAGGGAGAAAATGACTAGAAGCCAGAGGAGGGTTTATATTTTTATCATTTTCTGTCTTGTTCAAAGTCAATAGATGAGATTACACTAACAAAATTATTCAAAGGAAGCCCCTGAGGTATATTTCACAGTTCCTAAGTTACGGTGTTTTTCCTACTTCTTCTGGAAAAAAATATTGAAAATCATTTAAGAATTTGGGGAAAATAATTTAAAATCTAATGGATTTAGACAGAAAACTTAAGGTTCAGGAAATTCCTAGTTTAAAGAATGTCTCAAGGATTACACTCCTACCGTTTTGGGGAGGTTCCTATTTATGTGTTCCTGCAAGTCAGAGATGATACTTTTGGGTTGTGCTGGTTTGAAAACAAACCAGGGGGAGACACCAAGTCAGAATAACAATTTAATAGGAAAATTAAAAATAAAGGCAGAAAACACTGGTTTGAATTGACAGAGTCAGGATACAACCTGACACCCTGTTGGTCAGGGTGTTGGTAGCAGTCCGATTAGATAGCTGCAGTCCTCCTGGAATGATGGCTCTATTGAAGCAGTGATCCTGTAGAAAGAGTCTGGTCTTCACCTGAAGGTCCAGTTCTAGCTCCTGTCCTCTGGAAATCCAGTGGAAAAAAAGGCTGCCTGTGGTGTTTGAAATCTCGGCTTATATCTAGGATGGGATGCTTGGTTTTTCCCTCTGGGCGGAGCATCTCACAATGGGATGATGTAATTTTGTCAGTCAGGCAGTGAGACGAGATGGCCCATTAGCAGAAGATAGTCCGGAGGGAGTTTGTCTGTGAGTCATGGGGCAAGGCCCTGATGGGCCATTAACAGGAGATAGTCCGGAGGGAGGAGGCAAGGAACACCACCCCACCTGGTTTCAACAGTCCATGGAGATGGTAATAGAATACACTGCAACCCAGGACATGGGTATTCTGGAATTCTGAGGTAACTATAAAAAGTATCTGTTTCACTGAGCAATTGTTTAAAACCTCAGATTAAATCCAAACTTTTCTGTGCTGAGGTCTGATTCTGAGATGAGATTATTGACTAGAATTTCTCTACATCATTATGAAGTAAGGAGAAAAGCAAGCCGTGTAAAACATGAAGAAAACCTAGATGTATATCTAAACTTCTTTCCCAGTTGATTCTGATATTTAGAATTTATTGCTTGTTCATCTTAGATGGAAGGGTTAATTTTCAGAATATAAATATCATGAACATTTTATTTATTCTATTTTTGAGCCATACTTTTTTTTCCTTTGTACTCTGAATTATTTATGTGTAATAGTGCATTGTACTCTAAATATATTATGTGTAACAGTAGAGCCCGTTGACTAAGGAATTTCCAAACTTCTCAGCTAAAAATCATGTATCTCTAAATGGTTATAAAATGATGCTGCAGAATCCAGATTTGAGCTCCTTATGGATGGGAAATCACCAGACCAGAGGAATTACAGGCCCTGCCCCTTGCAGCTGCTGACATGACAGATAACGAAAAATGCTTGGATGATAAGAGGAGCTCTCCTCTGACTAGCCTTACCTTGTATTTGCTTTTTGTAGGTAAGAGATCCCTCTGGTGCAAGTTAAGACAGTCCTGTGTATGCTGCTGCTGCTGATGCAATTACTTGAAAATCATTGTTTTGTCCAGGCTAAACTATAATATTGACCTAAGTATTTTGGAGTATAAGGCAGAGCTGTCTGTATTTTTACTTGCTCCCAGAGACCAGGAATTATTTAAGATTATTTAAGATAATTTCTTATTTTTTCTGCAAAATAATCTCCTCAGAGAGATCTAAATCACAAGTGTTTTGGGATGTTTCTCAGTTTATACTTTTAATAATTGCTACTTTTTTCCTCCAAATGAAATTGCCTTAAGATAAAAGTTTTTATCTCAAAGGTTTACCTGCTTTTACCAGGGAAAGTATTAATCATGTTCGGAGATCTGTGGATCATCTAAAACAAAAGTTAGGATGGACCACTGGCATTTGCCACTTCCCTTAAATCTAAATGTCTACAAGTACTCAGATACCAAAAGATTTGAATACACTCTTGTCCATCTTTCTGACTGCCTCTTAATAATTTCATCCATTTAAAAATAGAAACATGACCATTCAGTTTTTGGATCCCTGACTGTTCTTATATTTTTCTTTTAGAAAGCCAATCAATGCACCAGTACTCATAAAAAAAAAAAAAAAAAAAAAAAAATTACATTCCAAAGCTTTGAGTCCAGGTCCCACAGCTGCCAAAACTGTCCCATGACTGAATCGAGTGCTGGTGGTGAGACAGGAGAAAAGGAAGCCATTTTTAGAAAGACTGCGTTGTAAGCCTTGCCCACATTAGGAAGATGAAAAATTGTAATACAACCAAGCCTTTGTTTGTGTAATGACATAGAACACTGTTTGGTCTGCCACAGTACTTAAACAGAGTTAAATTTATGCATATCTGCTCCAGATAACTCTCCTACAACTGAAAATTTTCCTAGAGTCTATCAGATTAAATAGCTTTTCTGTTTGCCTCACTGAAGTATTGGAAGTTCTTTTTTCATTACACTGTTTACGCTTTATGTGAGCATAATTCAAAAAGCTAGTAGCTTGTTTTGCCTTAATACAATATGTGGATGTTCTCTATGTGTGGAAGTCTTGCTTCTGTGCATTTTAATAGAAGTCTTTTGAAACATAGTCTAAACTGTTCAAGAAGAAAATTAGTTTAGAATAGTTATTGCAATCAAAATATGTATAAGTCTAGCTTTTCAAAGCAAGCACTCAACATCACTGTCTTGTAACATGTCGCTTCAATAAAATGAGCAATTCCTCTTTTTTATATAATTGTCAAAATTTATATAATAGGTTCTATGGAATTTATTAATTAACAACAACAGGTGAAGGGTAAGCATCAAGTAGATGAAAGAGTAATATAAAAGGTCTCTAGCAAGAAAGACGGGATTCTGACCTGAGATATTCCAAACTTCCTCTTCTACCTGAGATCATGAATTTCATCTTGAATTGTTCTACAGAAGGCAAAACATGAGTGTAAAGAGCTATAATCTTTTAACAGCTGCTGCTGATGAAATGAGTAGCTCATTTAAAGGTTTTATAGGAAGGTACTCCTTTTTGTTGGACTTAGACTGCACCCTTGACTAAGAATTCCTTTTTCTACTGCTGTGCAAATGTTTGTGATTTTCTGAGTTACCAATATTAACTGATCATGCTAGTAGAAGATGTGATTGCATTGCTTTAGGTGTTAGCAAATTTACCATTCCTCATACTTTCATAATTCTGTGTTAGGGCTGGTATATCTTTAAAGTTCTGTTAGTTTTCTTTCTTTTTGAATATATTATATGTATGCCATGTATGGCTAATTGCAGATATGTGGACCCCTTTGTCATGTGTACGTGCCTATCTAGATGCCATGTTTGCAACACAAGTCTCAGCAGTCCGAAGTAATGTAGACTTCTTAGCAAATGTTCACTAATTGATTGTTTGAAACAGACTAGAGTAACAACTTACAGATTATTCTTTCAGCTTTGCCTTTTTAGTAGTTACAAAGAAACTTATGAACTATGGCCTGAGACATCCTTAGGGTCACAGGCTTTTCAAGAGTGCTTTTCTTGCTTTCAAGATGTACAGAGCTTTCTTATCTCCAATGAATACAGAGAGAGTTTGCAATCAACACTGCCTCTTGCAGTTCTACAGACTCTGCTTGCTGTCCTCCACCCGTGGTTAATGCCTCTCAGCATCACTATAAATGAAAGGACAGTGCTCATTCACTAGGGCCCAGGCTGCCTCCTGAGAATGAGGGTTGGACAATCCAGCCTAGGGAGCTTTAACTGTCTAAGGGAGTTAACACACTGAAGGGATTAGAGAATGTTAGAAATGCTTAAGCTTCTTCCTTTTTGGGTCACACTAAATTATGCAAGAGTATTATTCCTAGAAAAAGTATACTACTGAAAAATCACTGTCTGGGTTCAGAGTCTAAATTTAGTTTTTGGACCTAAAAGTAAGTCTGTATGCCTATGTATTTCCTGGATGTCATGTGGGCCATAGTCTGGCCTGATTTATTAAGTTGCTTCTGGTCTAGGACACTGACAAAGGGTTTTGGAAACTCCTGCCCCTGAACTGTGCAGTAACTACAGTGTCAGCAAAATGCACTAATGAGTCTAGAGATTACACCAATGATCAGAAGGCTTGGATTCTAACATTTTCATTGCCAGTGCCAGAAAATATGTTTCTCTAGGTCTCCTTTCCTTTTCTTTTAATTTGTCTTATTATTTAATTACTTGAGAATTTATTTATTGAGGATGTTAATGTGATTCTGTGATCCTCATCTCATGGTTGCCATAAAGCTTACAGTGATGATATTAAAGAACATATAGTTTTAGAAATGGCTTTGTACAACCATACCTATAGACAAAGCTCATATATTTCCATGCTTGTATAAAGAAATCAACAAGTGGGTTTGTAGACCTGAATAAATCCAGGTCAGAATCGAGTGCTTACTAGCAGAACTGTATTGTCATGTTGACTCTGCTTCTAATATCTAGATTTAGAACTGTAAGTACTTGAATAGCTAAGAATGGATGACCACAGAATCAGAATAAATCCTGAGTTGATCCTCCTCCATTTCAGTATCAATAAGCACAATGTGGTTTCAATAAACAATTGCCACATACTGCAATTATATGTATCATGATGAATGTGTTTAAAAAAATTTGGCATTTTTAATTAATTTTATATAATTTTCTTATTAAGTTCTTATTTGAAGGTTACATTCAAGTCAGCTTCATTTTTGTTTTTCTGTGGTTTCCATGGCTTCTCTTCCTTGTAGTTTTCAGATTACCAGTGCAGGCCTCAATCCGAATAGGTTGGCTGTACTCCACTGGAACTTAGAACAAGATGTTTGTCAGTCTGATCATACCAGATTTTTTGCAGACTTTTGCAGAAGCAAGGTTGTTGATAGAGTCTGAACAGCAGGTTTATCAGAAAAAATCTGTTACAGGATATAGGACATATAATATCCAACCTTGAAATGACAATCCACTGTAATATTTTTCCTGCCACACAGAGGCTGTTACTAGAATGTGCTTTCAAAACAAATGAATGTACTTTTTGCCTCATTTTATACAATCTTTTATGCTTATTATAACTTATCCAAAAAGTCTTATTTATTTATTGTTCTACAGAGAGATTACTTTTGAATGGGAAGCATATTTCTGTTTCATGTAGGTTTTCACTCTGTGTCATCCTTACCTGACCTCCTTTATTAGCAGTGTTTCTTCCTTCTTCCTCTGCTAGATTAGTGTGGGCTCTGAAACAATACTCTTTTCTGAACATGAATATACTGTGATAGCTATTAATTATAATTGCTGTTTATGATGAAGATAGAAATGAGATTCTCTGCATGAGAATCAGAAGATAGTGAGGTTTGGACGAAAAGGAAGGGTAGGGTATTATCCTTCAAGGAATTAATTTTTTTTTTCAGTGTAGTACCTACCCCTAAGAAAATTCTTTTCTGTGCAGAGATGAGTTTTCCCTGTGCTGTCATGGATCACAGAAATAAATCTGCTGACCATTCTCCATGCAGTGACTTCAGTTTTCAGATGCTGTATACCTTTCCAGCTGTGCAGCTTCTGGGCTGGGACCTGGGCCAAGAATTTTATTGAGAATTTATGGGTAGCAAAAGATGGATTAAATGTGTACTCAGAGTCAGTTCCTTCACTTGCTACTGAACATTCTAGATGCAGTTTTCTGCATGATGAGAATTTTTACTTCATTTGGATCCTGTGGAAAAAAAAATCTGTTGCATTTTTGTTTTGCAAGAAAGGTCTGCTGTTATTCTTGCATGCATTGCTGACCAGTTGTGTTATCTTAATCAGAAATAAACTGTTTTCCTCAGTTCTCTATGATTTAAACTGCAATTGTGACAAAGTAGGTTGCAGATTCCATTCTATATATGAGTCTAAACCAAACTAATTTATTACTTTTAAAATATATTAAGAAATTTGCCTAGGGACCTGTGAAGGATATTGGATAATCTGTGCTTACTTAGAAATTACATGGTTGCTGTATAGTTAAGTGGAATTCACAGGGTTTGGAATATGTGTACATGATTTTTTTCTCCTTTTGGTTTTAATATACAGAGCATACAGAGAAGAAAATATGGGAGTGATTGATTCTGGAATCAGTTCTATGACTTTTTATTTCTTGATTCTGCCCACTTTCTCAAAAAAAAAAACCAAACCAAAAAACAAAAAAACATACATAAACAAACAAAAATAAGTCTATTTTATTTCTTTGAATTAAGCTGGTGAATTTGTTGGAAACCTGATATCCAAAATAGACTTTGATGTAGTATTGTCAGTAATAGTGAATGACTTTTCAATTAGTAATTAAAAATCATGTGCTTGTGGAGGTTAAAAAATCCAACAAGATTAATTAGCTTTAATGAAATTGCTTAAAAAGGAGTAAGGAAGGGAAAGAAAAAGAATTCTAAAGGGAAAATGTTGTGTATTGGGCAGATATTTGTTCTGTTCTCATGTTTCAGAAATGGTAGTCTGCTAAACTTAGTGCATATCACAGGCTTTTTTGAACTTCAGAAAACACAGGTGCATTTTAATTTTAATTGCTACTTTAACAAAAATGACAAATTTACATTATAGCAACATGTTTTCAGTGATTTATGCACCTATTTTAATTGTGTTAAAAAATGTACTTGCAGCTGTATTTTATCACATCCACATTTCAACATACTGCTGAAAATTGCCACTATTATTATATGCATACATAGCTCAGTCATTTAGTTTCCTTCAGTACCTGTGTGTTTAAATGTCCATGAAAAACTGTGCAAAATAATAGCAAAATTATTCTTTATCCTTTTTATCACTCTTGGTATAAGAATGGAAGAAAAATCACTTCATCATGCCTCACAGCCTCTCCTCACAGGGCAAAGGCTCCATCCCCACTGCCTGGTACCTTCCTCTCACTTCCAGCCAGCTTGTGGGTGTCTGTCCTGCATGCAGGGTGATACTCACGGCGTGGTCCTATGTACACAGTAGAGAGGGGCCAATCCCTTCTCAGGCTCTGGGGCTGTCTTGGGCCCACGTGCTCAGAAAATGCTGCCCCCTGTTGCCACCCATGTGCATGGCTGGCCACTTGCTGCCCTCTGGGGCCATCCCCCAGAGCTGCTGCCTGGCCCTGCTTGCCCCAGCCTCCACCCCACAGGGTTCTGCCTTCCTGGGAAGGATATTCCTGTTGGCAAATTTCTGTCATGCTCCATTTGGCTAGCTGGCATGCCCTCAAGTATAAATACTATTCACAAGAATTGTTTTGAATGTAAATAACAGTGTCCGAGAGAGTCATGTGAACAAAACTTTCCTGTCCACAGGAGGTACAGTAGGAACATGTATGAAAGTACAGGCAGGAATGAGAGATAACTTGTAGTCTACTTATAAATTGCATAAAAACACAAGATTGCATCAGGAATTTATTTGGTCTTGCAGTCTGTCATATCTAGGTGTTCACCAGTAGCTAGAAACTGAAGGCTTCAGTATATTAGTTCTTCAGGAGAGCTGCAGTATAAGCAAAAGGAATTATCAGCGGTGGTTCTGTACTAATTTATCTGCAATGGAAAATGACCTCACATATCAGATCAACTATCTCTAATATTTTTTCCCTCATTAAGCAACTAAAAATCAAGAGATTGTCATTAACAATCATAATTATGGGAAATCTTTTTCTTTCCTTTTGTTGTAGTTTCTGTAGATGTAGTTAAGCGGCCTGTGGATCTTTGATATTATTTTAACTAGAAAACATTGCTTATGATAACAAGAAGTGCTTTTGACACTGCCGTCAGTGGCTTTGAGGCCTACAGTAAAATACATTGTTTGTTGTTGGGTAGTGGTTACAGAGCACTATCAGATTCACATCATTCCAGTTAAGAGACATGTTTGAGGAAGAGCAATTTGTCCTTGACTTTTACTTGAGTTCTGCAGAAATAAAAAGCTATCTTATTCTATTTCGAAATTCCATATAAATGTATGATTGTGAATATATTGTTTATAATCATTACATGAATAATACTACTAAAATATTGTGAATACACATAGTAATTAACTCTTCTTTCCTTCTATATTTTTTTTACATTGATATCAGTTAAACCCTGGTTAAAAGTAATAAAAAATAGCCCCCCCCCAATTTTATTATTAATAGCGTCTCTAGCAATCATTTCTTCTTCCTCTTTCCTTCTCCCTCCCTCCAATTCTTAAATCCTTCTTAAAAATTTCAAAATATCGTATCAATTTTTTTTCCTCTGGATGTGCCTGAACTCTCTTTGTCTGCTATTTCTTCTCTTTTCCTTCTTAAGAGATCATCTAGTTCTGTGGGATATAAACAAAGTGACATCTGTGTTAACCAAATCTTACCAGTTTCCACATCTGCTTTTTTTTTTCCAATTATTTCTGTCTTAAATTTTATTTTTCTAAATGCAAATCCTATAGTTCATTTCTGAAAACTCTGTAGAAGACACGAGTAAAGTTAAGGATATTTGAGTATAATCTTCTATGAGGTATTTACATGTCAAAAGTACCTTCCACTTTCTTTCGAGCAAACTACCTTCAAATTTAGTGCATGAAGATAACAAAGAGGAAAGACAGAAAGAAATAAATTAATGGAACATACCCACTATGGCAGAAGATGTCATGCTTTTATTTGTATTATAAACCTCTCAGTATTCATCAGAATTCTATTTCCATTGTTTTCCCTACTGCTTTTAGTGCCAGGTTATTCTGAAATCTCATTGCTTTGATAGTTAGAAACATTGCTACCTACTTCACTTATGTTATGTTTTGCATTTATCTTACAAAAGAAATCTGCTAAGACTACCCCACTAGACTTTTTTTAAATGTATTTTTAAACTTCTGGATGTTGTGGAATGGATGCATTACTTTCTGCCATCTGACTTGGGTGTAACTTAAACTAGTGGCTATCCTAGATCTGATGGATGGTTTGTCTTGTGATGAGGACTAAAATAGTGACCAACACTATATATCAGTCCAGCACAAAAATTCTTTCTTTACAGAAATGCTTGACTTAATGGAAGGAGCAGAAATCAGAAAGCAGGAAAAAAATACTAAAGACTAATTACTAATTAAAAGACTAAAGACTAAAATAAAGACTAAAGACTAATTTCAACCTCTAATGTCGTATTACAAGATTATGTTGATCCGTTTCTGAGTAACTATGGTTGTTTTTTACATTTGTCATTTTGAGGATAAACAATTCAATAAAATCAACCTGTTTCAGGTTGTTCAGTCTTTATTACAATAATTTGTCAGTTCCGCGTATTTTATTACAATACCTTTTAAGGTGATTTTATAAAGAAAAGGATAAATACAACATTCACAATTGAAATATCAATCCTAGTGCATAATTTCTTAATAACAATCAATTCAATCTGAAATGTTCAATAGATTTTATCAGAATATACAAAACATATCACAAGATCAAAAAACAGTTTCTGTTGTCTAAAAGACATTGCTCTACAACTTTATTGATAGATTTCTAATGAGAAGTGCTATATGTAAAAAGATGAAAGATATTTAACAGTAAGAATTCAAAGGAAGAGCAAGTTGGAAGGTTGCAGAACTACGCTTGAAAAAAATCTGGGGGTAATCTTTAAAAGAAAATTTTTTTTTTCAAACTTTCAAAGCTGTAAAATGAAAATTCCATTTAGTATCAAATGCCCTTTAAAACCAATATTTAATATCAGTTTTGTTTTCAAATGTAATGTTATCATCTTTGTTGGAGTCTTTTTTTCCTTTATATAAAAACATATACATTTGTGAATACATTCTGTACAAAGAAGTCTGACTCCCATATGATGGATTTACTATGTGCTGGTTGCTGTTGCATATTCAGAAAGGGATTCAAGTGAAAATCTCACTGCAGGAATCTTTTTCTCTTTTCTCTTGTGAAATGCAATGTCGTAACTGACTGTGTGAAATGATATATGGTGTGAATTGCCCTCTGAGCTGCAGAGGAGCTGAGTGCTTTAGAGACATATAATCAGATAGTAATGGAGATTAATGAAGATAGATGCAAAAAAAAAAGACTGCTGTTAACAGAAGTATTTTAAAAATGTGCCATCATACTGAGAAATTAATAGCCTATATGTTAAAAAAAAAAGAAAAGAAAGAAAAATTCAAGTGATGCTGAGAAGCAGCTGCCTTAATTAATCATCTTCTTAGAGCCTTAATGATCAAGAAACTATGGATGTTGGGCATGGAGATGCTACATTAGTTTATCTTAACACTCCCACTTCCACAGCAGGAAATGAAATTCTTTAATACTTTTCTTCTGCAGACTGTCAAATGTTTTACCCAGCTAGTTTTAAATGGCTTAAATAACGGATATGGGAAATTCAGTGATAATTTTCTGGCTGATTTATGTGGAACTTCAGCACAAATGATGAAATTCCAAAAGGTGGTCAATGACCTGAAGGAATACCTAGAAAAGGATCAGTGAATATGGTGTAAATGTGCCTGGTGGTGAGGCTGGTGATTAAGGAGTGAGAACATGCTAATGCATGACCATTCAATAACAGATTTAAAAGCTGGTGGAGAATAATATTACATGTGCAATCTCAGTGTTATGATCTGTGTAAGATATGCCTTTGCCTAAATTAAGGTGCAACCGAGACCATATGGCAAAGCCAACAGTACAGATTTTATTCAACAGTAAATATGAGATAGAGAGAAATAGGAAATGGGGGCAAGGAGGGGAAAGGAAAGAGAGAGAGAGAGATTAAGCAAAGATATCACCACTATGTGGATTCCTGCGGCAACGTGCTGGTCTTTCTTTGCCTTGGGCTTCTCAGAGGTGGGGGTGCCTGAATCTGTCTTCTGGAGGTACCACTTTCATACAGTCCGAAGTCCCAGCTATCCATGGGGCCTATTTGCCATTCCCATAACTTGAGGTGGCAAGTGTTTAAGCACTTGCTTCCTTGCCCACAGTTTGCCACAGTGGGAATTTTTGTCCAGGTGCGAACCAAACCTTAACCTCCATTAGGCCTGGAGTTAGCTCCTTCCTGCTGTGTCATCTGTGTCTATCTCAAGTTCCTGTTGTGGTGGCTTATTTTATGGGAAGTTCCTCCTTTGACAGTGTTTTGAGACAGTTAACTACATTCTTGTAAGTCGTTACAGCAGTTCAGAAGGCAGCTCAGATAAAGGAATATTGGTGGAACTTGAAACCTGTCTTGGGGAGCACACATGTTTTTGTGAGATTGTGCCCTCAGCCTGCAAAATTGAGAATTACTTCCTGAATGTGTTTTTGTCAAGAAACTGCAGAATGAGAACTTCATAGATCCACCTGCTTTTATTGATTAGATTAATTGCAGGATAAGTGAAAAGGTGGTTCTAGATATCCAATTGTATTGGGTGGGTGTGGCAAGATTTTGGTGGCAGGGGGGCTGCAGGGATGGCTTCTGTAAGAAGCTGCCAGACAACTTCCCTGCGTCTGACACAGTCAGTGCCAGCCGGCTCCAAGACAGACCTGCTGCTGGCCACAGCTGAGCCTATCAGTGACAGTGACAGCATCTCTGTGGTAACAGATTCAAGAAGCGGGGGAGAAACCCAACTGGGCAACAGCAATTGCAGCCAGATGAGCAAGAATATGACAGAACTAGCCCCTGCAGACACCAAGGTCAGTGTAGGAGAGGGATGAAGTGCGCCACGCACCACAGCTGAGATTCCCCTGAAGCTTGTGATGAAGACCACAGTGAGGCAGCTGTGCCCCTGCAGCCCACAGAGGTCCACAGTGGAACAGATACCCACCTGCAGACCATAGAGGACCCCACACCAGGTGGACCTGAAGGTGGACCTGAAGGAGCAGGATGGATGCCTGAAGGAGGCTGGGACCCCTGGAGCAGGACTGTGGCTTTGTGGAAAGAGGAGCCCACACTTAAACAGGTTTTCTGGCAGGACTGGTGACCCCCTGGAGCACCAGCACTGGTTTCCCCAAACACCGCACCCTATAGAAAGGACCCACACTGAAGAACTGCAGTCTGTGGAAGGACTCATGCTGACACAATTCATGGAGGACTGCTTCCCATGGAAGGACCTCATGCTGGAGTAGGGGAAGAGTATGAGAAGTTCTCCCCCTGTGGAAGAAGGAGTGACAGAGATGATGTTATGAACTGACTAAACCCTCATTCTTCATCCCCCTGAGCCTCTTGGGGGTATGAGATGGAGAAAATCAGTAGTAAAGTTGAGCCTGGAAAGAAGGCAGGCGTGGAAGAAAGATGTTTTAAGATTTAATTTCTCATTACCCTGCTCTGATTTGATTGGTAATAAATTAAATTAATTTTCCCAATTGCCTGTGATGGCAATTACTGGGTGATTTCTTCTTGTTCCTTATCTCAAACCAATGAGCCTTTGATTGTATTTTCTGTCCCCTGTCCAGTTAAGGAAGGGGTGTGATGGAGTGTCTCCAGTGGGGCACCTGGCATCCAGTCAAGATCAACCACATCAATACATGACCCTATATGGAATGACCGCATCAAAAATGCTAGCAACAGTTTTCTTTGTGCTGTATCTCATTCTCCCTGGAAAGGACAAGGAGAATCTCTCCCACGGTACCTCCTCACTAGTAGGGAATTTTCCATTTTCCGAGCCTGAAAGAACAGTGATTTTGTTAGAGCCAGCTGGCAAGATTACCTCTACCATAAATATACAGGCCAACTAACTATACTATGGAACATGATTTAGGGACAGATTTTCCAGGACACTTACTTGTAGATAACAGGAATGGATTAACCGACCCAAGGTCTAGAGGTTCCTCTCTTTATCAGACCAAAGTAGCTTGTCCCAGAACCTTTACAATTTGCATCATCCATAATTTTATAGTTCTTGAAAAACACCATTCTAGAGGTTCCTCTCTTTATCAGACCAAAGTAGCTTGTCCCAGAACCTTTGCAATTTGCATCATCTATAATTTTATAATTCTTGAAAAACACCATTCAGATGTGCACAGAAATTATCTCCTTAACTCTTGTAAAATAATACAGTGCCAGAAAAGTGTCATAACACTTGGAAAGGGACATGACACTACTTGCAGCAGAGGTATTTTACAGATTTAGACTTTTGTTCCCCCCCTTCATTAAAGATAATCAGATACATTTTTTTCCTCCTACATTTGCCTTTCTGGTCTTTGAATGAGTACTGTTGGACAAGCTGATGTATGTTTAACTTCTACAAGACAATCAAGGTGCTATGAAATGTCTTAAACATTTTTTTTTGCCTGCACATGCTTGGTAAGTGGGAGATGATCCTTGTGGGTCCCTTTCCACTTCGGATAGTCTATGATTCTCTAACAAGTATTAGGTTTAATTGGTATACCATTCAAGGATTTCTGCTTTGCAGCACTTGCAAGATACCATGGATATCAAAGAGCAATTGCAGGATCTATTCTTTCAAGGTTTCTCTCTCAGTGGAACTTAACAATGATATAGAAAAAACAAGGAATTCTGCATCTGACTGAAATGAAATAAAATCTCAGGTTGAGTGTAGAAAGCATTTCACTCTGGGGTTTTTTTGGGTTTTTTTTAGTGATAAAATGATGTTTCTTCCATGAATATTGTAAGATAAATCAATGTTTCTTAAAAGCACTCTCCTTTTTGTTAATTGGACTTTGATCTGAGTTCCTTCTTTCATCAGTGTGCATTTGCTCAGACTCTTAATCTTGTTTTTCCATGTCATCCAGTCATTAACCTTCTGGGCATCTGAAGCGTGGATTGCAGTTCAAAAGGAACCTTCAGTTCCTACTTTTGTCCTTCAGATTAATTTCCCTGAATTTCCCCACATGTATGCCTGAGTACCTGGGCTGAGCCCGACTCTAATTTGTACTATGTCAAGAAGCCTGATACTTTTTTGAGGACTTTGTATATGCTATGTGAAACAAAAAAATTTTTTTTTCAATTTTTGTTCCCTAATCTGACATAAATTAAACAATATTGCATATATTAGTACAGGTGTTAAATGCATCCTTCTCATTAATCTGAGTAAAACTGTGTTCTCTGCATATCAAATGATTCTGAGAAAGACAGCAATTTTTAATGTGGTTTGCCTGAAAAACCTCACAAGTGGCATAACAGTGGGTGATTAGGCTTGTGGTGAGTTTATGAGATTAGGGAGCATTATATACAAGCAGTGTTGTTAATCACCTATGTCATTTGTAACTAGCATAGCTGCTGCTAAATCATGAAAAACTTTTTCTAGCTAACTTGGTTTTCTTCTGTATCTGAATTTTCTCTTACGAATTTCAAACCATGTCCCATTTCTGGGATTTTAAGAAAAGTATACTTAGTTTCAAATGTGCCTCTGCAGTGAGCCTTCTGTGCCAAGATCCTTCAAGACTAAGTGGGGGCTCCCTGAGGTTCTGGATGGCATTTTTTCTTCTTGTTTTCAACCACAGATAACTACTTCTATGTTTTCTCATAATGTTCTGTTGCTTTGACTTATTCAGTAGTGGTAATAGCAACACTGTTAGTAGCAATACTATTAAAAAATCTTTTAACTGACTTAGGCCAAAAAATTAGGCCCCTAATTCTTTGGTAATGGCATTTGTCATTAGGCTTGCTTATGATACAACGATACTTAGGTAGAAGCCACCTTACCTATGTGGCCAAAAAATGCACCTTTCTCTTTTCTCCTTTCCTGCGTTACTTATCGTCGTGAGAGTGCTTTCTCATGTTTTTAAAGAGAATTCATGGAACAGGATTATTCCGACTATTTTTTACAGAAGCCTTGAAATTTCTCTGAATAGCTGCTTTCCCCCTTCACTGCCCTTGTGAGGGCCCCGGAGGTTCAGGGAAAAAGTTTACTTGCCTGTGCCACTAGATTCAGCTCACGAAACATCCAAACCTCAACTAAGTCTGAGAGGAAGTGGGGAAAAGTGCAAAAGCAATAACATGATACTGGTTTCACAGCACTGCCAAATTAATTTTTTTAAAAAAAACGTAATCTTTGAAGGCTTATCCTTTATACTGCGTGTGAAAAACAGCACTCCCAGTGCAAGTTAACCTACTGTTTTGACACTGTGCTTTTATTCCAAAGCCACAGGTGTAGCAACACTGCATCACAGACTGGCAGTGCTCCCTCTCCATATTAAAAGATCCCTGGCTTCTGAAGTTCCAGTGACAGATTGAGTGATATGTTAATAGCAAAAAAAGCTGTGTTGACTGTAAGGCCCTCTGTAATTGTTGTCCTTTCTATTTAAGCCCTTATAGATCTTTTGCTCTGTTTATGATCAGAAAATACTTAGTATGGTATTTAATTTGCATTTTTAATCAAGGATGACTTGAACACAGATAGTACCTGAAACAATTTCAGAGATTTCAGCATAGTCTATATAATTTGTATTTGGCATTCCTGCTTAGCCACAATTCCTTAATGTTTACCTGAGACTGGGCTTTTGCCTTGACAACTTTTCCTCCAGACAAGGTAGAATTTTTGTGATTTTACAGCATTTGAATTTTTGGAGAAGGAGGGACAGTTATTAAATACTGTATGTTTTCAGGGAGAATGCAGAAAGGGAGCTGGTAATTTGCCTCTTTGAAATTCCTAATCAAGATTTGGGAGTGCACCAACAAAATGGCCAACAAATACTGGAAATTAGGAGGACTTGCTATTTTGTGAAACTAATGAGACCTTATTAGAAATTGAAATAAGTTGTTGGTTACACATACACCTGTGAATACACAGCATAACCCGGAACACCTCAGCTGAGCCTGAAACTCCTCTATGCTGTTCACATGCACAGAAATCACAGTCCTTGCCTTGGGGAACTGACATTTCAAAGTACCTCAGGAAGAGAAATGTTGATGCAGTGAGTTGAAAGACACTTCTGGGTAAGACAGAACTGGAATAGAACTTCTGTTTTCCAGCTGCTTTTCTGAGCCTACAAAGGAACCTGAAACCTAACATGATCTATATAAGTTGCTATAAATAATACAGAAATGTAATTATAAATATAAATACTTTAAAAGGCTTGCTATACATTGTGCTTTTCATCATTTACAGTGCTAACATCCATCTACTTCTACCACAAGCAACAATTTCAGGCTTGTGAAGAGAAAACATATATACTTCTTAATAGTAGTGGTCATAAACTCCTTCAAATAATCTCCCCAATACTTCACAAATTATTGCACTATCATCTCTCAGAAAGTACACTTACTTCAGAGTTGTTAGGATTAGTTTTCTCAGATGCTCCTTTATTTGTGTAAAAAATCTTAAGAAAGTCTTTTGTCTCCATATAGGTCCCCAAGGTCAAGTAGAATGTTTCAAGATAATATGAGATAAAGAAAATGGTGGTATTCTCACCAGCAGAAATAAGTACGGCTTTTTTCCCTCTCTTTATGGACGCTTTAGCACTGTGTTCATAAACATATTCATGTTAACAAATATATTTAAATTTTTTTTATTCTGATACAAAGTTTCCCAAAGCATAGATTGACTTTTTGTTTAATTTTACGACAAATTAAACTCTTTCTGAATTTCAGTATTCTGGATCAGCCTGATTTTAATTTGTGATTTCTGCACCTTGTTTCCTATAAGTGAATAGTGGCTAAAACATGAAAACAATTCTTGGTTTCTCCAGTCCAGCTTTGAATTCCATTGTGGATTGAACTGAATTTGAGCGACCTGCTGAAAGTAAAATTAAACAATACTCCTCTCCAAATTCCTTCTGTATTTTTTGCATGGGAAAAAGAATGTTTCAATGCTTCTGTGCCATGTCCTTGTTTCACTCTGTAATTTATTCTCCCCTGGACTTCAGGAAAACACAGCTGAAATTTAACTGTAAAGCAAAACATTGTCTTAAAGGGATAATTAACTAGAAGGATTAATGAAGAACCATTATCCTGGTAGTTAACAGAAGCTAATGAATGTTATGAAGTGATAATAAGAAAGATCATATAGCATTTCCAAAAGTTAGTGAGAAGAGTTCTAGCCATACTGTAAAGAGTGTAAATCCATTTGGTAAATCGTAGAATTTTGGCTCTAGTAGTCTCCTGTAGGGCTAAATTTTCACATACATCTTGCTCTGAAAACCTTATCCCTATTTGATCCCAGCATTTATAAAGACTATGGATTATATAATGAGTCATCCTAACTTCTTAATTAGAACATACTCTGATTTTTATTAGCTGTGGGGGAATGGTATTTCTGCCTTCTCTTTGGTATGCTTTACCTGCAGGGAACAGAAGTCAGATTAAAAATCATAGGACATGAAAACTAAAAATAACTAAAAGTGATTATGAGTTGAAGGATGTGAAACAATTTTAAATTGATTATTCAGATAAAATAACTTACTTACTCATTACTATCCTAGAAAGTGTTGTACCTTGGTTCAGAACTTGGAACACGCTGAAACATACTTGAATGACTCTTGGGCCCTGAAGACACTCCTTTTCCTTTTCTTACATTTTTTTCAATTCTTTTTCCCTTTAATTCTAGTGTAAGTGCTTTACAAAATGTTTTAAAAACAGATGGATGTAGGAATAGGAAAATGAGATTTTGGATGTTGAAGAATACACGCTTATCTTCTCCTTTTGTTATTTAAAGCTACAATTATAACTACCTACAAGTGGAAGTCTAGTACAGAATAATCTAAGATCACGTTATTTCTCCTTCACTTGTGTATTTCTGTATCTTGGTCAACCTTTTCATTCCCATGAGAGTAGTGTGCTATTTGGAAATATTTTTGGTTTCAACTCCAGAAAACTGAGAGGCAATACTTCCTGGATTTTTCTTGAAATATCCTCATCTGTCTCAAAAATAATAATTTAGAAAAGCTGTTCTGTACCTGAGAGAAGATATTTCTTTTGGTAGGAGACAGGTACAAAAAGGAAATTAGCACCTCTGTCCTTTGCGTCCAAATATGCCTATAGCTGCTATTTTCACTGAAACTTCTGTGTATTAGTTGCTGAAGGAGGACTCAGTCATTCAGTATTTGCTTTTCTCCATTCCATATTTTTTAAATATGAATAAAAAATTTAATATAAAGTAAGATTTTTTCTGATTAGAAGAGTCTTTAAATTTAAAATGAGTTTGGTGACTGCTTTTTTAAACAGGTATTCCTGATTTCTAACTGAAAAGACTTCTAATGTTTTAAATCATTTTCTACTGTTCAGGATTTTGAACTTCTGTTTTTCTAACTTTACCAAAATGTATCTTTGGTTTTTTCATCTCTCTCCACAATTATGTTTTTTTACCCATATAACGCAAACATTCATACAAAGTTTCTTCATCCTGGGCCTTTGGGTAGCAAAATCATGAAGAAAGCCAGCTAATCTCTTTTAGAGGGATAGCACCCCTATGTCTGCCTTCAGAAGGCAGTGGGAAAGAGTGACTCTTTCTTCAGCTTGAGCCTTTAAAATTTTTGAGGATTTGTCTGGACAAAAATATTTCATTTAGTAATAAATGAAGGGTTTCGTTCTTTTTTATTTGAATGTTTTTCCATCTCAAAGGGAGAAAAGAAACTCAGAATATCCCTTGGTCAGTTTGGGTCAGCTGTTCCAGTCATATTCCCTCCCACCCTTTGACTCTCACCCAGTTTACCGGCCTTTGGGGGTGCAGGTGTTTAGAGGGAAACCCTTGATGCTGCACAAGCATTGCTCAGCCACAGTAAAAACATTAGTATGTTATCAACACTGCTTTATTCACGAATGCAAAGCACAGCACCGTGCAAGCTGCTGTAAAGAAAGTTAACTCCATCCCAGCCAGACTCAGTGCAACATGGAAGTTGCTCAGCCAATTGGTGCATTGGCTGTTTTAATAAAATGTTGATGAAGATGTTAGAGGTGTACCTGCAGGATGAAAAGAAAAAGGCACAAGGGAGCACGTGTTCACAACTGGACTTTAGTGAAATCTGAACTGGTTTTGCTTATTTGGTTGGAGAGTTAGACAAGTAAGGGTGATTATGTCCTGCTTACCCAAATTAGTTCTCAGCTATGTAAAGCATTTACTTCTGTTTCCTGCCCTAAGCTCTTTCATTAAATTTCCACGTTGTATTAAATGTGACCATGTATCAGTGGAAATGTTTGGTGTAGCAGGAAGTAGCCGTGTGTAGAAAATTAAATGACAGTATTCTGCCTAATTAACAATTGTTCATCTGAAGGGAATTCTACAGCACTTCATCTAATTAGACAGTTGCATTAATTCATTTAACAAGAAATGTTGATGCCAAGTATTAGGTTGATGATCACCAATCAGGATTCCAAGCATGTTCTAAATAAATAAACTTTGCCTTTTGCACGATATGAACATGCTTCCCCAGCTCTTTTGAAATGAATTATATGCTTTTATATGTCTACTATGTTACAAATTTAGTCTGTAACGTGTGAATTTAGCTGACTGGATTCTCTTACATGACAGTCCTCCTTCCCTGATGAAAGGCATGTCAGCACAAAGAAGGCCATCTTTAGCTGTTTCCCTTCTTTACTAGATTTTTCCAGTGTTTGATAATAATAACTGAGACCACTGAATAATTTCTGTGCCTATGACAAAAGCCTTTTTGATGAGAACAGAGAAAAATACTTCTGTCCTTAAGAGCAAACACTTTTCAGCTTTTCAGCAAGTTCTGCAAGAATCATGCAGGTTTGGCTACCTCACTGTAACGAAAGTAGTCTGGAACAGATTTTACTGCTTCTCTTTACTGCAACCAAAGTGGGCAAAACCCACAGAGTAGGTGCCAGCAGCACCTGACACTCACTCAACCCAACAAAACCTGCAGACACTAAAACGCAGAGAGGCTACCTCAAACCTTTCTGTTTTTCCGCAGCTTCTGTGCTGAATGACAGAGCTAAAAGCTGTTCTAAGTATCTCTTTGAAGTCTGCAGGGCAGTCAGTCTCTGAGAGGCCACAAAAACATTGGACACAAGTGGAAAACTCCTTTCTTTCCCCTGAATCTGCCTACCTGAAATATCTACTTGCTTCTGCATTTTAGAAGACTGACTAATCAACAGGTTTTGCCATATCGCAGACTGAGTTTTTCACCTCTTTTCCTAAACTAGTTCCACCTGTAACAAAAAGCATGTGGTCACAGTAACAGAGAAATACTACCTGACCTTTCCCCATTTTGCAGAGATATTTTAATGCAGAATCATTTTCCCTTTTCCTGGACAAGGAAATATTTATGTGCCTAATGTAGGAGGACTTAGTTGTGTTAAGGACTCGAACATCCCAGAAGTCTTTTCCAACCTAAACACTTGTAGGAGCAACTTCAAAAAGGAAGACACAGAGAGAGAATTTTCAATTAACCTCATGGGCTACTGTATCTTGTTGGGATATGACAACTAGAGTTCACATTCTTGCTGTTGACCAGGAAGAATGGAGATTCAATGGGCATCCAAAGTGGCCTTCCCCAAAGCACCCTCTTGCCATGCTTGTTCTCCTCTCACCAGAAAAACCTTATAGTAAAAACTTTAGCCTTAAGAATGACACTTGTGTTTAGTAGAGAGACCTTGGAATTCCGCATTAATTAAATTTACTTAAATTAGTGTGTCTTGATAAAGTATTGTTTTAAAACACTGCTGGTACTGAAAACACCTGAGAAATTAGTGGAGTGGTGAGCCATAGTATTCATAAATCTCAATATATGTTTTAAATACGTCAAGGATCTGCACGTAAAGATATGAAAAAGCAATGATTTATCTTGAGCTTGGCATTAGGGTGAAAGTACAGCTTTACTCAGCACCTGAGGCAGACAAATATCTTTTAATAACTTCTCATGTCGTTTCACAGATAGAACAGAGGTTTATTAAATTAAACTGAACCATAATTAAACAATTTTTGGTTGTAAAATGTCTACATTTTCGATGGTACATTTGATCAGTAGATTGCAAAGAGATAGAAAAGGAGTTGGAGTATATATTTAATTATATGACTTCATTTTAATCTATTTGCAGTTTAATTTTGGAAAATGTTATTGAGTCCTGGATCCTAAATTCTCCAAAGTCAGCTTCAGCCCCAGCCACTGTGTCTGCACTTTGAAGGCTTTTGAAGTAACTCTGGATTGGTCCAAAGCTGACAGATAAGTCAAAACTTGGCTGCGAGCAGAGGATTTTTTTCTCTTTCAAACCACTGGTTCCTCCCTCGAGTTGCTGAGGGCAGTGTAAAGTCCAATCTGTAGATACTTCAAAGGCTTCAAACAGCAGACACTGTGGCTAGGTCTGAAGCTGAAACAGACGGTTTGACAGAACCAAAAGATCATGGGGCCTCCCAGTGCTTTTCAATGCATTTTAAAGTAGACTAGAATTGCTATAAAATGGAAAGAAATGTGTGTATGTCTTTCTCCCTTTTTCTTTGCAAATGATCTGTATTTTACAAGAACATCTGTCTACTTTCATGTCTAAGTGAAGCTCTCCAGTATAAAGCATGAAAAAATCTTTAGACAAACAGCTTTACAAAGCCAAATATCCAGTTCCACAGCTCACTTGGTTTTGCCACGTTAATTGGTTTACTATTCAAGTTTCTGATGAAGGCAGTGTTCACTTGAAGGATGAAAGATTTTAACATAAACAAAATGAACTGAAAAACACTCTTCACGTGGAAGAAAAAATATATAATAAAATAATTATATTTATATCTTCTATTTCATAACTTCCTCTCACAATAAATTAAAATATTGTACAATTATTTTCGATATTTATCTCTGTTTCTGCCTCAGACATGGGATGAGGTTTATGACAGCTAGAAATGAAACTAGGTCTTGAAAATGTTGTAAATTTTAGTTATTGGAGTTTCTCTTCTAAGGATTTATTTCAAGGTATTACTCCTTTTTTTGCATGTTATAGATAAGATACTCTGTTTACTTCCAGTTGTGTGGATTTGCCTACACTTTACTCATATATATTAAAAACTGATTTACATATTAGTGGACAAGTTGTATGTTTGTCATAATATAAAACTTGACTTTAAAATAACTAAGTGGATATAAAAGATAAATGAGAAAAATATGAGGCTTATCTTCTCAGTACAAAGAGTCTTCTGATTGATCTGTTTTCATTAGGCACTACAGCATCTTTCAAAGACAGTAGCTTTTTGCCTCCATTAAACTAGTCTATAGTTATGTTGTTCAGCTATAAGTGAAAATCTCAGCGAGTCATTATCAATATCACACATTATTTAGTTATGTGGTATTAGTGCAGTTAATTTGAAGACAAAGTTAACCTATTGTTTATTAAACCTGGTTCTGGCGTTTCTCAAAGTTACTCCTTCAGGCCAGGTTAAGTCATTCATGAAGTGGCTGCAGGAGTGTGCTTTATTAAAGTGCTCTGTCCAAAATAGACCCACTAACACAGGACATGCTGCAGACATTTACCAGTGAGAACCACCTCTATTTAAAACAAAAGTGTGCAGGATCAAGTAGGGGAGTTTGTCACCTCAGTCACTGGGAGTTTTATATCCACATTTTTGGGCAATGACTTTCAGTCCAGGAAGACTGGAAGATTAATCAGGACATGGAACCCTAGTCTCAGCTGATCAAGAATCTAGATCTGCCCTCTCTAAGAGGGTAGGTCCAAGAGGAAAACCTTCTGTCCATGAAAAAGGTGTTACTGCAACAGTGCCCAGCTCAGAACAAACACCCTACCAGCCTCTGACTGGTGCCAATGTGAACTCAATTTTAGTGACAGAGGGTTAGACACAGAAACTCATTGAGGACACCAAACAACAGCAGCAATGGTAGCCAGATCCCTCCATGTGTCGTAGCAGGATTGGAGCTGAGGAGCCCTTGGTCACTTCCTGCTTTACTGCTGTTCCAGTGGTGGTTCCTGCAAGCAGCACCAGCTCATAATGTTAGGCATGGCAAGCTGTCATTCTGCACTGATAATCTGGAGTGCTGGAAGCAGCAAAAATTTGTGGGAAAAAATGTTGACTAAATCCACTAACTAGATCTTCAGTGCATTGAATTATAGTATTCTGATACCTCAATACCAAGGAAATTAAAAGTATTATTAATTTTGTGTATTTTGGGGCAGGCATGATAATAGGCCAAGTGCAGCTGGAAGAATGAAAAGAAAGAATTACATTCAGCATATAAACTTGGATAAGGAATACTCTGATTCAGACATCTGCAAATGGTAATTTAGGTCTTTTACTGTTAATTTTTTGTGTGTTTTGTAGCAAATTGTCAGCTCTACATAGTGACCTGAATGTTACAGTTTTGTTATAGTGAATTCTTTTTGATTCTTGATAGTGAACAGCTTTTTGAAATATCAACTAAATGTGGCTTAGATGATAATGTAAAATTTGAACACTGCAAAGTTTTCCAGATGTATCTGGATGTCAGATGTACTGGCAAAGACTTTGCACTGGGAAGAAATGCATTGAAAGGTATGACCAGAGGCAAAAATTCCACACTAAAGAGGCTTCTATCTACACACTATATTCTCTCATTTTTCTCAGCTCCTGGGTTGATTCAGCATTCAAGAAAAAGACATATTTTTGGGCAAGGAGAGGTGTTTTCCTTTTCATCTCAGAACAGATACAGGAAATATTTTCTTAATAGTCTGTCATGGCATGGATACTGGATACGCTTCACTGTTTGCTAAGATGGTCTTACTGCCAGTCAGGGGACTTAAGCCATAGCAACTAGTTGGTGTTGCATACAGGACTGGTCAGAGCTGCTTGATACAAAGTTTATGTTGAGCTTATTCTGCTTGTATGGCTTCTAAGCTCAGTGGACCAACAAAAATGGAGAATGAGAGAGTCCTCAGCATCATTTTACAGTTGAAAAGGCAGATGTCCCTGGTGCAGATGTGGTTCCTGTGTACTATGTTTCCTGAGGACAAGATATATTTTTTCTCTTCTCACTGGTTCTTATTAATATTTTCCATACATAAAGCTATCAAGTGGATTATGAAAATTACATTAATCCAGCAGCTGATGTGGAGAAATGGTTTCAGTAAGTAGAAAAGGCGGTGCAGAATTATGCAATGTAAAGACACAGAAATAAGGACACAGCAGCAATACTGCCACTGTATGAGTGATGAGAGGTGAACTCTTCCCCACCTACCTATAGAAGAAAATATAAATCTTTAAAAAAGTGAAGAAGAGAAAGCTTGCACTTCTAGTACTCAAACGACTCTAGAGAAACAGATGAGGTTTGGTGTCTCTGCTTGGCTCTGCATTCAAGTTTATTTCACAGCAAACAGTATAGTGAGCGGTAAGAGAAAATTCTAGAAAACAGAAACAAACAAAATATGACTGTTTAACCCAAGTTTTCTGAGTTTTCCTGTTCCTAGGTTGGTTTTTTTGAGGAAAAACATATGTAGCAGAAAAAGACCCAAATATTGTCCTTACTTAAGGAAATTCTACAGATTAGGCTGAAGGAGTCGCCAGGGAAACCACACAGGAAAGTGCTAGTATGAACTACCACTACTGTGGGAAGAAGGCTCTCATTCATTTCCAGGGAACCCACAAAGACATGAAAGGATACTATAAACCAAGCTGCATTTAACTACAAATAGAATTAACAGGGTTATACTTACTCTGGAATTAAGATACCTGAATACAAGACCAGCATGTCTTCTGGTAGTCTGTATTACTTTAGGAAACTGAAGAAGCAGATGACAATGTTAAAAGGGTTAGAACATGTATAAAGTATACTGGGCATTATTTCTGGTGTGGATGTGCACCATGCCGGTATTGATATGATTGCAACTTTAATAAGCACTTAACAAATTAAATAGCATTTAACAGTTCAGCATGGGTGATGTGTTGGTACATGAAAGAGCACTGACTGCAAATCTGCTCATCTGTGTCCATCCAGAAAAAGGACAAACCTTTTCTTGTCTTGTCCCAGTGCTGCAGGCTGGATGGGAAGCATCAGTCCTCTGCTGACATGGGACACTGATTTTATCTTTATCCTCATCAAGGCCTTAGCCTTACTGAGACCAAAGCTGTAAAGACAGCAAAACATGATGTGCAGTTTTGTTGAAACTACAATTCTCAGCAGAATTAAGGTGAGAGTATAGCTAAACTCTCCACTCAGAGACCTCAGTATTTACAGCTATCAGATTAGAAGGATATTTCATGGAGTGTTAGAGATACTATGGGAGAGCTCCATCGACAGATGACTTCTGGGGTTAATAAATAATGACTTCATTTGAACATGAATCTTAAGTAACAGCAGTAAAATATTTGAGTCAGTTTGAGTTCCCTTATTTGGCCCTGTGCTTCTTTGCCTTCCTGACCAAACTGTCTGCTAGGCCTAATGCATGAGGTGTCTGTCTTTGCAGCAGACAGTCATGCTATGAGCTGCATTTGTGGCTGATGGTTTTTGTCTAGGCAGACATTCAGATGACTGGCACTTTCTGAATACCAGAGAGAGGAATTCTTCCCTTTCCACCACAGGTTACTGCTCATGCTGCTCATCCATCCTGCCTTTTGACGTCCATCATCATTGCTGCTAACAGTGGTTGCGGAGTGTAATCCTCAAAGTCTGCCTATATTAGTATGGCTGTTGGCAGAGGCAGACAGAGTGCTCCTTTGAAACGAGCACAAAACTCCTTAGTCCACTGACTCATATGCATCTGATGGTGGGAGGAGGGTTGAAATCTGCAAGAGAAATTCATTTCCAAGAGAAACTACTGATTACCATCAAGTACGTTAGATATTTTCAGGCAACACAATTATCTTGATAAATCTTATACTACATTTTTGCAGTGTGGTACTATAGGCCTTCTGAATACTGTTGTCACATCCTGACAACTAAATTACCTGACGTACAGTATTAATAACAGTCATGACATTCTGTAAAAGCCACAAGTTGACAGTTCTTTCAGTTGTGCCTCAGTAATTTGCTAGGTTAGAAATGAAAAATCTGAGTACAACTTGCTCCAGCCAGTAGCACATTGCTTAACCCCACTTGTTTGACCTTGTTTTAGCATCCATGCCTGCCACTATTGCAGTGGATTCTTGTATGGAGAAATGAAATGCAGTTAACCCTTTTCTGACTTGAAGCAATCCTGTATTTTCTTTTTTGCCTTTATTTTATTCACAATGAAGTAAATTGTAAAGTCAGTATTGCTTTCTTTTTTCTCATTTACTGAGATATTCTTAATAACAGCATTTGGTTGCGAGCAGAAATAACGTCTTTTGTGAAAAAAAATTTGTTTTCCCTGGGTGACATTTCCTCTGTCCTAGGTGATAGAAGTAGAAATACTACCTGACCACTTGGGCATGAACTCTGCCATGGAAGCACTGACCTAAGGGTAGGTTGCTGAAATTCTACTGTCCATCCTACCCTGGCAGCTGATGGCCCATGCTGTCCCTGGCCAGCACAGGGCTATCCTGAGTCAAGGGTAAGTTGATTCAGACAGCTGTTCTGGACAGACAGTTGTCTTGTCTGGGGTGTTATTTCAGTGTCACAGAAGTGCCAGTACCAGCACCAGCAGAGAGCCATGCTCTCATAAAATGTGGTAATTGAAGTTATTTGTACTCCAGGGAAAGTCCACTGGCCATTTCTTTGACAAGTTTGGTAAGTTGGTGAGACTTTGCAAGTTGTATTACTATGGAGTTACCTTAGATTTGCCTTTAAAGGAAAAAAAAGTTACAGATACTTCGACCTTAAGAGAAAGGATTAGCTTTCTGCTAAATGAAATTACTCTTTCATATCTATTAATTGTTTTCCCCATAGGTGACTTTTTACTGGCTTTTATCACATAGCTCTAGATAAATTTGCATAAAGTGATGGCAAAGATCTAATCAAGAAATATCAGCCTGTGGCCACTTTTATTATTATTCCATTCTGGAGACTATTGCAATAGAAATGGGGATAATTTTATTGGGTAGTAGCAAGAAAATTTCTTGCATGTTCTTTAAGCAGTGAAGAACAGAGTCATCACTTACTGCAATTTATCTGCTAGATTTTGCCAAGTGTAATTGTTTACACTTGCAGTGATTTCTTCATGACAAAGGAAAAAGAGCATGAAATGTGAAAGGATTTGACACAAATATGAGTGCAGCTAATATACATTAGTTTTGACGTTAGCTACATCAACATATGCCTCTGACAAGTCAGGCCCTAGAGCTACTAGAAATAAATCCTGAAATTTCTGCAGTTGCAGGTTACCTGTTTTTTAGTTAATCCAGGCCTTCAACAGCTACAAGTTGGCTTCACCTTGCTTTGACACTATAGCATGTCATTAGGTATTACTTTCTCTAAAAGGAAGTCTTTTTGACTTTTCTTCTTCTTCATCATCTTTCTCCCGCATTTTTCTGTCTTCAGACACTCAGTTATGTTGAACAACTTCCAAAACATTTTTCCCTCCCTCTTCTTCCATTAGATCTTGTCATAGCCAGGAGTGAGATTTTGATTTTCTAGTAGACAGATTTTTCTCATGACTGAGATTGTACATGTGTGCGTGAGAAATGCCTCAATTGCATTCCCCATCTATCAACAGTTCCCTTGATTTGTGGCTGCATCACCATTTTAAGTAGAGCTGAAAGCACTGGATGTTTAGGCATCCTGTGTCACAGTGATGATATGCTGCAATGAGGAATATAATTCATATGGTGTTGCATCCTTCTTTCTTATTAGGCTTATGGGCATTCATTTGAATGTTCCCTCATTGTTAATCAAGGCTATAAGCTAGTTTTTCACTGGATTTTGTATCTTTCTGCTAGATTTTTCACTTTCTGCTGAGAGCAGCATGAATTACTATTACCCAAAGAACTAAGATTTGCACAGAGCATGATGATTTTGGTTCAGTGCTACAATACACACTGTGGCTGTTGAATGCTAAAGACAATTGTATTTCCTGTCACAGGTGATGGGAACTGACTCCACTCTTCAGGATGTGCATTTCTGTTAGATTTTTTGAGATCTGGAGGCATCCACCAATTTTTAGTGCCAGTTCTCTCTAGGTAGACCTATAAACACTTGCCTGCCTTGACTTTTCCACTTCTTGAATAACATTTTCAGCATATGCTGCTATCTATTTGCAGAAGATAGAAAAAGAGAGGGGAACATATGTCAGCTACATTTATTTACTGTTCTTAGTGCTTTAATGAGAAATGTGTATTGAAATGCAAACAATGTCTTCTCTTCTGGTCAGCATATCAGTAGGCTTTTTGCCCCAGCTAGGAGCAGAACTGGCATCAAAATTCCCCATGGAACTTATGTAAGTTTTCTTTAGTCATCTTAATAACTCCAGATTTAATTTATGTCAATGAAAAGGATTTAGAATAGAATCCTTCTGCTGCTGTTAGACAATTGGCAGAATATGGTGTTGTTATAGCATGACTCTGCTCCTGCCTTGGCACCTTCCACATGTGATTAGCAGAGTCCCTGCACAATGTTTCAGATATTTTCACTGAGCAGTCACACAGAGGAGAAAGAATTAACATCTTACGTCTCCATTCTGTTAGCACACAGCTTTTACCATTCTCCATTTAAACAGTAGTTTGGGAATTTATTTTTCTTTTGCTTTGATTGCTTCATTTCTGTCAGGATACCAGCTGGTCATTTGGAAAAATCTACACCTTGAGATACCAGGAACAGAGATAAGACCTTTATTTCCTTACCTACCTGATATTTTTAGAAAATCTTGAATACCATAGGGGGAATTCAGCAATTGAAAAATACTGCAGGAAACTTCTCAAAATCCCTTCTGAATTCCCTGATGAAGGAAATGGGATGATTTGGATTGCCTTCCTGTATAGGAGCAGGGCCTCACTATCACGTCTGTAGATCATGTTTGCAGTTGGTCTATACAGGATTGGATAGCTAAGACCTCACTGAGACCTGTGTCGGTCACCTGCCAAGCAGTGTGGTATGAGGTATGGTCCAGCTGCCTACAGCCATGTTCAAAGAGTGATTAGTTCCCACAGTTTTTCCCAGTTGATGCCTGTCTCTCCACGTGGCACTCACTCGCAGTTTTTCACCTGAGTGCCACAGACATCACAGAGCCATTTCATATCTCTTGTGTGACCAAGTGCAGAACTGCAGTATTTTCTTCCAAGCAGCAGTGAAACTAAGAGTCAGAAAAAATGTTGAAGGGGACTTCTTAAACAACTTTTTTTTTCTGGCAGACAAAATATGAAAAAAAGATCTGGGGAAAAGTTACAAAATACTGCAGCGAAAACAGTCTCTCCAAGAGTCCTGTTCTGCTCCCCGTATACTTCCTTTTTCATCTTCTTACCTAGTCTTTCCTTATTCTCTGCTTTATCTGTAAAAAAGATAGGAACAGATTTCTCTTGACAAGAATTCAAGCTTGCCTCTGTCAGCTGATTCTCCTCTTTCATAGGGTATTCTGCACTCACTGTAATTATGAAAAAAAATGAAATTGTGGTTGGATTCAGGCATGCACCAACATTTGTCTGACTCAGTCAGCCATTAGCAACATCATTTTTTCCATGTGAGAAAGTGGATTAATTGTAAACTCTGCATAATTTAATTGAAATGGTAAAATCCTGCCAATATAAAGGGTCCAGTTAGTTGTAATTGTGGCAGGAGCGGAATGTGATGTTTTCTGGGTATGCGGGAAAATAGAAACACTTACATAGAGATCCTTTTCTTGTTAAGAGACTGCTGTTTGTCATCTCTCCTGTGTAATACTGACATGTTCATGATATCTGTCCTCCAGGAGAGTAGAATTAATGGGACATAGATATTTCCCTGGCTATCATGTAACAGTATTAGGCAGGATGACTTAATCCTAACAGTTTCAGAAATCCAGTATGGTAGCTGAAATAGCAAATATAGTAAGAAAGCTGAAATTTATTCTTGTTTATATTTTCAAAATCAAATGCTTAGTGATAGTAAGCTACTGGGAGTTCTGTGTCTCTATAAAGAGAATTTTAAGAATATCTGAGAAGACAAAATTATTGAAAGAGGGAAACAAAAGTAATACATTCATTATATGCCCTTGCTGTTTTCTGTTTCTCAAGTGCTGCACTGAATGAAGGGAATCATACAAATTTAAATGTACTCTTACTGAGTCAGGGACGCCTCATCCAACTGCTTGAAGGTGAGCTAAAAAGCCCATTTTCTGTTTCATTTCTGTTCCATCTCAGACTAAGTCTTTCAGTGCATGTGAAAAATGAAAGCTTTGCTTTCAGTAAATGTGCATTATACTGGCTTCCTTTTTCTCCTTATTTCACCAGCACTTCCCCCCACTTTTTTTATTATCAGAAAGATGAAGAAAAAGTACTCCTGGTGAAACACAGATTTGTTGGAATTGAGTATGTTGTGATTAGAGCAGGACAGTACAGTCAGAATTAAGTAAATAGGTATTATATAGAAGACTTCTGCTCTGCTCTGTGACTAGAGGAGAGCATCATCCTGAAAACAGTGGCTCTCAGACTGGAGAACGTATAAAGAAACTTGTTACTGCCCATCAGTGGAAATTATGTTTGACTGATGCTTACAGTATGTTTAAGCAAGTCTCAGACAGTGTGCTCCTAAGAACATAAAGGGAAGGGTACATGACCTTCAAATTTGTAAGCAACTGCTGTAGAAACAGGGAGAACAGTTTTTACTCTGTGTGCATAAGACAAGAATGAGTGGGTTTAAAATAGAGCAACAAAGATACAGGCTACATATCAAGAAAAAGATTCATTCCAATAAGGACAGTTGATACATCTGTCAAGTCTGTGAAATCTGTATCACAGAATGTCTTTATGAATATGTTAGATGATTGTTGGAACTTAAGGTCCCTTCCAAGGCAGGCAACTCTATGGTTCTGTGAAGGTTAGTCAGAAATGTTAAAATTCTGTTTGTCCCAAGTGAGAAAGCTGAAGACTGAAAGACATCTTATAGTCTTTTCCAATTCTGTGATTCCACTATTTTGGCTTAGACAACTATTGACGGTTTGAAATATAGAAAGACAGAGAGAGACATCAGGATTCATTTTTGTGGCACTTTCTAAACGTTCACTGAAAAATTGCAGAGAAAGCTTAAGTGAAAGCATACATTTTGGTCACATTATACCTGGAGACATTTTCTGAAATAGAACTATGAATTTTTTTGTATGTAAACACTAAAGGATCAGATTTTTGCTATTAAGTTTATTTATGTTGTAATACAAGTACCATAAAATCTTGGAAATTTTGTGCAAGTACTGATTCTTTTAATTTATTCTTATGGTACTGTGATTTTTCTTTAATATCCCATGTATTTTCTATAGTGTTTTTTCATCTAATGAAATACTATTATAGTATTCTGGTTTATCAGGGTGTTGGTTTTTTTTACGTTAGATAATGCCTTTACAAAGAGGACTTAGAAGGAAAATATTCTGGCTTTTCTTATGGTGATATTTTAAGGAACTGATCTTTTACAAACTAGTGAGTAAATGACACTTGTTCATCACTTACTATTACAAAAATCTCAGTAGAGTCAGATTCTGGGAAACATATATTGCTGGTAATTATCTCAAATATGAACAATCTCTTATTACTTTACTGTGCTTTCAATAGTTGAATACTGATTAAATGGAAATAATTTTATGTATTGTTATTTGCTATCTTTTTGGCCTGATGACCAATATCTAGGTTTCTTGTAAAACATGAATAACTTAATGAACAGGATAGATAATGTTTTTTGACATAGCCTTAGCAGTTGTCTCTATAATGTTTTGTTCTTCTCAAAAAAATCATAGAAATATTTTCTTCTCAAATTAATATTTTTACTCATTTTTACTCATTTGAAACTTCCAGTGGAGTGGAAGTTTATAACTCATGATCTGACTGGGAAAGCTGGAGAGGGCTCTTTCCCCCCCTTCACCCCACTACACAATCATCTGCTGTGCCACCAGGAGCTCTCACTCTTGGCTGAAGCTTAGAGCTCACCGTCTCTCAATTCCTCCAGAACCAGCTAACAACCTGTCTTATCCCTGTCCTGCAGCAGCTCTGCAAAGCATGGCATGTATGCCTTGCCCTGACTTTCCACGTCCACTGTATGTCAGGCTGTATCTGCCCCTCCTGTGTTGCAAAAAGTGCTAAGCCCAGCAGAAACACAGCTCCAAAATTCTCTCATTCCTCACTTCCAAATCAAAAGCTGAATTCATTCTAAAACTCCTGTTAAGCCCAAAAGCTTTTGTTAAGAGCTGAGCACTTCCTGCCTTGAGAGGCACAACTTTATGTAAAAGGCAGAAAAAGCGACATGAAGATTCACAAAACCTGCCTGTAATATTAAGGAAAATTGATTAGTCGTTTTCTGGTTGTACACAAATAAGGAGTCATTCTCAATTAGTATAGTGCATAATTCAGATTTAATTTCCTTATAGGTGCCTAGCACTCAAGGAATAAGTCAAGAATCACATCCTAAAATGTGATTCTGGCTATCCATTCAGACCTACCTTGACTGAGATTTATTTTAATTTTGTTTCATAGTCAAGGTACTGTATTTCAATACTATTATCTGCCTTTTTTTAACCACTCTCTCACTCCTGCTCATAGTATCAAACATTAAAAGTTAAAATTATTTAGGCAGAGTTTTAAAATAAATATTCCAGTTATATTTTCATGTAATGAAGATATTACATATACTCTGATCAAGTTACTGGCAGTCTACCCCAGGCAAATCTCACCATAGAGCCCTCTGGTGCATTTTTCCTGCAACTGCACTGAAAAAGTACTGATGCTACTCAAAAAATCAAGATTACATTACAAATTAAAAATAAAAATAAAATAATTCTTCACAGAAGTGAATAGCATAGAAATATAGCTATTTCATGTTGTTATGGTTAGACAATGAAAAAAAAGGCAGAATTTTTTACTGTCTTTTATATTTTAAGAAACAGAGATATTAAGAATCCTTGATCCAAAAGGATCTGTGATTCTTCCCAGACATTTCTCAGCTTTTGCGCCTTAGGCTATTCTTAACTTCTAATTTGGCTAGACTTACACATATGTGAGAATTCATGGCACAGGAAGTATATAATTCAGGTGGTGGTGGTTTTGACTTTTGGATTTGGTTTCTTTTGTAATAGAGCATCTGGTGATGAGTGGGAGGGTTTGTTGTTGGGAAGGCTGGGGAAGACAATATGAGCTTACAGATTAATACAATGTAGTGGCATCAATGTCAGCAATTCTTATTTCCTATTTGTTTCTCTTCTGGATTGTTATTCATTGCAAATATGGTCACTGTCCTGAGGAAAAGAGTAATGCACAGAAACAAAACTAGAGGAGTGTGAGATTCAGATAACATATAAATCACACAAGTTGTGTAGGTGATCCATGCAGTCATTGCAGACACAGTGCCATTTTTGCTATTTCCCTAAATGCACAGAGAGAACAACATCAGAAAAGACTGACAAAAAAACATGCTTGAGAAGAAGATTGGTCAGGGAGAAGCAGAAAGAAAGGTTTTTGTATCATTAATGATGAGGTTTATTTAAGGTCTGGTTTCAGTGTAAAATTAGGGAGAAAGTATATTTCTTCTAATAATTCTCAAATATCAGCCTGGGACAATTTTGTTACTGTAACAAAAGAAGGGATGTTTCCCTTTGGTCTAATTGGAGTCAGCTGCGGCCGTGCTCAGTTTTAGGAAGTTCATGCCTTTCAGTATGAACCTCTTTTGCCATCTGCTGAAAATACTAAAGATCAGTCATCTGCAGTTTATTTTCGGATAGGTCATGTTAGGCAAATAGGCTGATGCTTCTTGTGTGCCAAGGATTGAATGTTATGCAAAAATAGGATGGGGGAATGGGAAGAGTATACGAAAATAATGCAGCAATCATTTTTTGAGCACTGTGCAATGAAACAGAACCATTCGGGCAATGCCTTGCACTAAGCTGCTTCCCTGGCAGCTCTGTGGCAGCTAGCATGCTATATCCGGACTTCAAGTTTTTGTACATTTATTCTGTCATTGCCTGAAGGATGCATGTGACTTCTTTGGAACAAAAGTGATGTTAACTGTACTTGAACAGCATAGAATGGCAAATGATGTCACTTCATTCACCTTTTCTTTAATTTTTAACAAAGGCTGGGAAGTTAATAATACGTTATTTTTTCCACCTATATTGTACATTCCTAGCCTTTCAAAGGTGAATATAAACTCAATTCAGCTCAAGATTACATTTCATAACAATCTCAGGGACAGGTGATGAAACAGCAATTTGGCATCTGAAACAGTGGCTAGCACATTTACCTCTTTAAAATTCCTGGATTTTCCAAAATTGAAAACTATTTCCATGTTAGTTCCTCAAACACTCTCAGTCTCAGAGCTTTCTGTGTCTAAAATCACAATTTAGAAAAGTGAGTGGGAAAATTTACATGCCTACAATAGAAATTTTCAAATGCTGGGTTTTCAGAGGAAGACCAGTTATCTTTATCAGTCAGGGTTTTTTGCATTGTATTTAAGTTTGGATGCTCAAAATCACAGAATCACTGAATCATTAGGGTGGGAAGGGACCTCTGGGCTTCACCCAGACCATCCCCCTTGCCAAAGCGGGGTCACCTAGAGAAGGTGACATGGGAACACATGTGGGTTTTGAATGCCTCCAGAGAGGGAGACTCCACAACTTCCCCAGGCAGCCTGTTCCAGTGCTCTGCCACCCTCAGTCTGAAGAAAGTCTTCTTCTTGTTGAGGTGAAACTTCCTGTGTTTTAGGTTAAGGCCATTGCTCCACATTCTGTCTTTGGGCACCACTGAAATGAGTCTGGC
>VWZW01004128.1:0-110566 GCA_013397115.1 Edolisoma coerulescens
CCTGATGTTGGACCCCAGAGCTGCTGCCAATAAATCTTTCCTGCAGGTGACTCTGGGACAATCCAGGAAGTCGTTTCCTGCAGCAAGGGATAGGACAAGGGGCCATTGCTTCAAATTTAGGGAGAGGAGGGCCAGATGGGATATTGAGAAGAAATTCTTCCCTGTGAGGGTGGTGAGGCCCTGGAATGGAATTCCCAGAGAAGCTGTGTCTGCTCTATCCCTGGAAGTGTCCAAGGCCAGGTTGGACAGGGCTTGGAGCAACCTGGGATAGTGGAAGGTCTCCTTTCCCATAGCAAGGAGTGGAATGAGATGACCTTGGAAGTCCTTCCCATCCAAACGATTCCATGATGAGCAACCATTGCAGAGCCTCCCCATAACATCTGGTGACTCCAATTTAGGAATTCTCTGGGTTTGTGGGGAAAGAGAAGAGGAATTCAGGCAAATCCAGCCAACAAACATGAGGAAGGGACAAAGAAATTTCCTTGGGCCCTTCCCCAGAGCCACCACGATTTGCTGATTTTCAGGATGCTCCCCATCCTCATAACTCCTTCTGGACCATGATGGATGAGTTTGAACCTCTGTCCGCCTTCCTGGAATTGCTTTGCCATTGGAAGCTGTGTCTGGGCGGCTCCCAGGGGATCAATGAGGATGGGGAGGAAGGGGGTTGTGGCCGGGGGGATTTTCCTGGTGTGGGGTTGTTGTGGATGGAAATTAATGGGGCTGGGAGATTCAGCTGCTGCCGAGGCAGCATCCAGGGATTCTTTTTGCTCCGGCACTGACGGCAGGAACATCCTGGAGCCTCCACAGCACATAAGTAACTACAATGGGTGATTCCTTAATAATTAAAGATATGCAGTGCTTGGATTGCCTCCCAGAGCCAGAGCAGATCGAGGAGAGAAGGGAGGAAAACTTCCCGTCTTACAGGAAATCTTCCCGTGCCGAAGCTCCCCGCGCCTGCCAGGGGATTTGGCTGGAATCAATTCCCCCCTCCGCCCGCAGTCGCAGGAAGCTGCCATTGGGATCCTGCCATGGATTAACTAAGCGACCTTGGAGTGCCGATTCCCTCCTTGCCATGCCTTGTTTTCCCCTCCCAGAGTTGGGATGCTGTCTGGAGGTATCCAAGTGTCTCGTGGGAGAGGTTGGAACCTCCAGAGGTTGGAGATGAGAAGTCTCAGGAGAAGGTGGGGGTGTTTAATGAGTGATCCCAGAGTTCTCTGAGATTGTAAATTTGCCTTTTTCATGGAATCCTGGAATGGTTTGGGTTGGAAGGGACCTTCAAGATCATCTTCTTCCAAAGCCCTGCCATGGGCAGGGATACTTCCCGCTATCCCAGGTTTCTCCAAGCCCCCATCCAACCTGCCCTTGGAGGTGCTCTGCCGTTCCCACCTTCGTCGTTTATCCTTAAACCACTTGGAACTTGAGCCAGCATAGGAAAAAAACAATATTCCCACCCTGGAAAGAGCATCCGGGCTGGGCAGCTGGAGCTGGATATCGCGCCCTGCTCCCTGTGGCCAGGACAGCTCGGACACGCCACCCGGGAGCCGTCGGGATGGTGAGGAGCCCTCTGGCACAGCTCGCCGTTCCCTGACAGCTCCACTTTATTCCCAGCGCTGATTCCGGGCGACACACGAGCGGATGGATGAACTCTGCTCTCCCGCTTTTCCCAGCCTTTGGAGAGAAATTGCAGAGCCCGGGGCCAAGGCTAAAAACCTCAGTTAACATTAAAGTGAAGGATCTGCCGGTGCTTCTGCCGGGGGCAGAGGGGAGCGGATGCGCTTTTCTCTGCATCCAGACGCGTGTCGGCTCCGCGGGAGGGGGTTTGCCTTTTCCCGGGATGGATGTCCCCGGCGCGGGGAGGGCGGGATGCGGATGCTGACTCAGCAGCCGCCGCTCCATTGCCTGGAAAGACGCGGAACGGCGTTTGGAGCATCGCGTTGTGGGGCTGTGCCCAGCTTCCTTTGCACCCACCCCCCCGCGGCCTCCAGGCGCTGATCCCGATCCAGGCTGAGCGACGTGACAGGAATTTGTGCCTGGGCCTGGCTTTTATCATGCAGATTGTGCATAAATCGTGCTAATTGACCCTGGAGTCAGGGATGGCTTCAAGGTCAACTTGGATTAGGCTTGGAGTATCGTGGTCTAGCGGGAGATGTCCCTGCACGCGGCAGGGGGGTTGGAATGACATAAAATCCCCTCCATCCCAAACATTTCTAGGATTTAGTGATATCACAGTGGTGTCAAACTAGTGGAAGAAGAGAACTCCACCTTAAATCCCCCTTTAAATCCCTCACCCCTGTCTTTAAGTTGCCCTTCCCCCTGTGTAACATCTCTGAGTTGGATTTTAACTTCCCAGGGTGAAAAATCCTCATTTATTCCTGCAATGAGGATGGAGGGAGAGATCAGGGAGCTGAGGGACAGCTTACAGTCAGATGAGCCAGCTGTGACCCAGCATTCCCATTCCTCTGAATCCCCTTTGCCTCCCTCTGGAGCCCTCAAATTGTTTTATCCCTGCCTGGGCTTGTGCCTGGAGCTAGCACGACTTTGCCCAGATTTCCCGGTTTGCATAAGGTTTTCCCGCTGGGATTAACCCCTTGGAGAGGCAGGGACCGCCTGGAACCACAGCCCAGAGCTGATCACCTGAATTCCTGCTAAATTCACACTGTGGGGACTAAAAGGATGCAGCAATGGGGCTCTGGATTTGCCAGCAGCTTTCCCAGGGCTGAGCCAAAGCCTCCTGCTTTTCCTGAATGTTATGCTTAACTGAGGAGTCAAAGAAATTAAAATTTGCACAAGACTTGATTTGACAAGAAATGTGTCATTCTCTTTCTGCTTGGGGTGGTTTGAAAGCAACGCTTTGCTTGGACACTAAAAAATCAGGGAATCTGTCCTTAAACATTCCTGTTCCTTACCTGCAGGATTCAGGGATGAGGATTTCTGGGGGGTTTCTGCTGGATTGGGAGGCAGGGAAAGGCTCTGGATGTCCCTGCCACGTGCAGGGTTATTATGGATAACTCAGCCAGGGATACTGGGATAATTTCCAGGGATTTCTGATGTTACTTTCTAGGAAGTAATTCTTCCCTGTGAGGAACTGGATGAGGTTGTCCAGAGAAGCTGTGGCTGTCCCATCCCTGGAAGTTTTCGAGGCCAGGCTGGACCGGGCTTGGAACAACCTGGGATAGTGGAAGGTGTCCCTGCCCATGGCAGGGAATTAAAAGAGATGGACTTTGAGATCTCTTCAACTCAAAGCTCTCTGTGTTTTTACGAAATTTAGGAGATGCCGCTGGGAATTCACTCCTTTCCGTGCCTCAGTCTCCCCAGCAGCAGGAGCAGTTCCTCCTTTCCCACCCACGGGGGAGAGATGGGAATCGCTCGGGCTTCGCTTCTTCCACCAGGGCTGGATTTTCCAAGCTCAGCACTTCTGCAGAGCCAATCCTTGGAGCTGGTGGAGTGCTGTGGGAGTGAGGAGGATGTGCTGGATACCCGAGCCGGGTGGGAGCGGACAGCTTTCCCATGGATGGGCTGATCCTGCAGCCAGGCCGGGGCAGGGGGGAGTGGATCAATACCGCGGATGCGGAGAGAGCTGGAATAAGCCGAGCTTTGTAAGTGGAGCCTGAGCTCTCAGGGCTCCCAGTAAAGGCCGTTATCTCCAGACATTCCCGTCTGTCTGGATCCTCTCACAATACAGAGACATTCCAACCAGGATATGAGTCAGCTCGCAGGGATTTCTCCCTGATCCGGCCCAGCACCACTTTGCTCCATCGGCTGACGCTGCCTGGTGTGGGTGACACCTCCTTTGGGGACAAGGACCAGCCAGGGAGTCCATCCCTATCCATCCTTCCTGATTCCGCCTGCATCCCATCCGGAACTGCAGCCACTCAGCTCCCCAGGCATCCGTGTGCTCATCCCGAAGTTATGAGGAAAACAGCCAAGGAAAAGGCACCTGGGATTATTCCTTAATTTCTGGGCTCTGAGGGTGACACAAACAATTTTCCTGGTCCACAGAGCTTCCGGCTTTATCCATGAAATTTGTAGAACAGGAGAAGGAACCGGAAAGACCCTCCAGAACAACTGATTTTTGCCCAATAAAATCCAGTTATAAAAGCACCACAAGGAAAGCTGGAAAGGGTTTGTGTTCCCCAGTTATGCCCCATCCAGGTCTCCTGGCCACATTCCCATGCTTTCCAGTGGCTCCAGTTTGGGAATCAGCCTGTCTAACCAGTCCAAGCTGGGACTGGGAGAAGAAAACAGCTGGATTTTGGGCCTTGATCCGTGTCCTGTCTCTGACCAGGAGAAATGCAAGGCAGGATGGACAAGCAGAGAATTCCCAGAGTTCTCTCCCTGTTGCCAACAATTTGTTCTCTTGAACCAGCAGTTTTCCATCTGTATTGTGGTGGCGGGTGGATTTTTCCCTCATAATGTGCCCATTATCCATGCAAAGTTTCAACATCCTGGAGCAAGGAATTCCCTGGGTGTGGAACTCAACAGCCAACAGGGTGGGAAAACTTTGCTGAGACTTGGAAAAATCAGTTCAGTTGTGAAAAGGGAAGAGCTGTGAAATCCGAGATGTTTATCCCAACAACCATTGGAAGTGATCCACACAGGCTCTTCCCAAACTGGGAGCTCTTAACTGTTCCCCTAAATGTTGGTGTTTGGCATCTTCCACAACATATTTGGGAATAAATAAAATCTGGGCCAGGGGGTGGGGGGGGTTTGGCATGCCATTCCAGCCATTTCCCTGCTCCTCCTTTCTCCCCCCTTCTCATCTCATTTCCTCGGGAGCCAAAGGAATCTGTCTGCCTGATGGATGGCTCCTGACAAGCTGAGCAGCCAAAGATCACATGTCAATAGGGCCATAATTAGGAGAATTGAGCCCTGTCAGGGCCTCCCGGAAATTTATCTGGAATCAATGGCCAATAGGGTGGAAGGAATGAAGATGTGGGAGTGTTTGCTTTGGAGCTGCCATGGATTTTTACACCCTGTCTGCACAGGGATCCTGCCGGCCGGGCCTTTCCTGCTGCCTGAAAGAGGAGAGGATTATGGAATTAGCCATGGAGATCTGCCCTGGCACCCGCTGACCCCTCTGGGGATGTGGCTGCACCCCCAAGGTGGGGACAGTGAGAGGGAAAAGTGGGATAGAGGATGGGATTCAACGTTTTGCTCTTCCTTCCAGTGGGAAAGAGCATGGCAGCGATCCCAGACACGGGTCCCTTTTGGGGCATGGGGTGGGAATTTGGGGACATGAGGGAATTTTTGGAAATGTCCCCACTTTCACAGATACCTCATGTCCCCAAATCCCCCCAATGTCCCCAAATCCCCCAATGTCCCCAAATCCCTCCCCAATGTCCCCAAATCCCATTTCCTCAAACCCCCTCCATGTCCCCACATCCCTCCCAAATGTCCCTGAAGTCCCCCCAAGGTCCCCAAATTCCCTCCCCATCCTCAAATTCCCCCAATTCTCCCCAATGTCCCCAAATTCTGCTTCTATGTTACTAATTTCCCATGTCACCAAATCCCCCCATGTCCCCAAATCTCTCCCACATCCCCAAATTCTGTCCCAAATTGCCATGTCCCCAAATCTCCCTGATTTTCCCATTTCTCAATTTTCCCAATTTTCCCACATCCCCAAATTCCCACTCCATATCCCACACTTGGGACCCCACATCAGGGCCTTGGATCCACCCAGGGATGCAGGATGAGAGAGGCAGCAGCTGGGGGCACAAGGACATTGTGACATCGTCACCTCCCATCCTCAGCTGAGACAGGGCTGGGGTCTCATCACTCCCAAATTAAACCTGGATTAAATCTCCAAGTGGGGCCCAGCCTGTCACAGTTTTCCAGGGATGCCAAAAAAAAGTTGGGATATAGTAATTGGCTTCCTCTGGAGGCTGCTAAAGGCTGGGGCACTGCAGGGATTTTTTTACTGCTCTGCCCACACTTGTGGCACTTTCTGGATGTCCCTGAATCCCAAATCTCCTGTGATATCCTTAGTACTGGTGAAGGATTGGGGGGTTTGCACTTCCTTGGACTGGGACTGAATCCTTTTTGCAATTCCAGGATTTTCAGGCAGAGAAAACCTTGGAATGCCCTGGGAAACCCTTCAGCATCTGCTTTAATGCTTTGTTGGTGCAGGGGTCAATGGCCCAGCCCCAAAACTGTTGAACCATGAAAACAGCTGAGGTTAAAGCCAGAAATCCTTTGGAAATGCTTTTGGATACCGGGCAGGAGGGAGCTGGAATCACACAAGCCAGAGGGAAGCAGCAGACTGGGAATGATCCCTCCCTGCCTGGGGAATGATGTTTGGATTGGGATATTGGGGTACCACGCTGTGGTGTTTGTCCCCCAGGATTGAAATAAACTGCAGGAAATCTTTGGAATTCCAGTCTTGTGCTCCCCATTGCTCCAGGGGGTCGACCCCACTTCCCATCCATAGATTTCACTGCCAGGATGCAGCAGGCATTCTATGCTCCCTGCACTGAGCGCATCCAGCTTGCCCATCCCACAGAATCTGCCCCTGCTCACCCAGCCTGCAAAATCAAAGCTTGGAAAAATTCCCAGGGATTAGGGCTTCAAATCAGTGAAATCATCGATTCCCTACTGGGAATCAGGGATCAAAAAGGCTCTCCCAGCTTGTTTTTGTCAGGAAAGCATCCTCATGCTCCCTCCACAGCCAAAATCCCAACTTTTCATCACATCCTGGTGTATCCACCAGTCCCCACAGCCCTTACTGAGATTCATTTCACTTCTGAAAACCCCACAGGTTTGTAGGGAAAAAAAATCAAGGAAAGGGGAAGGATCCAGAGCCCTCCAAAGGCTGTGGATACCACGGAGCTCCTAATTTATTGCTTCTGTAATTGGGGTTAATTACTGGTGACCAAATTTATCTTCTCGCCTCTCATTAATCCCAAACACAAAAGAACCCTGTTTGCAATCAATTGCTGTTTAATTACAGCACAATAGCTGCCTCCCGAGATCGAAATCCCGCCTGGCTCCAGGTCTTGAGGAGGATGGGAGTGGAGAAAGGGAGGATGAGGATGCCAGCCGGGATTGGCGTTGTGCATTCCAGGGACTTGTGAAATCCAGGGAGAGAAGTGGGAAGTCTCCTGGTTGAAGGATCAGGGAGTGGCTTTCAGCCGCAGAGAAATGAGAGGGAATGACCTCAGGTTCCACCTGGGGAGATTTGGGCTGGATATTAGGAAAAAATGTCATGGAAAAAGTTGTTAAGCCCTGGAAAAGGCTGCCCAAAGAAATGGTGGAGTCCCCATCTCTGGAGGAATCTCAAAATTACGGAGAGGTGGGATTTAGGAATACGTGGTGGAATTGTCAGTGCTGGATTAATTAGACTCAATGAGCTTTGAGGTCTTTTCCAGCCTAAAGGGTTCCATGATTCTGGGATTTGGATGGAAAACGTGTTCCGTGTGAAAACCTTTCAGGGGATATTTGGTCCAATCTGAGCCTGAAAACAGTGGGAATGGAAATTCCTTCATCTGGGAGAACAAGGAAACAAAGTCCCAGCACTTCCCAGGGCTTCAGTGTTTGGACTGAAGGTGCCTGAGGTGAGCAAGAGATTCCCCAAAGGACATGGAAATCGAGGAAGAAAGGGAAAAAATGGGAATTGTGGGAAAGCTCTTATTTCTGCAGGCAAACTCCAGTTTCCTATCCTGGATCCCCCATTCCTGGAGACGGAATTTACCAGTCCCAGGACCACACCTGAAGTCTCCAAATTGTTTTTTTTCCCAGGAGAAACATTTCCTTGGCACTGGTGCCTGTCCTGCCCCCTCATTTATCCCGATAAATGTTCTGGATTAAATAAACTCCCCTCCCAGCCCATCCCTCCCCGCCATTCCTTAGGAGCCATCCATCTCCAGGATTATTGAGCCCGGTTTGGGAGTTAGTGGGGTGTTGAAAACGCTCCAGTCTTCCCTTTATCACTTTCAGATCAGTCCATCGGATGGGAATCCATCAGGGAAAATAATGGGAGAGGTTGTGCTGATCTATGGCTCCCTGTTCCCGGATCAATCCTGCTCTTCCCCGTCCATCGTGGGGCCTGTGAGGATCCAGGGCTGGAGATACTCGACTCCCTTCTCTTAAAACACCACATCCATCAACACTTCCCATTCCTGCAAGGATTTTGTCCTGGGATGTGCTGGAGATGGGATAAAATATCTGCTGAGCCAAACAAGGTGGAGGCTGAATTCCTCATGGGATTTCAGCTCCTGACTGGAACCACTTGCTGGCGTTTATTGCATTTGTGTGGATTTAGGGATTATGAGTGGCCAAAATTTGGATTGTGCTTGAAATTCATCATATCCCAAAATGTAGCTGCTTGCAGGATGTTGCTGAGGTGGTTCATCCACCTGGGGCCAGGGGTCAGGACCAGGAGCTGAGTTTGGAGCTGTTTTTCCACCTGGGCATTCCCAATCACCCTCTTCCCATGCCCTGTGTGGATCCAGAGGGAAGAGCACCACCTACTGAGTCTCCCTCACCTCTTCATTCCCCTTTTTTTTTTTTCCCCATTTCTCAATCTATTTTATTCCTATTTCTGTTCTTTGCTTCTCCTTGGGAAAGGCAGGAGCACATTTAACTAACTCCAAGGAAGCCTCCTGATCTCTCCAGACGTTTCTGCTTGCTCGGATTTTCTTGCGTTAGTGAGACTTCCGTGGGATCTTTCTGCTTCCTGCCTTCAGGAATTAACCACACCTCCAGCCTAATGCCTCCCCAGATCCAGGTTTTCTCTTGGAGCATGTGTGGGAAATGAAACAAATTAGGTAAATTTTGCCTCAAAATCTGAATTTAAGCTAAATATTGGAGAATTTGCTAAAGCAGAAATGGATGCAGGAATATATAACTGTGGATGGGTTTTTCCATATGTGGGTGTCCATATGTAGGAACATGTCCCTGGATGTGTTTTGGCCAAGGATTTAGGGAATTAGATGGAAACTTTCACATCTGGGTTCAGCTCCCACCCTGGCACAACCCTTTTAATATCGATTAAACACTGAAAAATTCCTTGAAAACGGATTGGGAGAAACCCAGAGAAATCCACTCTGGTGTTTCCTGAATATTTTTAACTGGGAGATGATCCAACTTTTTAAGGATAAGACCTCAGCCATGTTATCCCAAAGCCCTTCATTTGCATCCAGTGCCAAATTAGACTCATTAAACTTCCTTTTGTTATTTCTTCCTGATCAGTTTATTTGTTTGAGCCATAAAAGTGTTTGTGTTTCTCCCAAGGGAATTGGGTCTGGAATTGGTACAGGATATTTTGTAAGGATTTACAAACTCCTGAGTCCCTTCACCTGCTTCCAAAGGTCTTAACACTGTGGATATCTCAGGAAGAACTTGGTGGGAAGTGGGAATGAGGAGATCCAGCTCCTTGTCGGTCCACAACATTCCCTATTCTCTTCTTCATGTCCCACGTGCAGCTGAGGGGCACCAGATCTTTCCACTGAGGAAAAAACCCCAAATGTGGCATCCCTATGGATCAAATATGGTCTGTGAGGAATGGTTGGGAAGACAGGAGACCATTTATCCCAGAGAATGAAGGGAGATGGGATAACAGCCAGCAATTATGTAAAAGGCTTCTTTACGAAGGGGAGGGACACGTTTCCCTGTGGATAGGACAAGGAATAAGGAGCTTAAAAACCAGCAAAGGAGATTTAGAGCTGTGGGATAGAGAAGGGCTGGGATTAATTGCTGGGAGGAGGGGAAGGGTGGGATCTCCAGGGATGGAGGTTTGGAGGACAAATGTGTCAAGAAGGGCTTAAAGAGAGTGGATTCATCCATGGGACAGGGGGCAGGGAAGATAAACATCCACCTGGATGTTTTTCCAGTGCTTTGGGTGGCTCACAAGGCAACAGGATTTCCACAGTGGGATGGGGGTTTTCACAGCTCAGGGGTTTCTCCTTCATGAGGCTCCTACTCATTCCTTGGAATGAACCATGTGGTGCCACATGGAGTTGCCTCTCCAAAGATTTCCCTGCCATCACTTTTCCCAGCTCCACAGATCCCAAGGTGACCTGGGATATGTGTTCATTGAAACATGGAATTGTTTTGGTTGGAAGGGACCTTAAAGATCACCCAGTTCCAAGCCCCTGCCATGGCCAGGGACAATTTCCACTATCCCAGGTTGCTCCAAGCATCATCCAATCAAGGCCTTCCATGCTTCCAGGGATGGGGCATCCACAACTTTCTGGGCATCACATCTCAGCCTCTCTCCTGTGTTTCCACCTTGGGAGCTGGAAATGGTTTTTGGGCGGGAATCATCCAGCCAAGCCGAGGTGATCCCATCACCCCACGGAAGTAAATCCGCTGATGGAGCAGAAGTCGGAAATAACCCAGCAAAAACTTGAGACAGCTCTCGCTTCCAGTAATTCCCAGGGAGAGGTGTCAGCCATGATTTCTAGGAGCCACACGCAGCAGAAAGCAGGGAATTGCTGGCAGCACTAATGAAGTTACGGCCATCCGGTGATTGGGTTAGGAGATCCTCCGGGAGCGGCCGGCGAGGTGATGGACGGAAAGCAGAACGGGAATTAAATTGCATTTCATTTCAATTTGGCCATAAATTTGATGATTTCCTCAGATAAGGAATAAAGGGGGAAGGGAGGAGGTGGAGGAGAGGAGAGGGAGGGATCTGTGGGCAGGGAGCGAGTGGGACACGAGGAATTACATTGTCCCAGTTTGTACCATTGTAGGTCATTCATCAGAAGTGCCAAAGGTTTTAGGCATAGGATGTAAATCACCTGCTCCCTATGGATTATTCACTCCAATAATAAAGATTGGGAATACAGGCTATCGAACTGCCCTGGGATTTATGGGAGAGGATGCAGTAGGTGAAGAGGGGAGATGGACCATTGTTGCCACTTTGATGGGATGCTCCACTTGGCAGCAGTGGTTTGTGTCACCTGAGTCACCTGCTGAAGTGTGGACGTGTCACCAGGGGTGGAGACATTTTCAGGCTGCAACTGATGCATGAGCCAATGAGAATTCCCGGGTTTGGATGCATCCAGAGGGACCTGGACAAGCTTGAGAAGCACGGCCATGGGAGTCTTACGAGGTTTAACAAAACCAAATGCTGGTGCTGTACCTGAGTGAGGGTCAATCCCAGGGTCAATCCAGGCTGGGGATGAGCAGATGGAGCAGCACTGGGGAGAAGGTCTTGGGGATGCTGGTGGGTGAGAGGCTGGACATGACCCAGCCATGTGCACTTGGAGCCCAGAAATCCAATCATATTCTGGGCTGATCCCACAATGCTGGCAGCAGGAGAGGGGGGAATTCTACCCTTCTGCCCTGCTCAGGTGAGATCCCACCTGGAATGCTGCATCCAGCTCTGGGGTCTCAGCACAGGAAGGACATGGAGCTGTTGGAACCAGTCCAGAGGAGGCACTAAGATGATCAGAGGTATGGAGCAGCTCTGCTGTGAGGAAAGCCTGAGAGAATTGGGATTTTCCAGCCTGGAAAAGAGAAGGCTTGGCGTGACATAACTGGGGCCTTCCAGAACCAGAAGGAGCTGAAAAAAAGATGGAGAGGGACTTTTTACAAGGGTCTGGAGTGCCAGGAAAAGGGGCAATGGCTTCCCACTGACAGAGAGTAGGTTTAGATTGGGTATTGGGAGGAAATTCTTCACTGTTTGCATGGTGATAATCATAGAATCATGGAATGGTTTGGGTGGGAAGGGACCTTCAAGACGATCTTGTTCCAACCCTTCCACTAGACCAGGCTGCTCCAAGCCCTGTCCAATCTGGCCTTGGACACTTCCAGGGATGGGGCAGCCACAGCTTCTCTGGGAAACCTGTGCCAGGCCCTCCCCACCCTCCCAGGGAAGAATTCCTTCCCAGAGAGAATCAAAAATCTCCAGCACTGGAATCTAATACTGGAGAACTTCCAGAAATACTTGGGGTTCATTCCAGTTTGGTGACACTGCAGTTCCAGGCCCCGGCAAAGCTACCAAATTAACTCATGGGAATGAGAAACATCTTCACGGCAATATTGCCCTGGAATGTTCACGGGATCACTGGGAAGCACTCAAGGGACAGGCTGTACTACATTTCCTTAGCACACTGATATCTCCATAGCTGAATAATCCACTCCCTGAGATACTGGAATTCCCTCTGGATTTTGGGACATCTTGAGGTCTCAGTACAAGGTGTCATTTTTAGGCCAAAATTGTGACATCTCTCATCATTCTGCTTCTGAACATCTGTGTGTGTCAAGGCTTCTGTCCCAAACTGGTGACATCCTTGGATATCTCAGTAAGTTTCAGCCTTATTTTGCTGTGTCTTGCAGAGTGGGGAGATTTTCATCCTGACTGGATGAAGGACTGGAAGCACTTTTGGTGGGATACCTGGCTATCCCATAATTTGTGGGATATCTGGATATCCCATAATTTGTGTTAAAGTGATGGTGTGGTGCACAGCCCTAATTTCCATGACTAAGAGATGGCCATTCCTTGAAATGCGATGGATGGACTCAAAGGATGGAGCTGGATGTGAGGTGACTCCATGTCCAGCTCCAGTTCAGCATTTCCCCAGTTCAAACATGGGAAGCTGAACCAGCTTCTGATGGAGACTTTCTCCATTGATCCTTCTCCTCGTGAGTCTGAGACCCTTCTGATCCCAGGCTTGTCCCAGAACTTCAAACATGGAATGCAGCTTCACAATCCTCTGGGACTTCACTGGAGGACCACACACGTGGAATCTGCAGGAATATCTTCTCCTGTGAAGGCTGGATGGTGAAAACATCAGCAACACGACTCAGGGATGTGGTAAAGAAATTCCAATGGGATGTTGTAAGTCCTACCAGGAGCAGCTGAGGGAGCTGGGAGAGCTCAGCCTGGAGAAAAGGGGGCTCAGGGTGGACCTTCTTGCTCTCCACAATTCCCTGAAAAGAGAGTGGAACCAGGTAGGGGTCAGGCACTGCTCCCAGGGAACAAGGGACAGGACAAGAGGAAATGGCCTCAAGCTGTGCCAGGGGAGGTTCAGGTTGGACATCAGGAGGAATTTTATCATGGAAAGGGTTGTTAAGCATTGGAAGGGGCTTCCCAGGGAGGTGGTGGAGTCCCCATCACCAAGGGATGCCTGGACGTGGCACTCAGTGCTCTGGTCTGGTTGACAAATTTGGAATCAGTCACAGGTTGGACTCAGTGATCTTGGAGGTGTTTTCCAACCTCACAGATTCTGGGATTCTAGAATTCTGTGATTCTGTGGCTCTTTGTTGATGCTGAAATTTTCTGGGACAGTCCCAACCCCTGGATCTGCATGATTGAAGCTACAGAGCCGTGCTCTGAACGAGGCCTCTTGGATCTGTGGCTGGATCAATCATCCCACAGGACACACCATCACATTCCCACATTCCTGCTACACCCGGCTGCCATGGGGACAGGACATGGATGACCTGTGCTGAGCCTGGGAGCTGTTTTGTGCTGGTCCAGCAATGCCAAATGTGACAGGAGCTTGGCCTGCCCTTGAGGCCAAAGCTTTTAAACTCATGTGAGAGAGAGGCCAAAGATATTCCCCATCAATCTTTACCCCAGAGCTCCGGCTGCCGCAGGAATGGGAAGGAATTGGATTCCAGCAGCAGTTTGGCAGTTTTGTGGGCATAATTAATACACGTCATTGCCAGGAATTCCTGTGTAGTCGTACAGATTTTGATACGTATTTGGGATAGTCCTCTGGAGAGAGCAGATGGGAATCTGTTTTAAAGGGAATCTTTAGTGGAAATTCCGCATGTTCAAAGTGAGGGATTACAAGCTTTCCCAAAATAATGACTGGGAGGTACAAGAGGAAAAAAATGCCGGAATCTATTTCACATGCACAATAATTTACTTTTAGATGTGCAGTAAAGATTTTATATGCACAATAATTTACTTTTACACGTGCAATGATGTTTTTACACACGGAATCATTCATTTTTATGGATAGAAGCTGACCAATTAAAAACCCGGGTGTTAAACATCCCTCCCACTAATCCTGAAGGATTTGTTTTGGATTAAAACTTCACTCAGGCCTAACATCAACACTTTCCTGCAGGATTATTGTTGATTTTCCAGCTGGTTCCATGTGCTGCGCCTGATTCTTTTCCAGTTCACCCCCATGGGAAGCAGAAGCAGCTCCATGGGCTGTTGGGAAGGGATGTGAGGGACATATCACCAGGACTGTCACTTGCTTTTCCCCGTGATCCATCCTGGTCAGCTGCCTGAATCTGCGGGAGGAATATCAGCCCCAGCAGAAAAAGATGAGAAAACATTTATAGGATCATGGAATCATGGAATGGTTTGAGTTGGGGATTTCCAAGATCATCTAATCCAACTTCCTGTTATGAGCAGGGACACCTTCTACTAGACCACGGGAATTCCCATCCACGTCTCATCCAAGCTGGACTTGAGCAATTTCAGGGATGGGGCAGCCATAGCTTCTCTGGGAATCCCATTCCAGGCCCTCACCACCTTTACATGGAAAAATTTCTTCCCAATATCCCATCTTTTCAGTTTTAAGCCGTAGTGGTGGGATTTTCCATCAGCGGAGCTGAGCAATTCCAAAACCAATTTAAAGACTCCAAAGGGTCCACCCAACTCAGAGGAAAAGAGATAAGGCCATGAGAAATTCCAGCTGTTGAAGGATCAATGGAAAAACTTTGTTCAGAGACCTCTGATCTGCTCCCATCTTTTTTTCCGTGAATCTCTTCACTTGGCCAAGTGAGATGAGGTTGGAGCTTCCATCCCTTAGGTGAATATTTTGATCAGACAGCACAAGTTTAGGGGTCTATTTTTCCTCACTTTTCCCTGCATATTTAATTCCGTATTTAAATGGGATACACTTTGGAGCCCTCTATCCAGGATGGATTATTAACCTCCAGGAAGTTGAATACAAAGGGAAATATCTCCTTGCTGTCCCTGAAGCTTCATCCCCATGGAAAACCGTCTGCTGCAATGAATGGGCAAATTCACAGTCCATAGTTAATTCCAGGATGAACTGAAGGAACAAAGGGACTGAAGAAATTAAGGAATGCTTCGCAATATTCCAGAATCTGGTGGATTAAATGCCCCAGCTCAGGCCAGGAGGTCACCTCCAAGCAGGGCTGTCCTGGTCAGGCTGAGTCTTTGCCAGTGGCAACTCAGTTACTTTGAGTGGGAATCTCAAATTACTGCACACCTGGCAGATTCCAGGGAAGAAGAGGTGGAAGGGACTGGAAATAGAAATAATAGCCCCCAGTCTAGGAAAAAAGAGGTTCAGAGGATCTTTTTCTTTGGACAATGTGGGAGAGGAGGGAAGGAAAAGAGGAAAGTGGATGGTCAAGTGTAACAAAACAGCACAAACCAAAACACTCTCCCCTGGAGAAATCCCAATCCTGAAAAATAAACTGGTTTCGAGTTCATAAATGTTCAGTAGGAGCCTGATGCAGCAGGAAGTGGAAAAATTTCTTTTCATCCAAAATTTCTATTTTTTCAAGAAAAAAATGCTTCCATGGAAACTTTTTTTGAAGGATCCTGTTCCACCAGCTTTAACCACTGGAGTGCTCAAGGCTCTGGTTATGAGTTATTTTGAGCAAGGAAATTGGGGGAAATTGGTGAAAATGTCAAGCCATGGGGAAATCCAATGGAAAAAATTATGTGGAATGGTTATGGATCAATGTCCTAATAGAGGGGGCAGGAATTCTGCTGGTTGGTGGTGTCTGCACTTGACAACACTTCCCACAGAAAGGGACTGAGAAGCACCTTAAGGATTTACCAGCAAACCATACTAAAAGTCATCTCATTCCAGCTCCCTGCCCAGCTTGGATATATTCCACTATCCCAGGTTGCTCCAAGCCCCATTTTGGAACACTTCCAAGGATGGGGCAGCCACAGCTTCTCTGGGAATTCCATTCCAGGGCCTCACCGCCCTCAGAGTTAGCTCAGAACAGCTCCTTGATTATTTTTCAAGGTTCATGGAAAACTAAAATTTCCTGAAGGACAATTCAGCTGGTAAAAAAAAAAAAGAGGGAATGGGAAAATGAGAATGATGAGAAGGGATGGTTAAAAAACAACCAAAGTGCCCCCAAAAGGGTCATTTCCCCCTACCATGAGTGACACTTGTTTGAAAAACTGGCTTAGAGGCAAAAGGACAGTGACAAGGGACACATCAAATGGGGAAAAAAAAAGGAATAAAGGACATCGGATTTGCACAAAAATGGAGAAAATCAGTGAGATGAGCAAAAAGCCGGGAGAGGCTCTGGCCAGTAGAGCTGAGGCCAGCAAAGAGTTGAAATACTTTGGGAACAGAAGGAGCTATAATAACCCCGGTATTGATTCCTCCTTGGAAGGGAAATGTGCAAAGCAGGCATTTTCCAGAGATATTTGTTTTGTATTTGGAGGGAAAAGCAGATTTGTTCCTGATTAAAGGGAAGGGATGGTTTACAGGCTGGCATTAAGTGGGGAACATTCCAAATAGCGCCTCTTAATAAAACACTCAACGTGCTAAAAACAGGGATTAACTCTATCCAAGTGTTTTCTAGGATGTGGCCAAGAAGGATCAGGGTTGGTTTTCAAGATCCCAAGGCAGGGAAATCCAAGGGACAAGAGGAAAACTGGTGTCATGTCAGTACATTAAGGAATGGGAATGACTTGGTTAATTATTGCCCGCCATTGATTCCAGGCAAAATGAGGGAACACCTCACCAGGACTCGATTAATAAGAATTACAGGAACATGATGCTAATCAGCAGGGGGGTTATGGGAAATCGGTCTTGTCAAATTAAGCAGCTTTTATAAACGCAATTAGAAGAGGGAGGATAATTAACGAACTTGCAGAGGGTTGGGATTGAGTTGCTGTGGGAGATGTTGAAATCCAGAAGTTTTGGTCCAAAAAATGGAATTTGAGAAGTGGGAATTACAATGGGAGTTGTGTCCATTCCTGGAATCCCAATGCTTTAACCACAACATTCACGTGGTGTAGTGACATCCCAGTAATATCCATGCAGGCTGTGAGATCCAAAACCTTGGAAATGTTTATGGTTTTTGACGCTCAAGTCCATACATTGATGAAGAAATAAACTCCAACGTGGCTCCTCATAATGAAGGCAGCGAATGGCTGTGACTTGTCACCAAAAGGGACAACTGGGACACGTTTTGGTATTGAAAGTTTGCACCTAAATAAATTTAGGATAAATTGGATTTGTGTTGCCCTCCTCTCCCTGTTGTCCCACCATCCCAAGTCCAGAGGAGGTCACTCAGTTGATCAGACTACAGCCGTTCTGCTCTGAAGCCAGGCTAGGAGAGTTGGGAATGTCCAGCCTGGAGAAGGGAAGGCTCTAAGGAGAATTTAGAGCCCCTTCCAGTGCCTAAAGGAGCTTTAGGAGAGCTGGAGAGGGACTCTGGAGAAGGGATGGAGTGTCAGGACAAGCAGGAATGGCTTCCCACTGCCAGAGGGAAGAGTTAGATGGGATATTGGGAAGGAATTCTTCTCTGTGAGGGTGGTGAGGCCCTGGCACAGGTTTCCCAGAGAAGCTGTGGCTGCCCCATCCCTGGAAATGTTCAAGGCCAGGTTGGACGGCGCTTGGAGCAACCTGGAATAGTGGAAGGTGTCCCTGCCAATGGCAGAGAGGTGGAATTGGATGATTTTTAAGGTCCTTCCCACCCAAACCATTCCATGATTCTATGACTGAGATGTCAGAGTCTGCTTTGGGTGGTGACTGATGGGGTCACCTCTGTGGTGTTGGGCAATATCCTCTCAAGCCATCCCAAATGGAAAGATCTCCTTTCCCCAGGCTGCAGGATGAGTGTGTTCCACGAATTTTAACCTCAGACGTCTGTATTTTGGCTGTGGGGAGAAGTGGCTGCTGACTGTGCTTCCTTCTTGGAATCATGGAATTCTTTGGGTTGGAAGGGATGTTAGGAATCATCAACTTCCAACCCCCTGCCATGGGCAGGGACACTGGTGCCACTCTAGAGTTGGATGTGACTGTTCAACCACATCCTAAGGGATGAACCTGATGGGGAAATCAGGAATATCAGGCCGTGTCCCTGATTTCTGATCGACCTGCTCCATTCCCTCTCCCATTCCCATGCATCTTCCCCTCCTGCACTCCATAAAATGCCTCCTCTCAATTGAGATGCTCTGGTTTATTTGGGCTGCGAAATCCACTTAAACCTTTTTAATTTGTCTTGTTTGGATATAGGCATCATTTGGATTGTGTTTTATGGGCACCCAGATCATTTTCCTTCCTGTAAATCGTCCCTTTAGTTACTGAGGCTTCTGGGAAGTTGTAAATCCTCCCTCCCATCCTTTCCATGGAGTTTACGTTGTTTTACAGCTTCATTAATAGGTTCTCTCCCAGCGAGGTTGATGAAAGTTATTGACCTAATCATAACCTATTAATTATGACAGTAAATCCCACTCTTGGAAATGTTTTACTGAGCAAATGTTACTTGGAAAATCTGCGGGTTAAACTGCAGATCCAAGAACTTTATATCTCCTGTTCACTGCCCCAGCCATGAAACCTTGGGAGAAGCTCGCGGAGTCCTGCTGGCTTGGGAAAGTTCTCGTTTAGGGAGAACTCAGTTTTCCTGAATATCGGCTCTACATGTTTGGATCTAACATGGAAATTGGGGTGCATCCAGTTCGCCTTCTGGCTCTTAGAATCATGGAATCATTCAGGTAGGAAAAGCCCTCAAGTCCAACCATTCCCCAGCACTGCCAAAGCCACCACTTAACCGTGTCCCCAAGTGCCACATCCACATGGCTTTCAAATTCCTCCAGGAATGGTGACTCATCCACTGCCCTGTTCCAGTGCTTGATAATCCTTTCATTGAAGGAATTTTTCCTGATATCCCATCTAAACCTCCCCTGGTGCAAGTTGAGGCCATTTCCTCTTTTCCTTTTGTTTTTAACTTTGGGAAAGAACAATTAATAAGGAAGTTACTGACTTCTGTCCAAGGCCCACCAGAGGTAGGAGAATATCCCAAAAATCTGCCTTGAGAGATTGTGGACTCCTCATCCCTGGAAGTGTTCAAGGCCAGGTTGGATGAGGCTTGGAGCAACCTGGGACAGTGGAAGGTGTCCCTTCCCATGGCAAGGGGTTGGAATGAGGTTATCTTTAAGGTCCTTTCCAACACAAACCATTCATGGTTCCATGATTTTTCCCAATCACATCCAGGACAGGTGTTTTTGTTGGAAAAACACAACTCCAAAAGATAACATTCCTAAAGCTGGACAGGGATCCCCTAAAACCAGGCAAGAAATGTTTCTCTTCCCTAAATCTCTCCCTTCCAGAGGCAGGTTCTGCCCCATTGCCCCTGCTGGAAGTGCTTCTTTAGGATACATTCCCTGTAGCTCAGCTGCTGAGCGAGCAGCTCCCTTCTGCATCCTCAAATCCCTCAGGAAAACCACTTTGCTTATGAGGCAGAGAGAGAAAGGTCTCCTGGGAACCCAAGTGCTTCCATCAGCCTTTCGGAGTAGCCATCCGTGGTAGGAACTGTGAGAGGTCCCAGCTGGGTTCCAGGGTCTGGATTAAATAAGCATTAAAAGTTCGGATATGCACATGGAATTCATTGGAGAGACACACATGGGTATCCATTTATCCAGAAACTTCCAGGATCCCACCTCTGTGTCCCAATGTGTGTCCACATATTCCAAGTTCATGCCCCAAACACACAGTTGAAAGCAATAAAAATGCTCAAAGACCTTTTTCCTGCTGGATACCCCAAAATCATGGATTAGTATCCCACTGTGCAGCCAGGGAAGCTGCAAGGAAGTGTCTCAAAGGGAGGAGGAGACAGGAGTAAGGGATGGCTATCGCTCCAAATCTCATGGCAAGGTCATAGCAGCACTGCAGGTTTGGATGGGATATTGGGAAGAAATTTTTCCCTGGGAGGGTGGTGAGGCTCTGGCACAGGATTCCCAGAGATGCTGTGTCTGCTCCATCCCTGGAAGTGTCCAAGGCCAGGAGAACCTGAGATAATGGAACGTGTCCCTGCCCATGGCAGGCGATGGGACTGGATGGTCTTTAAGTTTCCTTCCAACGCAAACCCTTCCATGATTTTATGATTCCATGAAGATCAAGAAGCAGGAGATAAGAAAGAGAGTATGAGGAAGGGATGCAGAGGAAAGAGGTGAGGTGGAAACAGGAAGCTCCTCTCTAAGGCTGTTTAAAAAGAAGCTGAGCATGGAAAGACAGAGAAGATTGTAAAAATTTTGTTGGGATTTTAAAAATTTTTCAAAGTTTCCCAGAGGATTCCAACAATTCTAATGTCTTCTGGAATGACAAACTCGCATGACCACAGAGGTTCAGCTCCTCTTGCTTCTTTCTGTGACCCCATTTCTGTTCCTCCTGTATCATTCTTGATATAAAAATCAGCTCCTTTTCCACCACTTCCACAATTTTACCTCTTAATTCCCACTGAAGCTTCCAATAAAATTTCCTTTTGGTGCTGCCTGGAGCAGACACTGAACTATTTGATTTTTGCTGGAATTGTCCATTGTTTCACACACTCTGTACCAGTCTCCAAACACATTCCTGGGAATTTTGGGTCTGTTTCCATGACTGCAGTTGGAATAACTCCACTCACACACTTCTGGAGTTTGGGAGCCACATTGGGATTTGCATACAAAGCACAAAGCACTTGGAACAACCTGGAGAAGCCTCTTCACTTCCAGACATATTTTCCATGTGTCCATCATAGGGAATAAGACCTTGTCAAGTGCATAAATACCAAGAGGTATTTTGGATAAAAATTTTGTGGGATATGAAGGCCTCGTATATTTTGGAAGTGCTCCATTTTCCTTCAGAGCTTTTGTGGAGATGTGAAACTGGGAGAGGGATATTGGATGATCCATGGGTGGAATCCCAAGGGACAAAAATGGAAAAAAAAGAGTAGACTGAAGAGTGGAAAGAGTGTGGATTTCTCTCTCCTGACTCCCTGTTTTCCAAAGGGTTCATTTTTCCTTGAAAATGGTGTTTATGGAGAAAGTGACCTATTGGCTTGCCACAATCCCCGTTCTCTGCAGGAAAATCCTGGATATGGGTGTTGGAACAGAAAATTACTTTCCCAAGGTGCTTGAATAATTCCCAAGGCTCTGTTTCACTGCTGTAACGGCAGAGAGGAGGAGTTTTATTCCTCATCAGGGATCCCAGTTTTGGAATAGAGGATCAGCCATTGACCTGCAGGAATAGCTCAGCAGAAAAGTCATTCCTCATTGTCCCTCTTCTCTGGTTGAATCCCAAAGCATGGATGGGACTCCTACTGGTCTGCAGGAGTGGGGCAAAGAGAAGCATCAGAGGTTTGGACACCCCCCAAGCTGAAAAATTAGAGTTTTGGGGCAAGTTACGCTTCCTTCTGTAATTAGAAATTATTTCCAGCCCCGACTTCCAACTCCTTCCCAATATTCGTTACCCTTTCATTGGTTAAAAATGAAATAAATTTAAATTAATAATTTATATGAATAATAATAATAGTTCATATCCTCAAATAGACAAATTGTTGTCAAAGTGTTTTAGGAGATGCTACAGTTCCATTCTGGGCTTCCTCATCTTTTTTCCCTTTGGATATCAAGGGGTGAAAATGCAGTGCATGCCTTTGGAATTCTCACAGCAATGGCAAAGGCAGGCTTTGGCCCCGGGCCACCACAAGTGCCACTAAATATTCCAGAATTGTCATTTTTAGGGATGGAGAGAGGGAAAAGGAAACCCAGTGGGAAATGATACGATCTTCAGGAGAAGGATTCTGGCCTGAGGAATCCATGGATGGAAAGAAAAGGGGGGAAGGGAAAAGATGGGAGTGAGAGAACAGGCCCAGGGTGAAGAAACTGGGCAAAAAGAATGCGCTGAGTTCTGCTCTGTTTTCCGCCCCTGGGCTCGGACCCACACAGCTCATTGCATGTAATTCGTCCAAAAATAGCTGGATAGCCCTGGAATAAAGAAAATTCCTGGTGTATTCCTAAGTAACCTTATCTCCAGCACCTCTGACAGCTCCTCCTTACCCTGTGGGATGTATCCAACAAACTCCATCCATGCCAAGAGATGTTGGTGGGTGACAAAGAGAGAGCAAGTCATCCATATTTTTTCTTCCAGGACCCAGGAGGGGCTGAGGCTGAGGCTGAGGCTGGAGGTCATGGCTGATCCTGGTGCTGATGGCACAGAGCTGTGAATTCCCGTCCTGGTGCCGCCGTTCCTCCCTGTGAGGCTCATTCCCTTCCGGAAGCGGGACAGGCCGGCGCAGCCGAGCGCCAGAGCTGTCGAGAGATGAAATCAGAGCTGACCCAGCTTGGGTTGCAGGGACGGATTTCAGTTCCTATTAATAATTCAGGGATCCCCTGGGGGCAGGAAGATGACATCATATCCCATACTTTTCCCATTGTCACCCTACCTTCCTCTTCCCTCTTTCCCATTGTTCCTCTGCATCCAAAGAGTTGGGGACACCTTGGCACCACGTTGTGTTACTCCCAGAGACCACGTCTCCTAGAAACAGAATTCCCTGTCCTTGTTTGCCAGAGGTTTGGTCTGCTTCAGCCATCCAGGGAAGGAGAATAAATGCTGGGAATCATTTTCTGTCTCCAGCCTTTCTCTGGAGAGTTTGGTCATTCCAAGATGGTTTTACTGAGTCAGTTAGAGCAGTTTGGTTTTGCCTCTTTTTGGAAAGGATTGTAGGGAAGAAATAGAGAAAGGTCCTAGAAAAATTCCAAGTAGAAAACAAGGCCTGAATTTCACAGAAAATTGTCCTGGAAGGATCTTGCAGTGTGGAATAGTGCCGGAATTTTTTTTCCAGCTGGTTCATGGTGGGAATACAGATCGTGGCTGTGGTTGTGGAGGTGGAGGTTGTCACTGTGAGGGTGACACCTGTCACCACTGAAGGAATCCTTTCCTTCAGGTCCTCCTTTTCTTCAGTCCTGGAGCTCAGCCATCCGTGCAACCAAACCTGCGGGAACGCGGCTTTTTTGTGAGCATCCCTCCATGGCCCTTATTCCACAAGTTCAGTGAAATTCATGACCTTTGGTGTCAAAGTCCACCCTTTTGGTGGTATTGGCAGTATTGGAGGGAGACAGGGGTTGGAAAATATATTGGAAGGATCCAGGGGAACCAATAGATCATGGAATCATGGAATGGCTTGAGTTGGAAGGGACTTTAGAGATCACCTAATTCCAACCCTCTCCATGGACAGGGGACCTTCCACTAGACTGGGAGCCCTCTCCAGCCTGGTCTTGGACACCTCTTTAGATCTCTAAATATTTTCTGGATACTTTGCCAGGATTGTGTGAAAAATGTGACAAGGAGGGAACAATAGCTTTCCTGGGAGAAGGCTGAAAGTCCTCCTGTATGTGACTTGTGGAACCCTTCCTGCACTTTTTGGGACACTCAGATACCCCAAGTTTACTCCTCATTTTCCTTTTTTCCTTTTTTTTTTCCTCTGTGCAAAGTACATTCTTCATATGGAATTATTCCTGGGGAATTTTGAGATCATCCTGGGTCAGTTCAGTCCCACCACAACTGTGCGGCAGAAGTTTCAGCCATGGCCAGGGGTATGGCAGAGCCCAAGGCATTGTGTCACTCGCTTAGAAATTCCCAACAACTGGATTTGCTCCAGGAGATGGACCTGAAGGATGGATTTGATCTGACCCCACCGTGGGCATGGGTTGTGCTCATCCCCACATGACCAAATCACCCGTGGTTGAAGGGTGATGGGGACTTCAGCTGTGCCAATGTCTCCACTTGTGTCTCAAAAACATGGATGAGGAGTTCCTCTGGATTTGCAAAAGTTCTTGGAGCTTCCAATAAACATCCTCATTCCTTGCTTCCCCAAATTCCTTTCTTTGAAGCTTTATTTAGGAACAAAGGGCTTTTCTGGACCTCTGCCATGAAGTGTCTCCACCCCTCTCTCAGCACAGCCCAGAGAAATTCCCTGCAGCCTCCAAACCAGCTGAACATCCCTAATCTCCTCTTATCCCATGTTCTTCCTCTCCTGAGTGTCTCTTGGTTTGGAATCAGGTCCCACATAGTTCATTTTCCCCTGTTTAATTTCCCAACCTCCTCTTTTTCCTCAAGGATTCCAAGTGTTAACACAAAGAACCTCCAGCTGAGCCATCTGATTTATCCATCTCCTCACCTTGACTTTATTTCCTGGTCACAATTCCGAGTGCTAATGTTACATTCCTGGTTTAAGTACCTGATTTATCCACCCTCACCTCCCCCATTACTTCATGGTACGGGTTTGAAATGTTAATTTTAATAATAAAAGTTTTACGCCCCCGGTGCTTTCTGCGCTAACACGAGGACATTATTTCCTAGGACGAGGGTTTTAAAAGCTAATGTCCTAATGCTGCTTTAATTGTGGGATTTATTCCTGCTAAGGCAGCTCCTGGAAGCATGTGGGGGCAGGAGGAAATCCATGGCTGGTGGCAATGTCTCTGCTGGTGTTTGGTGGGAAGAGCAGATTCCTGAAGCCCAGTTGGAGAAGGAAAAGTGCTGATTTTCCCAAGGAGGTAACCAAGGCTTCAAAAACGGTGATGATGCATTTAATGCAAGAGCGGTCTTACAGAGGAAGACAGAATCATGGGATTATAGGATCATTTAGGTTGGAAAAGCCCTCTTAAGATCATTGAGTCCAACTGTTAACCAGCACTGCTAAGGCCACCACTAAACAGTGTCCCCAAGTGCCACTTTTATGTCTTTAAAATCCCTCCAGGGATGGTGACTCCAACACTGCTCTGAGCAGCTGTGCCAAGGCTGGACAACTCTTTCCATGAAGAAATTTTCCCAATATCCAATGTAAACCTCCCCTGGTGAAACTTGAGGCCATTTCCTCTTGTACTGTCCCTTGTTCCCTGGAAGCAGAGCCTGACCCCAACCTGGCTTCACCCTCCTGTCAGGGAATTGTGGAGAGCCAGAAGGTCCCTCCTGAGCCTCCTTTTCTCCAGCCTGAGCCCCCTCAGATCCCTCAGCTGCTCCTAGCTCTCCAAACCCTTCCCTGGCTCTGTTCCCTTCCTTGAACACATTCCAGCCCCTCGATGTCATTTTTGTCATGAGGAGCCAAAACTGATCCCAGAATTTGAGGTGTCAGTGAAGCCCTGATGATGCAGATCCAGCTTCTCCTGGGTCTCTCTTCATCTCTTCCATCCTCTTCCAAAGGAACACAGCTCCAAGGACCTGGCACAGCTCCAAGGCCCAGCTGGAGTGGGCATGTAGTTTGGGACATGGGTGGACAGCCCATCACAGCTGGAGATATGGAAAACCCTTGGGAACTGGAGGGTCTTTCCCAAATCTGCCACTGTCAGGTTTATGGGATGGAGGGAGGGTCTGGTCTCCATGGGCAGCACCACAGCAAAGGTGGGACCAGCACAGTCAGTCAGTGCTGGAAAGGTCTGGTCTCCCTGTGGCACAGGTGGGATGAGTGGAACGAAAATTCCTGGATATTCCGCACCACCTGAACACCAAGAAAGCAAATATGAGGCCAAGGAGAAACTCCACGTCCAATAGCTGTTGAGTTGGGCATCATTATCCATCTTTCTGGACTCACAGCCCTGCTGCAGAATGGCATAAAGGTTAGGGTTAAGCTGGATGGGATTTTAGGGAAAGGTTTTTCATCCAGAGGGTGCTTGGGCACTGGAACAGGCTCTCCGAGGAAGTGGTCAGAGCTCCAAGCCTGGCAGAACTCAGGAAGCCTATTGGCTCTCAGGCTCATGTTGGGATTTTTTGGGAGTCCTGTGCAGGGTTAGGAGTTGGACTCTGATCCTTGTGAGCCCCTTCCAGCACAGGACATTCCATGAAATATGTGGTTCAAGGCACAGCTGGAGCAAAGCATGGACCTGCTGGGCTGTGGATTGGGATCAGCACTGGAGGTGTTGGTGGGTGACAACAAGACTCGTTCACCTTTAGTGGCTTGACCCAACGATCTTCTCCGGAATTGCTGCCGAGGATGATTGGATTGCTCTGACAGGAACTGGGAAGTTGCTGATGCAGGGAACAAAGGTCCTAAAGCTGCAGCGGCAGCAAAACGCCATCCTGATGTGTCACAGGGACAGCCCTGGCGGCAAGGAGAGCTCCTGCCTCCCCATTGTCACCCAGGCTGGAGATCAGGCTGAGGACGACCTTCCTGTGCCTCCAAATCAAGCCTGGATTTTAATTCCATCAAGGAGAACTCAGACTCGGTCTGGCCTGGGAGGAGGGATGAACTTGAACACCTGTGGTGTTTCTGGGAATCCAACCCATCCCGACACCCTCAGTGGAGGGAGAAGGTGTGGTGTCCACTGTTCCACTGTTGTCCTGCTCATAGGATCCTGGGGACAACAGTGAGCCACCTGGACGTGACCTGAGCGTGTCACCTGCTCCAAAGACATTACCTGGCCTCATTTATTTGCTGCTGTGGGGACAGAAAGTGCACGAGGCCACAGTGGGGGAGTGACAGGAATGCAGGTGTCTGAGCACCTGCAAATGTGGCACCACAAAAAAGGGGTTGTGCCCATTTCTCGGGGGGCACAGCTGGACCCCCTGCCCAAGCCCCCACCTGGGCACCAATAAATTAATTAATGAAAATAAAGCCTGAGCTCTTTGCCTTCTGGTGACCTCTGCGTGTTTGCTGTCAGCTTTCCTATGGATCCGATTTCCCTTTTTCTTTGTTTTTCCTTGGATTAAGAAATTCTCCCGTTACAGAAGTCACTTAATGTGGAGGGGAAGAAAGTGAAAATTCAATTGAATAAACAGCGAGGGCACTTTTTTTTCTTTGCTATCTGTAAAAAAAGGAAGAGTCCAAGCAGCAGAAATTAATGTTCAATTGAATAAATACCAATAACACTCCTTCTTTTTGGCTCCTTCAGCTTATGGTGCAAAGATAGTGAAAATTCAATTGGATTTTAATAACAACTTGCCCCATTCCCAAAAATACAACCAAAAGGTGAGAAAGGGACCCTGACTTAAAATCAATGATAGAAAAGATAGGCGACATCATCAAAATTATATTAGCCTTAATAGTCAATCAATTAATGAAATCTCCCAGTTATTTAAAAAAATAAAGGCCTGTGGAGGGGGGTTTTTTTGCTTTCCTGATGAAGTTTTCTGGTGGGATCTGAAAGCTTTTTGTCCCACCTTCCCTGCCCACCATTAGGGGCCGTTTATCGAAGTGACAGTTCCTTTATCTGGGAAGGAGGGGGGAAAAGGGAGAGTGCTGAGGCCACTGGGAATGAAATGCTGCCGAGATATGAATTTTGATAGGTCGTCAATACCCTCTGTCCCTTCCAATTAAAAAAGAGCAGCGGCCACCGAGGGCAGATGGGCAACATTTCAGAGCCCATAAAATCAAATGGGGGGATAGAGGGGAGGTCCAGCTGGACTTCAATCTCCTCTCCCTCTTTTCCTTCTGGAATGGGGTGGTTTCTTTTAACACTTTGCCTGCTGGGCTCAATGTTCTTCACCACTGAGAACCTGGTGGATGGGGGTTTTGGGTATAGCTGGACCTGTCCCTGAGGCCTCCATGTGACATCAACATGTTCATGGGGGGACAATCAGCATGGCTGGCAACCTGTCCTTGTCTGAATCCAAAGCTCTTTGCCAGGAGATGCTTTGGAATCATGGGATTTTTTAGGTTGGAAAAGGCCTCCAAGGTCATAGAGTACAACCCTCCCCCAGCACTGCCAAGGCCACCACCAAATACTGTCCCCAGGTGTCACATCCACATGGCTTTTAAATATCTGCAGGGATGGTGACTCCACCACTGCTCTGGGCAGGCTGTTCCTGTGCTTAACAACCTTTCCTGGGAAGGAATTTTCCTGATATCCAACCTAAACTTCCTGTGGTGAAACTTCAGGCCATTCCCTCATCCTGTCCCTTGTTCCCTGGGAGCAGAGCCTGACTTCTACCTGGCTGTGTCCTCCATCAGGGGGTTATGGAGTGCCAGAAGGTCCCTCTGAGCTTCCTTTTCTCGAGGCTGAACCCCACCAGCTCCTTCATTTGCTCCTGATGCTCCAGACCCTTTCCCAGCTCCCACCTTCCCTTCCCTGGACATGCTCCAGCTCCTCAATGTCTTTCTTATTGTGAGGGACACAAAAGTGACCCCAGGACTGAAGGTGCCCCAGCAGTGCCAGCACAAAGGGACAATCACTGCCCTGGTGCTGTGGCCTTTTTGGCCACTTTTCAAGCTGGTGAGGTCATCCAGCAATGGGTCAACCAAATGGCCAGAGGCTGCGTGACTGTGTGGATGCCACCTTGTCCCTCCCAGACCTCTGGATCCACCCTCTCCTTGGGCTGCTCCTCACCCCTCCCCCCCCAGGAGAAACCCAATCTGGCCTCCTCAGTATCACCTGAAAGCGGGGATCTGCTTTCAGCCCATCCCTGTTCCTGACGGCAGCGCGGACTAAGTGGCTCCGTTGCCCCGCGGAAAACCTCAGCAGGATTCCTGGCTCCAAGGGAGCTGCACCCGGAGAAGCACCTGGATAACCATGGAGGAGGGTTAACTCTTTGGGATCCTCCCTGCCACGTCCTGTTCCTGAAGGAAAGTCTGTCAGGGAGACGTGGTGAAATCAGTTGGAAGAATGATGGAAAGCGGTAGGGAAATCCCCATGGATCAGAACATTCCAGCCTTAGAGGGGCAAAGAAGAGGGAAGGACACCTCAAAACCAAAGATGGAGGCCCAAGAGGGTTTCACGGAGTGAGAACAACAAGAAAATTCAATTTAATTTTCACAGAAGACACTCAATGTAAGGAGGTGAAGGGATTGTCTCTCATTTGCTTCCAGAGGACAAAGACTGTCTCCAGCTGTTCCAAGAAAGATCCTATGAAGTTGTGAAATTTCTCATTCATGGATTCCTGAGGATTTCTTCTTTTCTTGGACCAGAACAAGCATTGCATGCCTTCATCCAAGGACTCCAATTAACACAGTGTTGCAGGTAGGGGTTGACCTGGGAATCCAAAGCAGGATTTGAACCCATCTTGCAGGTCAGACAGGAGCCTCAACCAGGATCCACTTCAAAATGGGATGCAAATTGAATGGATGAGTCTTTGGGAAGTCCCAAACCAACTCACTTGGATGTCTGCAAGGGACTAAAGTGTCTCTGTTACCCCCTCTGTGCCATGCCCAGGGTCACTGACACCCAGGTCCACCAACCTTCAGAATCTCAATTCCTCATCCCAAGGAGCAAAGCAAGAGGTCTCTGTACAGGTCTGGATTCCAGGAGATCATCGAGTACAATCATGGAATGGAATCATTCAGGTTGGGAAAGACCTCCAAGATCTTTGAGTCCAACCTGTGACCGATACCCACCCTGTCACCAACCCAGAGCACTGAGTGGCACCTCCAGTTGTTCCTTGAACACCTCCATGGATGGGGACTCCACCACCTTCCTGGACCCATTCTAATCCTTGACAACCCTTTCCATGATAAAATTCCTCCTGATGTCCATCCTGAACCTCTCCTGGCACAACTTGAGGCTGTTTCCTCTCATCCTGTCTCTTGTTCCCTGGGAGCAGATCCCAAACCCCACCTGGCTGTACCCTCTTTTCAGGGAGTTGTGGAGAGTGAAAAGGTCCCCCCGAGCCTCCTTTTCTCCGGGCTGTGCCCCTTTCCCAGCTCCCTCAGCCTCTCCTGGTGGTCCAGCCCCTTTCCCAGCTCCATTCCCTTCTCTGGACACGCTCCAGCCCCTCAATGTCTTTCTTGTCATGAGGAGCCCAAAACTGATCCCAGGATTTGAGGTCCCTCACCAGTGCCAGCATAGGGGGACGATCCCTTCCCTGGTCCTCCTGGCCATGCTGGTTTTGGTACAAAAATGACATAAAAATGACATGATTATCCCAAGGAATTTAATTCAGACATACAGAATTCAATCTCCACATCCAGCCAATCCTGGGAAAGAGTGAAGAGCTGTCACTCATATCTTGTCAGTGACAGTCTGGACAAGCTGTCAAGATCCATTGAAGACCCTTCACTGTCATTTCAGCTGCTCTGAGGATTTGAGGTGGCTTCTAAATCTTGGTGGTCCAAATTCCTCCAAGACCACCTTCACTATCCAAATTAATGTTTTTGGTGTTCCCAAAATATGGTGGATGTGGATGAAAATGCCAGGGAGGGCAGATTTGGGGTGGGTGGATCCAGAAAAACCGGGTTTGGTGGAAAGTTTCATCATGGTTCCAGTTTGAGGGAGGACATGAGGTGGTGGCTCCTGGCATGGTGACTGCAGAAATGGACATCCAGGAGTGCTCATCTTACATGTCCAGGAGACCTGAAGTATCCCAAGAATTCCCATCCCATTTGTCTGCTAAACTGGCATTTCTGAGGGATGTGGTGGCTTCCAACAACTGGGTTTCCAGCTGGGTAATGGTGAATCCAGGGTGCAGAGCACAGGTGGAACCTGTGCTAGGATTCACCCAAAACCCGAGAACGGGGTGTGACCAAGTTTGGGACCTTCAAGAATTCACATATGCCACAGATTAGGAATAACTGAGGATCCCAGACAAAATCTGGAAAGGGAAAAACAATCCCAAAGCAGCCAGAAAGTGTTGACTCACTCAGTACAGCAGGTGGATTTTTTCCATGGAGGATTTGTTTTGTTCGTGGAATTACATTGTTGTGGATATTCCCGGATATTTTTAGCTGGAATGTGATGCAAGTGTGGGGTTAAGGAAGCTCAGGATGCTGCAGTGCTCATCCTGCAGCCTTTCCCAACCCAAATACTCTGAGGATAGGAGGGAAAAGAAAGATATGCCTTGGCTTTGGGCCTGGAAATGAGGAAGGGAATTAACTTGGGTGTATTGGAGGCGGGGGCTGGCACAGGGAATTTTGTTAAGTAGTTAATGGACACAGAATTTGGTCAGCTCCATGGCACCGGCTCCTGCTAACTCAGGGATTTTAGGAACCCTGTGGGATGCAGGCTTGGATAGGAGTGCTCTGAAAGGAGACACCCTCTGGATGAGCACTGGGATGGGTGTGGGGAAAACCTGGCTGCTGGAGGGAGCAGAGTCCCCTCGCTGGGAATTCTGTCTTGCTCATGGCAGCATCTTTGCTCCACAAACTTCTCACTCTTGCAGCATCCTTGGCTGGCATCCCTTTTCCCTGAGTCTGGGAATGCTAATGAGGTCACAACCCTTGGTGGGGAGCAGATAACAAGTGTGAAATTCCTTGGATCCCCACTCAGCAGAGCTTGGTGTCACTGGGAGAGTGACACGGTCCAAGGAAAACCCCGTTTGTGGCCAAGATTTTTAAGGATTCCCCCATCCTGCTTTGCCCCCCTCCTTTTCTCACTCTGCCCTGAAATTCCCAACATGGAGCATCCAGGGAATAACAAGTGAACCTTCCCAGTCTGGTCTCCCAGGCTCTGCTGGAGGCTAAGTGAGGTTAACAACCAAACATGCTGGGAATTATTGAGGGAAGAGACCTGGGAAAAGGCTGCGTCCCTGATCTGATGGTGATAAACGATTGGAGCTGGGATATCTGATTCCTTCTCTCCTGTGGTCCCTGCAGGAACAGCTTCCAGGCGAGCGTGTCGACCGTTCATTAAAGGAAAACGGCAAAGATTATCCCTAATATCTTGAAGATTAGTTGGATAAATACACAGGAATATGCAGGTCCTGGGGCTGCTGGGAAACCCTCTGGCTTCATTGACTGAGTTTATCCAATTTGCATCCGCCAGCATTCCCAAGGCTGATCCGCGGTGCTCGGATGTGTTTGTAAACACAGCAGGGATGCAGTTAAGGCACATTCTCAGGACTCCTTTTGGGGTTAGAAAATGTTATTTGGGAGCAGAAACGTAAAGTAGTTTTCTAAGTGATTCCCAGAAAAGTCTGAGGGAGATTGGGAATGATACAGATGAGTGTGTAAATCCTGGAATCACAAAACATCCTGGATGGAAGGGACCCACAAGGATCAGTGAGTCCCACCCCAAGCATCCCAAAAATCCCACCCTGGGACTGAGAATGTTTTCCGAACATTCCTCGAGCTCTGGCAGCCGTGGGGTTGTGATGATTCCCTGGGGATCCTGTTCCTGTTCCTGTGCCTGGCCTCTGCAGGAAGAGCCTTTTCCTGATATCCAACCTAAACCTCCCCTGACACAGCTCCAGTTGCTTCCCCAAACTTATCCAGGACAGTTGCTCATGGAAATCCTCACCTGGATAACTTTTAGATGATTGAAAACATTGGGACGCTTCAATAAAAAAACCAAACCAGGACCGGAAGAGCTTTTCCCTGTGAAAATTACAACTAAAAATCCTCTGGATTTCTTGTTAAAATGGAAAATTCAATTTTTTTTTTCTTACAAGTACAAAAAAATTCCTCGAAGCTGCCCTATTTTGAGGAGAGGGAGGCAGTGGAGCAGAGATTTCCAGAGGTCCCACCCAACCTAAATCCCTCCAGGGAATGTGAGCAGGAAGTTTTGCTGCAGAGAAACTTTGGGAAGGACAGGAATTTCTAGCCCTGAGTGTCAGAAGTTGTTATGTTCCCATTTAAAAAGCAGCAGCAGAAACAATGGCAAATCCTAATGTTCTATAGGATTGACCCAAATGTCACCTCTGGATTCTCTTCCCTTAAACTTGAAAGCCAAAGTCACATTTTAAGTCCAAAACAGAGGAAAAAATCCAAAGGATGCTGGAAAGGAGCCAGAGCTTGGAGCCACCATTTTGCCATGCAAGGAAAAAATTGGAAAAGCTCCAACCCTCACTCCGTCTTTTGGCTTGGATTGATGTGGGAAAGGAGGGGAATGAATCCGCCTTGGTCTGAGCTCACCTGGATTTGGGATGTGATGCCCAGCACTGACCAAACCAAGATATTTTGTCCCCTCTCCATCCCCTCAATCCCAAATGAATGCGCTTGGGAGAAGGGGACATTGCTGTGGTCATTATGAGCTCTCAAATGACGGAGAATCCATGGAATTTTAAAATTTCCTCAAATAAGGGGATTGGCTTTTTTTATTATCATTTTAAAGGTCCCTTCTCCCTGGTTTTCTGGCTCTTCCTGCCTGATCCTCCTTGGTAGAGGAGCACTGGAATGCTGGAATGGTGGGAAAACCCCATTCCAGGAGAACAGCAGGAATCTGGGATGACTCCGCATGCATGTAGAGCTCAGGGCAGTGACTCTGTTGTCATTTTACCCTTCCAGGTGATGATGAAGTATCCTAAAAATCCAGGAGAAACCATGGAAAGAGGAATTTTATCTCAGCCCACCCTGTCTTTAAACTCATCTTCTCCAGGACATTTAAATATCCCAAAATTACTGCAACACATTGCTGGATTTCTACCAAATCCAGGAAAAGGGCTGGGAATTGCAGGGAATTGAATGATTTTTCTGCCAAGTTTGCAAAAAAAAAAAAAAGGGATTTGGGACAGAAAAAGGAGAATCCAAGGGCACTCGGAGGGCACTTGGAGACATCCCAGGTGCAGTGAGGATCCGGTGGCCTCCAGGGAATCAAAACTGCTCCTGTGCAGGCTCAAAAATATCCAGGAAAAAAAAAACAAATCCACCTTTCCACAGCGGGAATTTCCACTGGAGCAGGCAAGGCTGGAGTTAACAGGAAGGAAAAAAAAACCCAGAAAGAAGGAAAAATCCCAAAAGAAGGAAAAACCCAACAGAAGGAAAAAACCCAAGAATATTCATATGAAATCAGGCAGCTTTTAATCTTTTTTTTGTCCCTATTCCTCCTTTTTTTCTCTCCTCAGTTTTCCTCCTGCAGGATAAACAGGGATGGCTGGAAAACAAAGGGTTTGGAATTTATTTATTTATTTATCCATTAATTTATTTATTTTCCCACCTCTGCATTCAGCTGGAGCTGGGAGCGCTCCGTGGCTGTGTCTGTGTGGGATGAAATCCAGGCCAAGCAGGCGGCGTACGGAATTCAGCCGCCCTCAGCAGGAAAGAGGAGCGGGAGCAGCAGGATTGAAAGGAGCCGGCAGAGATGGGAAAAGAAAGGATGCGCGGAATTGCACACTCCGAGTGCCACCTCCAATTCCCTCTGCGGAATTCCGGGGCTGGGCCCTACTGCAGCCCCAGGGAGCTCTGCCAAATTCCCTGGATTCATCCTGCCTTGGGATGCGAAGCCTTAAAGAAAAAAAAATCCATGATAAAATTCCAGACTAAAGTCAGGTTGTTTAATATTTTATTATTTTTTTCCTGGAGAAATCATAAAATCATGGAATGATTTGGGTTAAAGATCATCTCATTCCTGTCGGGAGCAGGGACAGCTCCCACTATCCCAGGCTGATCCAGGCAGGCCTTGGACACTTCCAGGGGTGGGAAAGCCACAGCTTCTCTGGCAATTCCAATCTCACTCACAGGGAAGAACTTTTCCCAATATCCCATCAAAACTACCTTCCATCAGCTTTTCGGTTTCAAACTCAGCTTCTGGAATGCTGAGATTTTCCTTATTTTTACCTGACCTCCTGTCTCTGTTTGTTGTTACCTTCCAAGCCAGCAGGAAAAACAGTCTGCAAAATGGGTTGGGAAATTTTGGGATTGCAGAGCTTTCCTGCAATTTTTACCTTAATATCCTTTTTTTTCCCCCCGTGGATTAGGTGATCCCATGTCAGAACTGCCAGATCCATTCACAGTTCCCTTTTTCCTATTTATTTTTGTCTTCTGATCTCCCTTCACAGAGCCAAAAATTCCCTTTTCCCAGCACAGTTTCCTTTCCTGTCCTTGCTTTTCCAACCCTGAATTCGGATGCAACCCTGGCCTTAAGAGCCACAGGGAAACTGAGGCAGGGTTGGGACCATCCCGGGAACCTTTGCAGCTTGGAGCTGGTAGCACAGGCAGGGATCCTTGGCTTTGGCTCATCCATGGTTTTGGCTCATCTGGAATATCCCTGGAGATCCATCCCAGCTCAATCTCTCACCCTCCCCTTCCCATGGATTCATTTTCCTCCTTAATTTTAGGTTTGGAAGCTGTTCCTTTATTTAAAGCAGCTTTTCCTGCTGCTGTTCCTCAATTGGATCCCAAGTTTTTGCCTGGCTCTCATCTTTCCATGGCCTAAATCCCTCTCAGTTATCCTTTTTCCACCCCTGGGGCAAAACCTGGGAATATCTTGCAGTCGGGAAGATGCATCTTAGCCCCAGCTCCGTGTTATTTGAAGCTGTGACTTCGGGATAATCCCACAAAATGCTGGTCAACGCTTTTTGAAGAATGGAATTTTCTAGGGGAAAACATCTCCTTGTCAAAAAAAAAAAAAAAAAAATTAGAGACCAGGCTGATTGTGGGATTTTTTTTGGATTAAAAATACTGGAATGAGTTGTTTCGAGTGTGTCACAGTAAAATATTTTGTAATTCAAGGGGAAAACTTCCTGCTGCTGCTCTGCCTTTTTCCCAGTGTTTAGACTTCAACCTTGGATTTGGCAATTTATTGGATTTGGAAGCTGAGATTTCTGCTGTGTTTCATTGCTTGGGAGATGGAATATTTTGATCTGACTGAATTAAACCAGTGTAACATTAGATGAAAATTTTCCAGGTGGATTTTGTTCGGAGAATGAATCCCGAATTCTTCACTGTATTTTTGGTGTTGGAATTCCAACCCCATTTCCAGGTGTCAGGGCTTTCAGGCAGAGGAAAATGTCATTTCCCAGCAAAACGATGGGCTGCACACTTAGACAACGGCTCCAAAAATAATTCCACGCTTTGTGTGGGTTTTCCCACTTTTCTCTTAACACGATTTTTTTTTTTTAGGATATTTTTTTTCTCCATGTGCACTTAGGGACAGGAAAATAATCCCATGGAAATGTGATTAACGATCATTAAATGGGTTAATTGGGTAGAAACACATCCCTGCTCCTCGGGAATCTCAGTCCGATCCTATAGTTGCTGTCCTGGGGATCTGGGTGGAAGTAAAAGGACTTCACATTCCAGAGGGTTTGGAGTTGTCCTGCCTGACAAAAAGAAATGAATCCTTTCATATTCCTTCACAAGGGATGTCAGGATTTTTTTTCCCCAATATTATCTAAATTCCAGGAGTTTTCCAGAGGTTTACTGGTTATCCCTGCTTGTGCTAAAAGAGAATATGGGAGGCACAGTCAGAAACCAGCCCAGAACTCCATAAGAAAATAAAATTGCCTGGGATTCTGCACTGGAAAGAGCTGGAGCTGAAGGAAGGAAGCACCTTCAGGATGTGTCCCTCTCTCTGTGCTCTTATCCCGATGTCCTCTGGAGCCAAACTCGCTGAGGGAATGGAAAATAAGAGCCAGACCCTGCCTCAATTCTCAAGAATCGATTGGCCCTGGCATTATTTCCCTCTTTGGCAGAAGAAATCCGATGGCTCTTCCCAGGATTGTCACAGGAAGTCCCTAAATGCGGGTGGGAGAAGGATCCTATGGATTCAATAAAATGAGCCCCTAAATCAAGATATTCTTTGAATGTTGATCATAAAATCCTTTGGAAAATCTGGTTCCAGTGGAATGTCAGATCCCAGAACTTAGATTTTTTGGGGGAGGGAAAGCCTGGATATAGTCCTAAGGCAGGGATAATTTTATTAGTTCAGTGCAGGGTGTGGAGCAGGATTTTTCCCACCTTCTGTCCTTAAAAATGAGGAAGAGACAAAGATTTAGGACAGATTTTCCTTTACCTGTGATGCTCGGGATTTATCCCAGGTTTTCATGTGCATGTTTATTGTCTGGGTTGTGGGGATGTGTGGAAAAGAAAATCAGGATTTCTCTGCAGGAATTGTGTATTTTTATTAAAGGCTCATTTTATCTCCCAAATTCCCTTCCTGTGACAGCAGAGTTTACAGGGAAGTGTTTTCCTGGAAGTGAATCCCTGTTTCTGCCCGTGTGGCTTTGATGGAACCGGGGTGTGATTCCCGACTTCCAGCCACTTCTCCTTCTTTTTTTCCCCAGCCACAAAATATTCCAAAATTTAAAAGGCAATGGGAAAGGCTGGATATCAGCATCCCATTCCTAAGTATCCCTCATGGACGGGTGAGCGACACCTGGCTACGCTGGGGGAAAATCGGGAATGAATCCATCAATGCCAGCACTTTCCCATCCCTATAAAGGGATCCGGCTCAGCTTCAGCCCAGCCCCCTCTCTCCCACTCCTGCTCCCTCTGGATGTGCCCCTGGAATGCCGAAGGAGCCGGAATTTTAAATCACTGTTTCTATTAAATCAAGTTTATTGCACTCAGCGGCTCCGGAGCGCTCTCATCTCCTCCAAACCCCCCATTATCCCTTTAAGATTCCAACTCCCGCCTAAGTTTTATTTAAGGATGGAGCCCGCGGAGCTTTTTCCAGGTGTTTCCAGCCTCTTTTCCAGCCCTGCTTCCCTGTTGATGCGCTGATCAATTACTCATCAAATCTTAATGAGCGCTTTAACTCAACTGTGGCATCTTAATCAGAGCCTTTGACTGCCAAGTGTCAGCTCCATCGACTTGGGAGAGCTGGGACAAATGATCCCAATCGACTGGAACGGGCTCTTCCCGGCTTGGGAAGAGCCTTTCCGCGAGCCTCATCTGCCGTCTAGTGGCTGCACAGGAAGAGGACGAATGGAGAGGGAATTTTGGGGTGGAAAGGCTCTCGGAGAGGGATGAGGGTGGAATGTGGGGTGGGGTCCTCGCCTGCTTGGTTCCCGTTTGGAGCGGATTTAGGGTGAGTTTTCCTTATGGGAAACGCCATGTGTTTGTGTGTGTGGGAGTGGAGGCTCCTGCCAGAATCCAGGGAATGGCAAAATCTGTCCATATGTGGCTGATCAGGTCTGTGGGATCCCAGGAAAGGAGGGCTCTCGGGAGAGGCGCTGCCTGGGACTGGGAACACACGGCAGGGTGGGATATATGGGAAGAGGGAATTATCTGTGGATGCTCTGGGACCTCATCTGGTGACAAAGTCCATCCTGCTTTGGAACAGTCCCCACAGGCCTTGCAAACCCTTCCTGGGATTTTTTTAGCCTGTTTTTTTTTTTTTTCCCGTCAATAACATCAGTTGGAAAAGCTGCTTAAAGGAACAACAAAGAAAAAGCTGACACAGACCTGAGCTGGAGAGAGGGAGCAGGTCAGGATCGCTGGAATCCTCAGGGATGTTTGTATCCAAGCTTTTATCATGTTCTAATGAGCCTCGTGCCCTCCAGACAGCTCTCTACAAACCTGGGGACCCTTTTTTGGGGACAGGGACACCCAGGCAGCAGATCCAGGTCATCCGAAGCTGCTGGGAGCATCCCCTATAACTGGGAAGCAGCGGGATGTGCTGGCTCCCTGCCTGACCCTCTCCCTTGGATATGGAATTAGGTGAGGGCAGAAAGACTTTGGAGTCAGGAATTCCGGTTCAATGTCGACGAGCAGGAGGGATGTCTGGGATTCTGGGGGATGTAATGCCTGGAAGAAGGATTTATATTTTTTTTTAAGGCTGAGATGATCCCTGTGGGATGTTCTGGGGAGATCACGGGGCGAGGCAGCTGCTGCTTCAATCCAGAGGGTTTTATGAGATTGAGACAGCACCGTATGGACATCCTCGTGTCCTGTCTGAAACTAGGAGAGCCCTGCAGGAGGCTTATTTCTGTTTGTAGAGGTGTTCCTGACCCAGTTCCCAAACATTCCCCACTCTCTTTGCCTTCCCCAGCTCCCAGAGGAATCTTGAGGACTGAGGTTGACCATAGGAATATTCCTTTTCCACCCACCAAGCATCCCTAAGAACATGGAACAATTCTTTCGTCACTGGTTTCAACCATCCTGTGGGATTTTTCCTTGACTGAGGCTGGTGAGGATGTGGGATGGTGATGTGGAAGGAGGGAAAAGAGGGAAAACCAGGATCCATTTTGGATGGAGGCAGGGAGTCTTAGGTGATGGGAATTATGTGAACTTGGGGCCCACCATCAGCACCAGGGTCTGAGCATTCCAGAGCCTGGGAATTTTCTCTGTGGAGCATCTCTAGAGCTCAAAGATTCATTTGGACAAAGAGGGGGAGATGGAAAGAGTGAAAACTCTTCAAATGACCAAAAAACAAACACTTTCTATGGCCTCGTTGATCCAGTCATCCCCCAAAAAACTTTGGGAAAGGGGAATTAGGCAGAAGAGTTCCTGCCTGGAGCTGACACGGAAGGGAAACAAATCCCTTTGGATACCTTGGGCTGAGGCTTTCTTGCTTTGACGAGATTAAAGCAGTTCTGCTTTGCTGACTCACATTCCCAACTCCCGAATCCAAAGGGCTCGAACTCCCGTTAAAACCAGTTTCAAGTGGATGAGGAAATGATGTCAAAGGTCCAAAGGCAACATGGTCATTCCTGACACTTTTCCAAGGCCTTACAACATCACTGATTTATGAGAGAGAATCCTGAAATCATGGAATGGTTCAGGTTGGAAGGGACCTTCAAGATCATCTCCTTCCAATACCCTACCATGTGCAGGGACACCTTCCACCATCCCAGGTTGCTCGAAGCCCCATCTAACCTGGCCTTGGACACTTCCAGGGATGGGCCAGCCACAGCTTCTCTGGACAACCTGTGCCAGGGCCTCATTGACTGCAGAGGAAAGGATTTATTCCCAATATTCCATCTAACTCTTGCCTCCGGCAGTGGGGAGCCATTCCCCCTTTTCCTGTCGCTCTATCCCTTGTCCCAAGTCTCTCTCCATCTTTCTTGCAGGATCCCTTCAGGTACTGGAAAGCCACAGTTAGGTCCCCCCAAAACTTCTCTTTCCTTTTCCAGGCTGAACATTCCCAGATCTCCCAGCCTTTCCCATAGCAGAGCTGCTCCATCCCTCTGCTCATCTTGGTGCCTTCTCTGGGCTCGTTCCAGCAGCTCCATGTCCTTCCTGTGTAGGACCCCAGAGCTGGATGCAACATTCCAGGTGGGATCTCACCAGAGCGGAGAGAATTCCAATCGTGTCCCGAAGCCCTTTCAGTGGAAAAATTAAGGAGAGGCCCAACCTCTCCTAACAATCTCCCAAGCTCCAGCTGCTCTTATCACAGGGAATTTCCTGAGCCTGATCTCACTTGTCTATGGAATAACATCCAGCAGATCTCTTTTCCAAGGATGTGCTCAGCCTGCTCTTGAAACTGAATCCACAACATCCCCTGGGAATCAATCCCACAACTCCATGATTTGGGATGTCAGGAGAATCCTCTTCATGTTTATTGGTAATTTTTTAAAATTCTGATGATTTTTTAAGTTCATGTTCCAGACCCAGCTGTTTAATTGACCGAATTGGGAATGAACACATTAAAAGATGGAATGTCCAGACTCCAAGTCAGGGAATAAAATAAAAATGAGCTCAATATTTATTTTCTTTGGAAAATATCCTGTTTTTTAGGTAGGTTCATGATTTGGAAAACTCAGTCATTGATTTGGGTTGGATTGTCAGGACTCTTTGTTGGATTGATTGGGATGGTGTTATCCCAAAAAATGTCCCAGGGTCTCAGATCCTGGTAATAAGGGCAGGGGGGAGACTGGGAAAACTGCTGGAAGCAAAGGCAGGTTGTATCAGGAATCCTAAGTGTAAAAGCATCCCCCTTCTCCTGGTTTTATGGCGGGAAAGTCAGGGAATGGCCATGATGGTATTTGGGATCTCCATGGTTGAAAGTTGCAGGAAGGGATATTCCAGTGATATATAAAGGAAAAAGGAAAACAAACAAAACCCCCCATGAGTGGTCAGGCAAAGGAAAAAGGACTCAGAGAGGGAACTGACCCCACTTCCATGGATTTCTTTTCATGCACTTTGTTTGGAATGAGAGGATTTTTAAGGTCCCTTCCAACTTGAACCATTCTAGGATTTGTTCGGATTCATATCAGAAGATGTGGATTCAGGAGGGAAGTGTTCAATTTTTTTCAGGGAAGCTCTGGATGAAGAAGTTCTGGAAGGAGGGTGGAGCCAGGTGGGGGTTGGGATTTGCTCCCAGGGAACAAGGGAGAGGATGAAGTGACCTTGGCTTAAGATACTCCAGGGGAGGTTCAGGCTGGACATCAGGAAGAATTTCTTCATGGAAAGGGTGATCAGACATTGGAATGGGCTGGCCAGGGAGGTGGTGGATTCACCATCCCTGGAGATATCCAAGGAATGCCTGGAGGTGGCACTCACTGCTCTGGGCTGGGTCAAAAGTTTGACTCGATGACCTTGGAGGTATTTTCCAACCAAAACAATTCTGGGATTCTGGGGAGCTCTTCCTGGCTCAGCTTGATATCTGAAGGTTGATGTGACCAGAACAAAGTTGGAGAAGAATACTGAGGCAAGAAAAATTCCACGTTATGGAAGGACTTCAGTCCTCCTTGGTAGCTTGGTACGGACACCCTTCTCTTGGTTTGGGGTGAGAAAAGCAGGATAAAACTAGAGAAATGGCAGAAGGATCCATTCCTTGGAAGAACATTCCAAGCAGAGCAGAGATGCAGTTATTCCACTGCTCTAGACCCTGTTCAAAATGGAATGGGAAGACACAAACCAGGAGCAAGGGAAGACGAATCCCACACTGGTGACCTGTCCCCTGACAGAATTCCATGTCTCCAGCTCCCCTGATAAATGGGATTAATTCCCCTGATAAATGGGCCCCTCGGACCCAGCTTGTCCGGAGCCATTCCGACAGATGGATGTCTCCCAGTCCCAGCCAAAGAGCTCATTTCCTCCGGCTATAGATCCTGGAGGCTCCTGGCAGCGGAGAAGGATAAGTGCACTCAGCAGGGTCCTGGGCTGGCTGGGGTGGAGGGGAGGCACTCAGGATGATCCCATGGGAAAGCAGCGATGGATCTGGAAGGACTCCAAGTGGTCAACGTGAAAAGCCTTTCCCATTGGGAATGGACCTGCACTCTTCATCCAGCCTCATCCAAGGAGACCTCGTTGCTTACAGCCTATGGAAGGAGGAAAGCAGGGAAGGCAAAATGGCGGGAGCTGACTGATTCCATACGGATCTGTGTGCCCGAGATATCCATACTTCCACAAATCATGGAGTCATTGAATCACTGAGGGTGGAAAAGACCTCTGAGATCATTGAGTCCAACCTGTGACTGATCCCCACCAGAGCACTGAGTGCCAGGCATTCCTTGGACACTTCCAGGGGTGGGGACTCCACCACTTCTCTGGGCAGCTCCTTCCAACGCCTGACCACTCTTTCCATGAAGAAATGCCTCCTGATATCGAACCTGAACCTCCCCTGGTGTAGCTTGAGGCCTTCTCCTCTTGTCCTGTCCCTTGTTCCTTGGGAACAGAGCCTGATCCCCACCTGGCTCCACCCTCTTTTCAGGGAATTGTGGAGAGAGAGAGCGTCCTTTATTCCAGGCTAAACATTCCCAGCTCCCTCAGCTGCTCCTCATAGGACTCACTCTTCAGACCCTTCACCATAAAATGTTTTGGATTTGAAGAAAGGGTCTGGTTTTCCCCAGGAAACAGCTNCTGTGGAATTGGACAGCCAAACACCTTCTTGGCACAGGGAGAAATACAAAGAGCAACAGGAAATTGGGATTCCAAGGGAAGTGTGGAGATTGGCTCACATTCTACAGGAGGTTCAAAATCACTTTGTTCCTGAAACAAAAAAAGGATGGTTTCCACTCTCTTTTGCAAGGAAAAAATTTCATTTTCTTCCCTCTGTTCAGGTGTTTTCTTTTCCCTGAAGCTGAAAAGTCCCTTGGATTTATGGGAAAAGTCCATTGGCTGTGGGCAAATAAATTATCAGACCTCACAGGGTAATCCAGTATTTGCATTAGTAAATCTGCAGGGCTTTTCCCAAGTATCCATCAAGATCCCCCTCTGGACTGATGGAATATTGGATGGCTCCTCCTGTTTGTTTCCCCCAAGTTCTACCCTTTCCATCTTCCTCTCCTGTTTTTAGTTGGTTCCTTACCTTGAACAGTCCAGAGGGGAATTCTGGGTGGGATTTCAACAGCAGCAAATATCACAAGATACCTGGAATTCCCAAATTCACCTCCTTGGAAGGAGCCCATCCATTCCATCAGGAGAGACTTCAGGAGCTCTCACCTACCCCCACTCAAACCTTCAAGCTGCTGCAATTAACAGGACAGATTTTAATTGGCAATTACAATTCCATTAACTGGGGCTGGTGGATCATTGGATCTGTCAAGAAAGCCCTGAAGCGGGGAAGATTAGTGGATGGATCTGAGATCCTGCTCCAGAGCTGTGGAGGAAAAGACAACAGGAAACAGCTGCGTTTTCTCAGCCAGGGAACTGGAAGAGGACTTGCTTGAAATCCAGGTGTATTCCTTATCCAGGCATGGCTGCATCCAAAAAAAGTCCTTGGGATGAAAGCTCAGCAGCACCAGGGATGAGGGAGGCAGGGATCAGACCAGGATTTGGGAAGCAGAATGAGCTCCAGCCCTGGGAGCACCTGGAAAACAGAGCCTGGATCTCCTGGCTAGAAGGGAAAAACGTGACTCCAAGGGAATTCCATTGCTTGAAGGTTTGTGAAGTCTGGATATAACATCTGGGCACCTTCAGGACATGTGGAATTTATCAAAAGAGATTGTTCAGGAATTTTCCAAGTTCTGTTCCTGGCTTTTCAGTGACCATGGATGTGGTGTTTATCATTCCTACACTGATGGGAATTCCATCCTTAGCTTTGCACAGCAGATCCCAGCATGGCACAATTCCCAAACCAGGATTTGCAGCACCCTGACGCTGATCTTGCCATGCTCCATGGATCTCTCTGATCCCTCTGCCAATGGATCCACACTCTCCTGGCTCTACCTCATCTTCACACCAGGAATATATTCCATGTGTCACTGGCACCAGCCAACATATCATGAGTGATGTCTCTGGATAATTTGAAGGGATGACTTGGAATAAGGTTCAAAATCCTTCAGGATTTCTCTTTAATGACAAATATTCCTATTCTTTTATCTATGTACTGCCAATATTTCCTTGGATAAGAGTTTTTTCCTACAAATTTCCTGGAAAAACCTGTCTGTGATAACTATTTAACAGGCCAGGTGAATATTGCCCATCATGACAGCTTGGGGAAATGCCAGAGGGAAATCCCATTCCAGATACACTTTTCCAGACAAAACACGGATTTAAAGGACAGGTTGGGAAGAAGAACAATCCTGAAGTTGGGCTCCAGGGCTTTTAGGACAAAATCCATCTTCATGTGGAGACTTGGGAGAGTTCTTGGCATATCCAGAAGGAGGGAGGAGTCTCATTCCCAGCAGAATTTGTAGGAGACAGACAGAAACTAGTTGGTTGTTTGGATTTATTTCCCTGTTGGCCATTCCCAGCACCTGTAAGTCCTGAATTCCCAGGTTTCATCAGGTCTGACGGGAAATGAGGGCTCCAAATAATTAAATTCCTGAAAATTTTGAGAAAACCCAAAGCAGGGTCAGACAATCTGGAGTTCTCCATGGAGCAAAGGCTGGACAGAATGGGATGGGGAAGAGGAGGTTGGAAAGTAGAGGGACAACCACGGCCATATGGATATTCCAGGCTCCCAAAAATCCCAGAAGGAGGAAAGAGACCACAGAAAACAGAAATTGTGGGACTGTCCATTGTCCATCAATAAGTGACTCTCTCCACAAAGGCATCCTGGTCCTGGAGTCTCTGGACAGAGTTTTCCTGCTTTATTTGGGATCCCTTTGCTGCATCAGCTCCTGGTTTTGTCTGTCTGAGCTCTCAGTCTGTCTCCATCTCTCAATCACAGCCAGAAGTTCCCATCTCCGATGGACCAGGAGCGGGATGTTATTGCTCACAGAGCAGTTTTCCATGCAGACCGATTGATGCTTTCCCAGACTTGGATTAAACCTCCCATGAGCTCCTCCAAAGTTGCCTCTCTGTTTTCTTTTCATCCCAGCATCAATTTTTCCTTTGATGGGATATTTTGACACTTCCCTGATTATTTGTGGTCTTTACACTCCACACATCCACGCCGTTGCTTTGACCTTTCCCACGTGGAATTTTTTAGGGCCAGAATCCACAATCCCCCATTTCCTCTTTGCTCCCAGTGTCTCTCCATGCTGGAATATTCCCATGTTTAGATCCAAATAAATAACACCACCAATGATTTTCTCTGCTGCTGGCAGCTCAGACTCCGGAGATGGATGGAAGGAGAAATATTGAGCAAGAATTCCATTTTAATCCTTCAACCAATAATTCTGGGTGTCTCTGGTACTTCCTCACCTCTCTGACACAAAATTGTGCATTCCCAACCTTCAGATAATATCCGAATATGCAGATCTTATTGACTTCTACTCCAGTCAGTTTGGAGATTTATTGACCTGGGAAGGGAATATTGACCTGGGATGAAACCGAGGTCAATGTGAGTGTCCCAGGGGAGCATAAATTTCCAAACTGACCCAGCAAACAGAAGTCAATAAAGGAATGGTTCATCCAAACATTGTCTTACCAAAATTAATTCCCACGGACGTGGCTTCACCTGCAATTTTGATGGAGAAATATGGGAGGCGAGATCAGGATGAATGGGAGTCAGTGTCTGATTATGGAGAGTAATGAAACTTATGGGAATGGGGGGATAGGAATTGGATGTGGTAATAATTTAATCCTCAGTCAGTGATGGAGCAGCCTCTTGTTAACTGGGGATGACTCCGGAATGTCCTGGGCAGGATCAGGTTTAATCCTCAGGGATGAATTTTAGGGAAGGTGGCAGCTCATGACATCGGTTCTGTGTTGGGGCTCTTCATCTCCACAAAGCTTTTGGAGCATCCTTGATTCCTTTCAGTGAAGTGGGATGAAGATCCTAGTTTGAAATTTGGTTCCAGATTTATCGGTTTTCCAGTCTTAATCCAGGTGGGAATGGAAAGAAAACCCAACATGTTTTAGGTCTCTTGATATCATTTGGGATGTGTGGGGGCATGGGGAGGTGCTGGGACCTTCAAGGCCTCAGGAACACTCTTGAAATACTTTGTTCCCAACCCCAAATTCCCTACACACACAAATACCTCCCTTGTTTTAATTGATTCCAACATGGAATTTCCATGTGAGCATTTCCAAGTGTTTTTTTTTTTCTTCTACAGAAGTGACTTGCACATTTCTAGTTTGTTTTTTTTTAAAGTATCTGTAGTGGGAGAACCACAGACTGGATTTCTTCATCTTCTTCTTCCCTTTCACCACTTCGTGATCCCAAACCTCTGCCTGTGAGCTGGAAAATCTGCTCCTGCCATAGGGGACAAAACGCTCTTTCCCTTTGGAATTTCATTACAGGTGTAACCACATTTTTGAGGGCTGATAAAAAGATCTGGTGACAGAGAAAAAATTCAAGAGCTCATTTCTCTTAGAGTTAATGGAGAGAAAACTGGAATTTTGATGGAGTGTCTTGCCCCACTTGAAGGATCTGGAGCACCAGGAGCAGCTGAGGGAGCTGGGGGGGCTCATCTTGAAGAAAAGGAGGCTCAGGGGGGACCTTCTCACTCTCCTCAACTCTGTGACAGGAGCCAGGTGAGGGTCGTGCTCTGCTTCCAGGAAATAAGGGACAGGATGAGGAAACAGCCTCAAGTTGCACCAGGGGAGGTTTAGTTGGATATCAGGAAAAATTCCTTCACTGAAAGAATTGTCCAGCCCTGGGCAGGGGTGGAGTCTGCACTCCTGAAGGGATTTAACATCCCTGCAGATGTGGCACTTGGGGACATGGTTTAGTGGAGGCCTTGGCAGTACTGGGGTGACAATTGAACTCGATGATCTTAATGGTCCTTCATAACCTAAATTATTCCCTGTTTTTAAAAAATTCTCCCTGAGATGTTTCTGAACCACTGAAGCCACTCTGGTTTAGAAAACCACAAAGTCATTTTTCCCAGCAGAGGAAGCCGAGATTTATCTCTCCATGGACAGGTTTTAGGCCAGGCAGGAACCAAAACTAATCCTAACACCTCTTAGTCTCTGCTTACCCAGTCTGGACTTATCCTGTCAATATCCCTGCATCCCACTCCACCTAACCTCTGTTTCATCCGGACATCCCTGGAGACTCTCAGTGCAAAGTGATGTCAGGTCCTCGGCCTTCCAGGTCTGCAGTGCGCAGCCAAATTGAGCTCATCCATCTTCCCTTTAAATCGCTGTCCACGTTGAACTCCTTCCCAATGTTTAAACCACTCCAAGGATTTGTATTTAAGAGGAACTTAAATTATTCAAGCCCTTAATGTTCGGGGCTTTTTTTGAAGATGCATTTTGGAGCTGTCAAGCGAACAATCTTAAATGACAGGTTGATGAATTCATTGTCCCTTCCCATGTCTCCGGGAGGAGAGAGGGATATGGTTCCCAGGGAAAGCGGCTTTGCTAACGGAGATAGGAGTTTTTCCTTTAATTCCCAGGTTTTTTGGGCATTAACACCCTTCTGCTGGGTGTGGAGTCAGCGGAGCAAGGTCAACATCAGCCACGGACTCGGATTCAACCTGGCGATGGAGGAAATATTGGGAAGTTTACTGGTTTTGTAGGGATGGGGTCAGGAATGCCAAGGTGCAGCTGGAGCTGAACATGGCAAGGGATGCAGGGAATAATAAGAAGGATTTCTACAGGTCAGGAAAAGGTCAAAGAAAGTGTTCCCCCCTGAAAAGCAAGACTGGAAAACTGGTAACAGGATGAAGGATGAAATAATCAACTTTTTTGCCACGGTTTTTACGGCAACCTCTCCTCCCACACCTCTTCTGGGGATGGACAATGAGGTAGGGACGAGAGGAGCAAAATCCTTCCCACCATAAAAGAACATCAGGTTCCAAAACCCCTGAGGAACCTGGATGTTCATCGGTCTGTGGGACATGATGGGATGCATGCCAGAATTCTGAAGGAACTGGCCACACTCCGTGATATTGGAAAAGTCACATCAGGGAGGTGAAATTGCTTGTGACCGGAAAAAGGGAAATGTTGATTAACCAACCCAGTGGCTTTTTATGGTGGACTGACCACAAGGAACAAGGGAATGCCTACATTTATTCCTTTATCTGGAATTCTGTAAGGTTTTTGATGGGGTCTCCCTGATAAAACCAAATTCAGATCCACACAAACCCATCATATCCTAAAAAAACCCCTGGGATAATCAGCCCCCTCTCAAATGCTTCTGAGGAATGAGGAATTGTGACCAAGCACCAGCCATTATCACCACAGAGTAGGTAGAATTCTAGAATGGTTTGGTTTGGAAGGGACCTTAAAGATCATGGAATTCCAAATTCATGCTGTGGACATTTTGGGAAGGGATTTCAAGAGTGCAGCTGGAGTTGTTCAGTGCTGGTCCCCACTTGGGAACAAGGGGACAATCCAAGCACATTTATTGTGTAAGAACAGACTTAAAATCTGGGAAAAGCCCCTGTTTGCCTTTTTTTTTGCCAATCTCAGCTCCCACTTCAAGGCAGAGCCACCTCCCACAGCCTCCTGGAAATAATGAACAGCAAAAAGATCCAAAATCCCAGAGGGATAACTCAGCTCCGACATTAATGCACATGGAAAGTTGTGCTCGTTCCTGGCCTTCTCCTTCCCAGACAGATTTTGTCAGACAGCAGTGAGTTCATCTCAGAACAAATGACTGAAGGCTGCAGGGATTGATTTCCAAGGGCAAGAGGAAAAGAGCTGAATCAGGACAGCCAGGATCCAGACATGATGTGACAGCTCCCGAAGTATCCGAAGGGTGGAAACACTGCGGAAGCAGCAGCTTTGTGGGAAATGTCTTCATGGAGATGTTGCAGGCCGCTTGCTGTCTACTAAAGAAGGGCCACTGGATTGTTCCCAGGGTATTTATGGGGGATTTGATGGCTTTAATAAAGTGGGAATTGTGAAGGTAAAGAGTGGAGAAATTAAATTCTCAGATGAAAGATTCCCAGCAGCTTTTTATTTCTCACAGAGCTCTGGGATGAAGTTCTATGGATGCAAGTGAGTCAGGTAACAGACTTGGGAAAAGCTGCCTAATATGTGGAATGTCCTGCAGTAGAATTCTTCATTCCTAGTTATCCATAAATGCCAGGCTTTGTATTCCAAATTCTTGGTAAAGCAGGGAATTGCCTCTAGGAACTTGCCGGGTCTCATCCAAGACCACTTTCTCTTCTTTCTGAGGTGTGGAGTTATCCTTCCCTAATTTTAGGTGCTCAGCCACCCATTAACGCGGATTAATGGATTCATCCATGAATTAAACTCCTTGGTTTGAGTTCTCAGTGGGCATCAGGATGTGATGGTCTCATCCCAGAGCTGGTGCCTCCTTGGAACAGAGGAGCCCTGACCGTATTCCACTGACTTTCCTGAGAATCCAGACCACTCAGTTGGACACAGGCGCTTGTATTCCTTCAAATTAGGAAAGGCAAATCCAAACCACATCGAAGAAGAGATTTCCTCCAGCAAAGGAAATCCCTTTTTTATCTGGATCATACAACTCAAGCCTCTCTTTAGTGCATCCTCCCTGTTTCCCTGCAGGATTAGGAGTTGGTAAAAACAGGAATGGGAGTTAACGCTGGTCCCTGGGAAAGGGATCAGAGCTGAGGTTGTTCCTGAGGTGCCCATGGATTGTGGATCCTTTACCAGCACTCAGAGGGTGCTAATTCCCTCTTGGAGGTAAAACTCCGCTCCTTATTTTTCCTCCTCTATCCTTAGCTCACGCCTGGGCTTTAAAGAGAAGCCACCTGGCCATGCTCCTCTCCAGCACCCCCTTCTCCTTGGATTACATATCCAGAGCCGAGACAGGGGTAACTTAAGAATGTTCCCTAATGGAGCCTGTGCTTTCCTTATCTCCCTGTGATAAAGGAGGGAGAGGGATGAAATGCAATTCCCAGTTTGCCGCCAGTGTGACCAGACCCCGCGTGGGACCAGGCTGGTGACAGCAGGAAACTGCTGACACACACACGAGCCAAGGGCATCCCAATTTGGAGCTGTCTCCAGCTTTTAAAGGACCAGGAAGCGACAGCAGCTCCCTCGGGCTCAGGTCGCAGGGAGATGAAGGTTCCTGGTATTTCTGAGCTGTGTTTTCCAAGCCCGGAGCTCTCCTCTAAAGGACACCCAGCTCCTTGCTGGGATAATCTCTTGTTGCTGCAGGGAGAGCTGCATGGAAAAACAGAGGAATGGTTGGCTTGGGATCTCTGGAAAAGAGAGGAAAAGAGGAAAGGCTGAGAGAATTGGGATTGTTCAGCCTGGAGAAGGGAAGGCTTTGGGGTGACCTAATTGTGGCCTTCCAGTACCTGAAGGAGCCAACAAGAAACATGGAGAGGGACTTTGGATGAGGGCATGGACTGACAGGACAAGGGGGAATGGTTTCAAACTGACAGGGCAAGTTTAGATGGGATATTGGGAAGAAATTCCTCCCTGGGAGGGTGCTGTTGCCCTGGAATGGAATTCCCAGAGAAGCTGTTACTGCCCCATCCCTGGAAGTATTCAAGACCAGGTTGGGCGGGGCTTGGAGCAACCTGGGATAGTGGAAGGTATCCCTGCCTATGGAAAGGGGTTGGAATCGAATGATCTTTAAGATCCCTTCAAACCCAAACCATTCCATAATTCCCTGATTTTGTGATTCTCTGATGTGTGCTCAAGTGTATAATTTATCTTGCACACACCTAATTTTTTTTTTGTAAAGGGGGCAATTATCCCATGAACTCTGGATTCCACCTATTCCCACAAAAATTGTGAGGATCAGTTCATGGTCCAACCATGGATTGCTTTCAAAAAACCTGGAGCCATTCTAAAAGCTCATTTCCAGCTCGCTAAAATCCATTAAAAACATTTAATGTTTGATTGGTGCTGAGATCCAACATTAGGAAAGGCAACTTGGCCCTTCCAAGCCTGGAACTGAAGAGGAAATGCACTCAGTGAGTTCCCGTCTCCCTGTTCCAAGCACACTGTGGGATTGATTCCATTTACATCCCCACGATGAATCCCAGGGTTTCTGGAGTCTCCAGATGCAGAGAGAGGCTCTAAAAATTCACGTGGAAGAGCCTCAGGCCTGTTTTCAGCACTTTAGACTTGACCTTCTTGACCCTTTTCTCAGCCACTGTGTTGGAAAGATGAATTAAAGATGGGATTAGAGTGGGAGCTGCTTTTCCCTCAAAAGTCCATGGCCCAGATCTCCTTCAGATCCATTCATTCTTACCTCAGTTCTGCCCAGAGCTGCCAGCTGGAAGTTTAGGGAGTGGAGGTGACATCTCCTGAACCTTGGACTTGATGATCCTCACGGTCTTTTCCAACCTTGATGATTCTGTGCTCCCTCCAACAGTTCCGTCAGGGATTTTGAAAGGATAAAAAAGTGGAAGGCTTGTGTGACCACCACTGGCTGGTAGGAATATCCAGGAGTGGGGGTCAAATGTTTAAAGGAAAGGTGAGGCTTAATTCTTACAATGGAATGGTTTGGGTTGGATGGGACATTAAAGTCCGTCTTAAAGTTTAGATGGGATAATGGGAAGAAATTCTTCCTTGTGAGGGTGGTCAGGCCCTGGTAGAGGTTTCCCAAAGAATCTGTGGCTGCCCCATCCCTGGAAGTGTCTAAGGCCAGGTTGTATGGGGCTTGGAGCAACCCCATGGGGGCAGAGAGTCGGAATTACATGATCTTGAAGGTCCTTTCCCACCCAAATTATTTTATTACTCCTGGACCCACCCCATTCCTCTCCTGCCTGATGTGGCACTGATCCAATAATTTCTCCCCCTGATCTATCCTGTCTATCCCACTTTTCCCACTCCTCAAGCTCAGTCAGTGGGACTGCAGGAAGAGACCTCAGCATAGAGCTTAGGCCTGCACCACCTTCTCCCAGTGCTGTTCCATTTTCCTCTCGTCCTAAAATACCCCAAAAGCCTCTTTTCCCTCCCTTTTATCCTCCTTGTCACCCTCATCCCCTCTTTCCCATGCCGTAAGGCAGAAGGAGTGTGAGGAATGCTGAGGAAGAGCTGGAAAAGGCAGAAACAGTCTCTTCACCCCAAATCTCTTTGGAATCTCATTTCCAACCTCCAGGCCGGATTTCTTCCTTTCCTTTTGCTCCAAGCAGGGTGGCTGAGGGGAATTTGCATCACCAGCACCTGTGGAACACCAGGTGTGGGATTTAATGGTCACTATGGGGAGAGAGGTACAGGCTCCCCCCCATTCCCTTTTCCCTTTAAGGGAACATTATCCAAACAAACGCGCTCGGAAAGTGCTGAAGCGCAGGCAAATAATGACACGGGAGCAGGAGCCAGGCATTAAAAATTCATGGAGCTGGAATATTAAAACTTTTTACTTCATCATGTCAAGGCACCAGGCAAATGCAAACGAATGAGCCCCACTGAGCGCCGCCTGCGTGGGCCGAGACAGGGACGAGCCACTCCCCCGGCTGGGGACAGAGCTGCAGTGCGGTCCCTGTCGCTCCTGAGATGTCAGGCTCTGAGGGGGACAGGGAATCAGCAGTCCCTGTCTCTCCCGAGATGTCAGGCTCCGAGGGGGACAGGAATTCCTTGGGATCTTTAATTGCCCGGTGCCTCTAAATGAGCTCCGCAAAGTGACAATTCCGCTGTGTGAATTGGGAGCGGGAATGTGGAGCTTGGGAGAGGCCCCAGCCCTTCCCACCTGCTGTGCTGTCAAAATGTGGGAAAAAGGGGGAATATCTGGCAGGGGGGAATTCCAACCCCTCTCGTTAATTTGGGGCTGTCTTTGCTAATTAAAGCACCGGGCCCTGTCTGCTCCTCACTGTGCTGCTGACAACAGGGGTTGGGATGTGATGACATCCAGCCAACTCCAGTCATGAGCTCTTCTTGGGATCCTGGAGGTGATGACTCCATGGCCTGGGGTTTGCAGGCTCTGGGAACAGTTGGAATCCTCTTGAGGACACGATTATGTGGAAGAGGGATCCGTTTTCCAGGAAGGTGAGCACAACCACCCACTCCTCCCCTAAAACGAGGTTCTGAGCTCTCGTGCTCCCACTGCAGATTCCAGAGCCTCGTTCCACCCTCATCCTCTGCTTTTTATGGTCCAGCTCACTTTTGCAGAGGCACAGATCATCTTTCAATCATGGAATGATCTGGATTGGAAGGGTCCTTAAAGATCATCCTGTTCCACCCCCTTCCAGGCTGCTCCAAGCCCTATCCAACCCGGCCTTGATTTTCCAAGCAAGAAATGAATAAGGCTGAGGAAAGTTGGTGGAAAGGGCTCCTCAATTTATCTGTTCCAGCCCCATCTATCATTAATTAAGTAATTTTCCTCGTTAAGCTGCACACACTTTTAACGCACCCTGTTTATTTAATGACTCCTGTGATCCTCTGAACACAATTACTGGGAATAAGGAGAAAAGGATTAGCCCAAGAATCTCAGGCTGGATGAGGCTTTATTGGAAGTGCAGTGAGCGTCACATTTGGATTTTTAATAGATAACTCCTCTAAGTAATTGATTAAGTAATTGATTAATCATAAACTCCCAGACTGCCAGACCCAGACTTAATTTTATGGCACTTAAAAAAAAAAAAAAATGGGAAGGATGGAGATGATGTAATAACCAGCAACCGAGAGGCAAATAAAGGAGGGGAATGTTGGATTAAACATTCCATAGATTTTTATCGCTTTGGGTGTTATGGAAGCGCCTTCCTTGGGAAGAAACATCTTAATAATAGCCAAGGTTTTCCTGGAGCTTTCCATGAGCAAGATGGTCGGGGCGGGGGGGATGATTATGAGGAATATTTTAAATCCCTCTCTTGGTCAGATAAGCTGTGAAAAATGAAGCTTGGAGCAGGATGTGATTCCATGTCATAGGTAACATTCCAAAGCCTGGCTCCCAACAGTGGTGGCTCCAGCCCAGAATTTGGCAGCTGGATGCCCTGTGGAGTGTCCTGACCAAGGTTTCCCAAATATTGGACAAAAAGGTGTGGAATATTGGCCAAGGGGTTTTTAAATATTTGGGGTAAAGTGGCCCTGCTTTGATGAGAAACAGTTAATCATGGAATCACAAAATGGTTTTGGTTGGGAGGGACCTTTGAAGGTCATCCAGTTCCTTCCACTATCCCAGGTTGCTCCAAGTCCCATCCAGCCTGGCCTTGGACACCTCCAGGGATGGTGATAGATGTGACAAAAAAGCTTGGACTTCATCAGTGCAGACTAATTAAGGCTGAAGGATTCCTGGGCCTGTCCAGAAGAATTCTGTAAACCTGGAGAACACCAAGACTGGAAATTAAGATGAATCCAGAAACTAGGATTTTTCCGAAGCAGGCAGGGGCAGGGATAGGTGTTGGAGAGCACAGATGGGATTTCTCCAGGGCCGAACTCAAAACTTTCAATCTTGAGAATCTCCCATTGACTGCAACAGGTGAATCTTGTGGTGAATTTCCATGATTATATGGATAGCCTACAAAAAAAATATTAAAAATAAATTTTAAAAGGAATCATTTGGGGAATAATTCTCCTCAGCTCTGGTGCTGCTGCCTCAGACCTCAGGTCCACAGCTGGAGAGAGAAGGATCCAGCCTTGGCCCAGCTGGTTACGATGGAAAAGAGGAGCCCTAAGGGCGTCATTCCAATCCCACATTCCAGTGCTGCCAAATCCATGCATAGAATAGGGCAATTCCAGCCTGAGTCATCTTCCAACCTGCCCATAGGGCTGGAATGTCCATAGAATTTTCCTATCTGGTTTCTGATCCCTGGTGTGGTGGCAGAGGAGCTGAAGTCTCACCTGTCACTGCCCTGCACGGGTAACAAAGGCATTCATGGCTCCTGGCATTCCTCTTTTCCCAGGAAAACAGTGGTGGGTCAAGGGGAAATAGCCTCAAGTTGCACCGGGAGTGGTTCAGGTTGGATATTGGGAAAGATTGCCTTACTGGAAGAGTGGTCAAACATCGGAAGTGGTGGAATCACCATCCCTGGGAGTGTTCAAAAACCCCATTTCCAGAGGGCACAGTTAGATGGGAAATTGGGAAGGAATTCTTCCCTGTGAAGGCGGTGAGGCCCTGGAATGAAATTCCCAGAGAAGCTATGGCTGCCCCATCCCTGGAAGTGTCCAAGGCCAGGTTGGGTGGGGCTTGGAGCAACCTGGGACAGTGGAAGGAACTGGATGACCTTCAAAGGTCCCGTCCAACTCCAACCTTTTTATGATTCCATGATCCTATAAAGAGGGAATAAAGAAGTAGCAGGGAAAATTTCCCAGGAATCTTCTCACACCACTGAGGGCGAGAGGTTCAAGGCAACAGAATTCATTAGTCCAGGTGAGACCCAGGGAAAGCCTCTTCTGGATGTGGATCCAGGCAAGCATGGATCTGCCTGGCACAGTGCAATTTCTGTCTGGCACGTGGATTTTTGCTCTTTCTGTACTAAAATTCCCCCAAAAACTTTCTTGGAGACTGCTCTGCACTTGGAAAGACACTTTGGAGCCGGGATGGCTGGACATAAAACTGGTCCTAGGTCCTGCAATGTCCCCTCTTTAACCTTGCATCAGGGCTTTGTGGGTACATCTGATATTCTTCAGGAGCCTAATCCATCAAGGATGATAAAAAGCCTGGAAAAATCCATGTACTGGCTCTGGGAGCTACAGGTAGGAAAACAGCCCAAGGCAGAGGGAGAAGAGTTTAGGATGGGGGTGCAGGGGGAGAGAAGAAGGGGCTGAGATTGCAACACAAATAAAAGATAAATCAAGCAGCAGGAGAGAATTCCTCCAGTGCCAGTTTATTTATCATTGTTTTGCCTGGACACTGACAGTCCTGGGAATGCAGGGTGGGCGACCGGCAAATCCAGCTTGATGGATGAGGCGTGGAGAGGGAAGGAGCCTCTGCCAGGCCTCGGAGAGGAGGGAGGCAGGAGGCAGCAGGGCAGGGATGCAGGGATGCAGTGGGGAGTGCTCTGTGCTTGGCATTGGGGGGCCTTTCTCCTTCCCAGCCTCCATCAGCTCCATGGAAAAGGGAGCAGCTGGTGCAGCAGCAGAGCCCAGGAATCAGGTCCTTGTCATTCCTGGAGATTCCTTTCAGAGCCAGGTCTGAGTTGGAAGAATCTTCGGAGCCAGGAGCAGCATCCGTGCTGCCAGGGAGCTGGGTTTTCCTACATCTTTGCTGCATCCAAGAACTCTTTATCCACTAAAATTCCTTTCTTTCCAAAATATTTTGTGACATTCCCATGAAAAAAAAAAATGCTGTATTTAATCTTCTGTCTGCTGGGAAAACACAAGAACCCAGATTCCTAAAAGTCCTTAAATCTCCTGCGGGAAAACACAAAGGCCCAGATCCCTAAAAGTCCTTAAATCCCCTGTGCTTTTTGTGGATATTCCTCCTATCCAGGCTTTTCCAGAGCTCAGCTCAGCTGCCATTTGAATCCCAACATTATTAAATCCCCAATCTCCCGACATACTTTTTGAGCTGCTTGGAGCCCTTGCTCTCCAAAAATCCTTGGAAATCCAAAATCTGCTTGATGTAGGAACAGGCCACTGGCCTGTGGTGAAGGGCTTAAAACTGGAAAATGAGGAGCATTCCCCCAGAAATCCAGGCATGGAGCAGGGGCTGGAGGAAGGTGAGAGGGAAAGGAGAAGGAACACGGATACAGCTCCGAGGGTCCTGACTACTTGACCTCCTCCATGGCGGGAGGCTTGGAATGAGATGATCTTTAAGGTCCCTTCCAGCCCAAAGCATTCCATGATTCTGCAAAAGGCTTGGGATGCATAAAAAAAGGTCTGTCTGGAAAAATCCATGAGGATTTCACCCATCACCTCAATGCCAGTTAAGAAGAAACTCTTTTATCTGTGTCCATGTTCATAAAATCATGTAATGGTTTGGGTTGAAAGAGTTCTTGAAAATCATCTTCTTCCAACCATGGGCAGGGACAACCTCCGCTAGACCAGGATGCTCCAATTCCCATCCAACCTGGCCTTGAACACTTCCAAGGATCTACACAAACCTTCCTGGTTTTTGTCAGTCACGCAAAATCCTCAGCTTTTTCCAATCTTTTTTTGCTTTAACGCACATGAGGATGAGCTGATTCTGCCCCTCCAGCCCCCTCTGGTGAGATCCCACCCAGAATGTTGCATCCAGCTCTGGTGTTCCCAGCACAGGAAGGATGTGGAGCTGTCAGAGAGAGTCCAGAGGAAGCACCAAGATGATCAGAGGGATGGAGCAGCTCTGCTGCGAGGAAAGGCTGGGAAAATTGGGAATGTTCAGCCTGGAGAAGAGAAGCTTTGGGGTCACCTAATTGTGGCCTTCCAGGACTTGAAGAAATCCTGCAAGAAAAATGGAGAGAGACTTTGGACAAGGATGGAATGACAGGACAAGAGGGAATTGCTTCAAACTTCCAGAGGGCAGAGTTAGATGGGAAATTGGGAAGAAATTCTTCCCTGTGAGGGTGGTGAGGCCCTGGCACAGGTTGTCTGGAGAAGCTGTGGCTGGCCCATCCCTGGAAGTGTCTAAGGCCAGGTTGAACGGGGCTTGGAGCAACCTGGTCTTGTGTGGGGCATCCCTGCGCATGGCAGGGAGTTGGACCAAGATGATCCTTAAGGTCCCTTCCAACCTGAACCATTCCATGGTTCTATAAAATTCGGAGATAATCGCTCGTTACTGTGGCCACAAATCCCAGTTTTATCGATAATTTCAAGGGTTTCACAGATCCTTGCACTGGCTCAGGCAGATGAAGTCTCTGTACCCTTATAAACAAGGACAATTTTCCTTCAGATTCCGGGATTCTTTCACTTCTCTCTGTCTCTGTTCCCAGACCCCACAAAACAAAACCAATCCCTGTAAGGGACAGCAGGGAAGGATGGGATCGGGATTTCAGGAATTTTATTGAGACCCTTCCAGGCTCTTCCACAGCTGGGAGGGGGAGGGATTTTATTTATTTAGAGCAATTCCCTTCCCTCAGTGCAGCCTCTGGGATGCATCCTTTGGCTGTGTTTGCCTTTCCCATCACTGGGAAGGAAGCAAATCAATGCAATCCCTGGATGGAATTAAAAAGAACAGAGAACTTTCTTTTAATGTCCCATAAAAGACTGAGGTAACACTGCCTGATTTACTCCTTTTTTTTTTTTCCTGATTTTTTGTTAGCTTTTTGGTCAGCTCCGAGGAAGCTTTGGGAGCAAGGAGGGATTTCAATAATTACCTCCCGATTCCGCCCCGGATACGGTGCCCTATCCCTAAAGCGCAGGCCCTCCATGCCTGCCCTTCATCTGCAACTCCAAGGGAAGCAGTTTTACATGGAGCCACATTGATATTCAAATAGATTCTCGTGGAAGCAGCATTCCAGCCAGGAGCGTGTGAAAGAGCAACTAATGGATTAGTATTTATGGTTGGGTAAAATCCACATTTTAGGATATTGCAGCTGGAAAGGGACAGATGATGAACTCCTTTATTGCAGCCCCCCTCCTCCTCCTCCATCCCTGTTTTACCCACTCCATCTTTCCTTTTTTTCTGCATCCCCCTCCTCCTCTCCGGCCGGGATGCAGCAGCCTCCTGGCACCGCTGAGCTTGGCAAAATTGATGACAGGACTTTAGGATCCATTAGAAAAACAAATTCTTAAACAGTGTCTTCTAAAATCAATCACTTTTACCTTTAGTGGGATTTATGGCTGCCCTGCCGGCCCTTATTGCAAAGATCCATGGCTGCCAAGAAGGAAAAAAAATTCCAAGTGGCTCAACTCAGGGCTGGAGGCTCTGAACTCTCCTCCCCATGGAGGCTACCCTGGGTGAATCCGAAGGGAATGTCTGGGATTGAGAAGGAGAAAATCTGGTTTGTGGGGACAGAAATCCTAAGGGAGATGTGGAACATCCCTAAGCCAGGCTCTCCAGATGGAGGTGGGAACCAGGAACGCTCAGGAATGGGAAAAAGGTGCTCCAAAGGTTATGAAAAAGGAGAGGTGGGGACAGAATAAGTGAATATTAACAGGGGAGGATGAGGAGCATTTCTTCCCAGATTAATCCCTGCTTGAATCTGAGGATTTCTTTTATATCCTGGCGTGAAATGTGCAGGAGATACACAAAGTTGTGGAATCACATCCCTGGAAGTGTCCGAGCTCAAGCTGGATAGGGCTTGGAGCAACCTGGGATAGTAGGAATTGTGCCTGGCCATGCCAGGGGGTTGGAAAATGATCCTTATATCCAGACCCAAACCATTCTGGGATTCAAGGATTCCATACACAAGGTGACAATTCCATGGGGAAGGAAAAACAAGCAGTTAATTAGAGCAGGATGGATCAGAGCAGCAGGAAGGAGCTTCCTGGCACTGGGTGTCATTCCAGGAGCAGGAGCACATAGTGGAAAACTTCCTAAACATGGAGACACACCCAGGAGAGGGGAATAATCTTCCCAGGGATGGATTGATGGATATCCAGCAGCACAAGGATCAGCCCTGAGAGGAGAGAGGATTTTGGAGGTTCTGTTACAGCTTTTCCCTCGAATTGTTTTTGTTTAGGGATCAGAAAAGTATGGGAAAAAATCTCTTCCAGGGACCTATTTAAAAAAAATATGTAAAGTTTACCAAAATGTGACCTACTCTTGGAAATTTTAAGGGGTTTGGTTGGTTCCAGGGATCCCAGATTTCATTTAAATTGGATTCACTGCTGAGAGAAAAAATAGGGAAAACTTTTTTTTGCACAGATATGTTGTGCCTCCAGGTTTTTAATCCAAGCTGGCTTGGATGAGAAGGGAATTCTCTCAGTTTGAACCTCCTGATGCTTCCCAGACTCTTTTCTCCTCACTTTGAGGACACTGGGAAGACTGGTCTGGAAAATCCAGGAGGTGAAAGTGGGAACAGGTAGGAAAAAGGGGAGCGATACGAGAAGCGAATCCAGGTCTCCAAGCACCTTCCCTGCCTTGGCTCTGGGGCTAGGAGGGGCTGATTCCAGGACATGAGTAAATCCAGGGAGAAGCTCGTAATTCCTATCGATTCTCCAGCAGGCAGCACGAGGTGGATAAAAATGCTTGTTCTATCATTTAGAAAAATGGCAATGTTATGATAGAAGGGATTGATTTTCCTCTTTAGGAATATTCATAAACACCAGTTCCAAGAACTGATAAATCCTTCCCCTGCGCCGAGTAAATCATTCCCAGGGCTTCCCAGAGCACCGGGGGCAAGGGAGGATGTGATTTTTAATTCCTCCTGGAGGAGCTGGAAATGGGGGGGAGTCTAAGGGTGCAGGTCACCCGCAGCCAGACCTCCCTTCCGTGGGACTTCAAAATCCCATATTCCTCATTATTTTCCTGTTTTGGAAAGCTGGGAAAATAAGCTGAAGGCTTCCCTCCCTGGCCTTAGTTTTGATCCCACCAAATCAGCTGAATCTGGCTGCAAATTCCATTTTTCTCCCCTTTTTGTGATGACATGGAAATGTGAACTTTAGCTGGGATGTGAATCCTGATCCCTTCAGGAATTTTCCCTGGGATAATGCCACCTCGTCGTGGCTTTTGTTCCTCCCTTTTAGCCATTCCCAGGGACAGGACCACATCCCTGGTTTGAGCCAACCCATTTCCTTCCCAGAAAGGGCGGATAAAATTCTCCAGGATCAAGGAGTTCCTCTCCGAGCCCATCCAGAAAACCCCTGGCACAATCAGCCTCCACTTCCCACTCACTGCTCCAGTTTAAGGTGGGATGCTCTCCCACTCCATGGATTTACAGGCCACCTCCAGGCCACTGGCATCAACCAAACCCCACAATTTGACTTCTGGGGTGGTTAAGAAGAGGTGGAGCCACATTCCAGGTGCATTCCCACCTCCTAAGGTTGTCCAGGAGCTCACCAAGGAGTGTTCACATCCCTGGAAGTGCTCAAGGCCAGGCTGGATGGGTTTTGGACCAACCTGGGATAGTGGAAGGTTGCCCATGGCAGGTATTGGAACTGGATGAGCTTTGAGATCCCTTCTGACCCCATGAGTCTCTAAGAAGGATTTATCCCAAGAAAACCTGGAAGAGCCTAATCCTGCTGGACAAAATTTGGTGGGCTAAATTAAATTAGCTTGGAATGGTTGAGATGGATCTTGTCCATTCTCTTCCCTGTGGGACCACTGACCAGGAAATGGATCCCCTTCCTGCTGGTGTTTCCAGGATTATCCTGGCTCCTGGCCTCTGGATGTGGCCCTAAATCCCCACGTCCTTGTCCCTTTTCTGCTCAGTCACCTGTGGTTATGATCCAAGAAGCAAAACCGTTTAGGGATATACCTGGAAATTACCCCTCAGGACCCATTTCTGATGGAAAGAAGGAAAAAACCAGTGAGGCAAAGTAAAAATTCCTGCATGTCTTTCATCCAGGTATTTTGAGAAATAGTTTTTATGGGTATTTGATATGATTAATAAAACCAGGAATATTTTCATGGACTCTCCATAGGAATTCCACCTTTTTGTAAGCTTTAGCTCATCTCACATCACTCCATCGCCTGCAGAATTTCCTGGAACAGCAAAAGAAGGAAAAGGCAAAGCATCCACACTTGTCCAGGTCACTCCTAACATCTTGCCTGGAGGGAAATATTGAAAATGTGGATATTTGCAGGATATTTGGACATCTGAGGAGGAGCTTTATCCACTGAAGAGAGGAAAAAAAAAAAAAAAAAAAAAAAAAAAACAAAGGGTTCNAGGAAAATCCATGTGTGTCCTGATAAAAAATATTAGCAATTTTTATTACCTTTTAGATTTTACTCCTGCACTAATCCATTTTAATGAGGTCAGCCCGCCTGGCTCCAGGTACCCGGACTAAGTGGAGCAGTTTAATGTCAGGATCAGGGATGAGGAGCACCAGGAAGGGGGGTCTGGATGTTGGACTTTATATCACCCAAAATTACGGCGTAAAAATTGACTCCGTTTGCACATTTTTAACTGGATTTGAAATCGACACCGTGTGTAATTATGAAAAGGGATATATCTGCTGGGAATGGGATGAAGCACAGGATTTTCTGTAGGAAAAATTTGCTTATTAGTGCACAGGGAAGATTTATGGGATGATATAATTATTTATTAGGATGTATTTTGTGGAGAAGGGATCATATTATCCGTATATTTCCTGCATTATGGGTCTGGACAGTCAATATTGCTGGAATTTACGACTGGATTTTAGAAAACCACTTTTCCCTCTGTTGTTTCACTCCTTTAGTGAGCAGTTACATGGGTTGGAATTCGGGAATACCAGGAAGATCTTCCCGCAAAATTGGAAATTAGCAGCAAAAAAAGGTTGGAGACAACCTGGAGACAGAGATTGGGGTGAGCCCAAATTGTTCCCTGTGATAGGAACCCACCTCTCATCTGGTCTTGGACATGAAAAATGGTCCATGGAATCATGGAATGGTTTGGGTTGGATCATCCTGACATGGGCAGGGACACCTTCCACTAGACCAGGTTGCTCCAATTCCCACCTAAGCTGGCCATGGACACTTCCAGGGATGTGGAATCCCCAACCAGGACATGTCCGCAATTCTTCCATGGTCAAGAGGAAAACCAGAGCTCCTCTGAGGGATTCCCGCTTCACCTTCCTCCTCTTTTGCTCCCACTTCTTGGAATTACAACTCCTCAGGGCAGGCTTGGCTTTAGGGACCACCTTGGGTTTTGGGGACCACCTGAGGCTATCCAAGCTGCTCCTTCCAGACCTCGGGGGACAAGAGGAGGATTTATTGTCATTGCCACGTGATATTTGTGGATACATCGGGCTATCCCTCACCATCTTCTGGTTGATATTTTGTATGAGGGAGGGAGCCTGACAGACATCAAATTTGATAGGGAAATTGATAAGCATCGATAGTGGAGATGGGAAAAGGCCTGGAGGGAGATCTGAGGATGGATAAATATGCCAGGGAGATGGATTTGGACTGAGCCCATCTGTCTCAGATAAAGATCAATACATCTATACCTCCTTTACACCCATCGGTTGTTATCAATGAGCACCCGACTTATTTGATCTTTTCTGTTTTGCAGGATAAAGGAAACGTTTTCCCTGGATCCACACCCATGAGGAGGGAAGGGAGAGCATCTGATATCCAAGAGACTGATGCTACAGAAGCCCTAAATTACATCTTTACCCCCTCGTCCTGTTTGCTCTGCTCCCTATCACTCTGAAAATCACCCTGAAGTTCCACTGTCAGAGAGGTCCCCAAATACTGGGATTGAGAGATGGGATCCACCTGTGCAGTTTTATCCGGGATTCTCAACCCTGGCAGCACCAAGTCTTGTTTTTCCTGTAAATCCCACGTAATAAACCCCCGGGAATTGTGCAACAAATTGCTTAAGTTGCTGTTTTCTCTCCAGCCTCTCTCCCCCTCCCTATCCGTGATCCTCCCCCTGGCTTTGGCTGTTTATTGCCAGCGGAATCGATTCGGGATGGTTTCCCCCCCTCCTCCTCTTCCCTCTGCCCCCATCTCCCACCCTCTCTCCTCGCTCCCATCACCTTTTCCCCCTCCCTCCCCACCTTCCCGGAGCTCCGGGGAGCCCGGTCAATCCATCATCGTGTCCCAGGCGTGTGACAGCCCCTCATAAATGCACCACAATGAGCCCAAATCAGCACCAGCCCAACCAATTTCGCAGAGCAAGAAACATCTGAGGAGCTGAATCCCGGCGTGCCGGAGATTGGAATTGGGAAATTGGTTCTACTCCTCTTCCGTGGTGCTTTTTAATATCTTTTTTTTTAAGCTTACCTATAGATTCTCTCCCTCTTTAGATACATATTTAAGGTAATTCTCTCCCACTTAAATCTCCAGTGCTTATTCCACATGGACAGCGTGGCCCAGTTGCTCTCTCCCACTCTGCCTCTCTCTCTCTCTTCCCTCGATTAGGAGAGGGTTTTATTGGGAAACTTGCTTAGGCTGCAGGAATGTGCTGCCTTCAGCAGATTGAGGCTGCAAGCGGGGCTGGGCTCCTGCTGCCACGCTTAGCTTCCCCCGCAGCCATCCTGGGAGTCCCTGCTCTCTCCTTTCGGGAGCTCAAAATCATGGAAGGCAGCTTTTCCCATGGGATTGGCCCGTGTGGGGTGTGAGTGGTTATTCCCACCTGGAAAGGGTAGAGAATGGAGTTAATGCACATCCTCGTGGAGTTACGGATGTGTGACCTCACTCTGGGAGCACTCAGTAGTCAAAGGGCAGCGATTCCGTGGAGATTCTGTCATCCCAAAGAGCATTTGTCCCACTCGGATGAATGATGACCTGACCCTCATGACTTGATTGCCATCAGCCATAATGGCATGGACGGACATTCCCCCTTTCTGAAGGCACTTAGGGGACATGAATCCCACATGGAATTTGAACGGACAGCTTTGCAGAGCTGGGATGACCTTCTGAGAGTGCTCCTGCAGTGCCTGGTGTCACCTTCCAGTCACTCACTAGTGGATGAAGCTGAGGTGTTGTGGGATTTGTGGTGCCAGGCTGGGAGGTGTTCCCTGTTCAAGGCATGGTTGGGGTGGAGATGTTTGGGTTGAGCCAGTGGAAAGGTGGAAAAGGAAAATCACAGGAAAATTCTGTCTCTAGTCTGGAAGGCTCAAGATTAACCCCCCCTTTTCCTCAGAGGTAGAACTTCCCATGGGCACTTCCAGTGGAGGGACTGGAAACTGGGAGAGAAAAGGGTTGGAAAAGAACAGAAAAGTGAGGTGGAGCTCCAGAAAAGACTCGGTTAATTGTTGGGATGTTGTGGGTGCTCCACAAGGGTTAAAAAACAGGGAAAAGAAAATCTGGATGGATGAAGCCAGGGAAAATCTGTGAAGGGCAGTGAAATACGAGACTGCCTCTGGCTGCAGAGTTGCAAACTGGACAGTTTGGGAAACAGGGATGGTATTCTGGGGAGTCTGCATTAAGATCATCTTATGTTTGTGAGATCTTGGTGGGAGATGAGCTCTCAGGCCAAGATATTCCGGCCTTTCTTAGGGAATGACATGAATTCTATGGGGTGTCTGAGGTATTTCCAGATGGATCCAACAGGAAAGATGGGGAGAGACAATTTGCAAGGGCCTGTGGTGACTGGAAAATGGGGAAATGGCTTCCCACTGCCAGAAGGCAGGGATAGGTGGGATATTGGGAAGGAATTCTTTTGTGTGAGGGTGGTGAGGCTCTGGCACAGGTTGCCAAGAGAATCTGTGGCTGTCCCATCCCTGGAAATGTTCCAGGCCAGGTTGGATGGGGCTTGGAGCAACCTAGGACAGTGGAAGGTGTCCCTGCCCACGGAACTGGATGATGTCTAAGGTCCCTTCCCACCCAAAACATTCCAGGATTCCATGAGTTGCATCCAAAACACATTGGAAAAGACTCCATCCAGCTTTTCCCGCAGGTGCCTGGCACCAACTAAAAATAAACCCAATCATTTTGCAAATCATCCTGGGAAGCTGCTCCCAAACCAGTGGGGAGAAGGACTTGGATCTCCTTCGAACCTGGCTAACACCTCCAAGCAGATTCCTGACCATGCACCTGTTTAGGTGTGACCTGTCTGGTTTTCCAAGGACATTTAGGGGTGACCTGGTGTTTTTCCAAGCATATTTTCCTGTCACCTGTGTGGTTTTCCAAGCACATTCACGTGTGACCTGTGTGGCTTTCCAAGCACATCACAACCCCAATTCCAGAGCAGCTTCTCACCCAAACTGCCGAATATTCTTCCTTCACCTCTTGCCACTTGAGCCATTACACTCGGAGCTTCCCTGAGTGCCCAAGGGCCTCTCCCTGATGATCACTCATCCCGGGAAATTGTTACGAGGCAGATAATTAATTGTTGCGAGTCACTAAAAAAATGATCATTCTTTGCAGAAAATTACCCCGATGTTCTGCAGAAATGTTAATGCTCGCAGCCATAAAATGAATGGGGAGCTACAGCTCCAGCTGCCAGGAGGGCCGTGAGTTATAATCCCACCACTGGATGCGGGGAGCCTGAGCTTCCAGACGTTTCTGGAGAGAAGGAATGCATTTTCACTGGATAACAGTTTAATTTTATGATTATTTTTTCCTGCCCCGGAGTCCGCAGTTGAGTATTAATGACTGAAGCAGGGATAGGAACGGTTTTGCTGATCCCAGCTTGGCGTGGAGAGAGGCTTCATATTTATTTCCCATCTGGCTACCGGGATTTTACTCCAAACAATTGGATAAAAGGACTTGGAAAGTCATGGCAAGGCTGGTCAGGCTGTTAGGGCTGTATTCCATTGCCTCCCAGGAATAAAGAGCTGGGATTTAGGAACAGCAGGGAGAGAAAATGAAAATTAACAGGTTAATTGCTGAGAGTTAACAACTCCTAATTTGCTCTCCAACCAAAATCCAGTTGGCATGGCTGGAAAGGTGGTCTGGACATAGTCCTTGTCCCCATATCCCAATAAATTCAGCCTAGCGAAGCTTAGGATCTCTAAAGGTTTGGCTTGGGAGTCAGGATAACTCCTGACATTGCATCCAGCAGAGTTCCCGTGGCTCACAATGCAAACACTGCTGATTCCAGAGCCCAGCTGAGGTGGGCAGGTGTAAAGAAGGACACGGAGCGGTTTTGGACGGAATTTCTCCCATCCCTCTCTGAGATAAGATCTGACATTTTTATCGATTTCCATTTGTTCTGGAGCAGCATTTGCATCACTCACTCCACAAATGGAATGAGGAGATGACTCAGATCACAGCTGCTTTCCCAAATGTGGTTTGGGGTTTTTTTTTCTGTTGTTGTTCAAGAAATGTTCATTTCCCAAAGGATCAGCTCTTGGCTTTCTTCTTCCATGCTCGAATTCCAGTGACTTCACCTCCAAGAAATGGGGTGGGTTTCCCGGCTGCAGGGAAGTCAGCAAGTGAGGCAAACACCTCCTCCCTCTCTTCCAAGCTTTTGTTTTCCCTGTTTTTCATGGAGCTGGGTTGGAATCCATCTGTGGACAGCAGGGTAGAAGAAAATGAACTTTCTCTTCCAGAAGGAGTCCAAGATCCAACAGATCCATGTCATATTGCAAGGAAAGCCCCTAATCAGGGTATGTTGTTGGATAAATGGAATTTGCTGGATGGAGTACCTGGGATGAGAAAAGTACAGGGAGCAGAGATGTTGATGGAGAATCCAGTTTGGGGCAAAGGGGATGGATTCTGAGACAAACAGCCGGAATCAGGGAGTGACAGGGCAGGAACTACAGGGAAATCCTGCAGGAATTTGGGTTGTTTCTGGCTAAGAGAAGAAATCCAGATTTCAAATCCAATAAACAAAGCAGCCAGAGGGAAGGAAGGGTGTCTCTGTCCCTGGTGGGGAGATTTAGAAGATGACACAGCAGGAAAGATTTGGGCTGGACATAAGGCAGAGGTTCCCAAATGGAATGAGTGAAGGAATGTCTGGGAAGGAGGAGGATCTCCAAACACTGGGAGAGTTCGGGACCAGGTCAGGCAAAACCTTGGAAGAGTAACATGGATCTTGCTATTCCTACCCTGAGGAGAAGGAATGACTCCATGGACTCATGGAATGGTTTGGGTTGGAAGGGACCTTCAGGAACATCCAGTTCTGAGGGCAGGGACACCTTCTACTGTCCCAGGCTGCTCCGAGCCCTGTCCAACCTGTCCTGGAACACTTCCAGGGATGAGGCAGTCACAGCTTCTCCAGACAACCTGTGCCAGGGCCTCACTACCCTCACAGGCAAGAATTCCCTCCCAATATCCCATCTAACCCTGCCCTCTGGAAGTTTGAAGCCATTCTCCCTTTTCCTGTCCCTCCATCCCTTGTCCCAAGTCCCTCCCCAGCTTTCCTGGAGCGTCTTTAGGCACTGGAAGGGGCTCTGAGGTCTCCCCAGGGCTTTCTCCAGTTTGAACACTCCCAATTCTCCCAGCCTGACTCCAGAGCAGACATTCCAGCCCTCTCCATGACCCTTTAGTGCCTACTCCACCCTCTTTTCCAGGTTTTTTTCCAGACTGTTTTTCCCACATAACCAAAACCCAACTAAAGAACAGCTTTTCCGCTGCCACACCTTTGGTTTCTGCTGATCAAAGCCAGGCTCAGAGGGCTGATGGAGCTTCCCTACTCCAGGTCTGATCCCTCCTCAGTGCTTCCAGCTCTAATGAGCTGTCTGGTAAGAGGAAAGGGAGACAGGAAGATGCTTTGCCATCCTGAGGTGACACAAACATGTCACTGATGCCTCCTTTGATGGCCTCTCACCCGGGAATGTTCCACAGGGATGCTCAGCTTGTTTGGGATTTGTATTTTTTTATCCCTCATCATTATCAGGCTTTGACAGCAACTGGTGCCATCCTATGGAAAGAGAAATCATGGAAAGCTGCACTGGCAAAGGATTCATGCAGCAGGAAGCCCCCACAGGATGGTCTTGTGATCCATCCAGCTTCGTTCAGAGCAAGTGAGAATGCCCAAAACCCAGGGATATCATCCATGATGACCAATTAAACACAGACCTACCGAAAAGGAACTTCTCTGCTTGTCCCATTCTCCCTGTCCAGATCTCTTCCCTGATGTGGCAACATTCCATGCAAATGTTGTATCCCCCTCTACCCGCACAGATCCAAGGATATTTTCCAGCTCTGGATGCAGAATCCCTGCTCCAATCTCTGCCCATGAAGGACAGAGATATATTTGGGAGTTGAGGTCATGTCTTCCATGAAATCCAGGAGAGACACCACTCCAAAAACTCCAGGATATGCCACGTGGAGTTCCCCCCATACACCAAAAGCATTTGCTCATGAAGGTGATCAGATGTTAGACCAGGGACTTGGAAAAGGTGTGGGATCTCCATCCCTGGAGGCCAAGATCATCGAGTCCAAAAATCAGAGGATCACTGAGTTTGGAAAAGACCTCCAAGATCATCGAGTCCAACCTGTGACTGATCCCAAACTCATCACCCAGACCAGAGCACTGAGTGCCACATCCAGTCATTCCTTGGACACCTCCAGGGATGGACCCTCCACCACCTCCCTGGGCAGCCCCTTCCAATGCCTGCCCACCCTTTCCATGAAGAAATTCCCCCTGACGTCCAACCTGAACCTTGCCTGGTGCATTTTGAGGCTGTTTCATCTTGTCCTGTCCCTTGTGCCCTGGGAGACCAGGCCAACCCTGAGCATCCTGTTCTAAGTTTAAAACTGAGTTTATCTTCAACCTTGAGATGCTTTAAGCAGAGCTTTGGACAGGAGGTTGCTGGAGGTTCCTCCCAAATGTCTCCGGATTCTACGATTCAGACAAAAAACTGTGGAAAACTCAAAGTTGGATTTTAGCCATGAGATTAATGAGGATTTTGAGTGCTGGCCCTTCCCTCCTATCTCTGGTTAAAACCCATTTCCAAAACTCCAGCTCCACGTGTGATTCCATTCATCAGTTTCCATTTCCATGGGATGCAATCCCATCTTATTAATTTTAAATTGCCCAAATAATCATTACCCTCTTAATTGTCTGCTTAATAAAGACCCTGATCCCCAAGGGCTTATTGAGGCTTATCTATTCCTGGGTGACCTGGTGCGTATTGATTATTTGCTCGTTAGTCTTCATTAAGGATGGGTTTTAATCAACCACTGGAAGATAATCCAGAAGCCAGCAGAAGCTTTTCTTGGGAAACATTGCTCACTTCCAGATAGGACATCCCCCCCAAAAAAATGATGTTCATTTGCAGGTCTTCCAGGGAGAAAAGTGGATCCTGGATTTCATTTCCTGAGGTTTTTATGATCCCAACTCGTTTCTGCTTTGTGTTTTCCTCCAAAATGTGCCCAAATCAGGAAAACATCCTTAAAATGGGACCTGAATTGCAGAGTTTGCAGCCTCTCAGAGAATTCCACTCACTTTCAGTGGGATCGTTGGGTTTTCCAGGCTGGATGTGACCAGCAGTGGCTGATTCCCTGTGTCCACAAGCTCTGCTCCAGCATTAAGGGAATACCGATGCCCTTTTTCCCAGGAATGTTGTGGATGCAGAAAAATCTCCACCCTGGGAGATAAAAGGAGCTGCTTTTCTGTCTCTTCCTTGGTCCCCAGATGGTGGGACAGGACCAGCATCCCCAAATCCATGGGACATGGAGGCAGTGAGGATGCTGGATAGGATTTGGGATGGTGAACTCAGCTTCTGCCTCTGTTTTTCCCCCCCAAGGCACCTCTTGCTCCTTTTTCCTCCAGGATTCTGGTGTGGGCTGGGTTCAGAAACATCAGTGTGACATCTTTGCAGAACCTGGGACACCTTCCTGAGGCTGACAGATGTTTTATAGGATCTGGAGGGAATCCTCTCTGGATCAGAAGCTGGAGGTCAGGCTCGGGAATGAGACTTTGCCCAGGTGAGGCTGCCAGGGAGCGCCTGGGAAGGTGTGGAGGTGTCTGGGGCCTCTCATCAGAGCCTTGCTAAGCTTGGTTTCCCACCTGGAAGAGCCAAGGATTTCTGGAATGTGGGTTTTCCACCTTTTCCTTCCCAATGGGAAGCACTGCCTTGCCTTGCTGCACGGGGTGTGCTTTTTAAGGTAGAATGACGAAGGGATGGGGGAAAAAGAAAGATTCCTCTTTTTCTTGGGGGCCAAATTAATGGAAAATCAATCTGGCCTCAAAAATCCATTAATGGTGATAATGCACTGGTGACGCGGCAGGAAATCCAATAGTGGGAATTAAAGTGGGGCTCTCCCACTTTCCTGCAGCCACAGGAATTTGTGGGGATCATGCTGGGGACAGCAGATTCCGAAGAAAGCAGAAACCACTTCACCTCTCTCCAAGATGTCCTGGATTCCCACTCTGGCTTCCTGTGGCAGCTCCCTCCTCGCCCAGAGCATCTACTTGAAGGGGTGAAGATCCCTCAGGAATTTATTCCATGAGTCACTCAAGGGAGAATGTGATTAATTTTTTTGGGAAAACCTCTTTCTGGATGCATCAGGATAGAGACAAACCCATCCTGACCTCAGTTTGGGGCTCCTTGGAGTTTGGATCCAAGATCTCACAGAGTCTCAGAGTATCCCAGACACCCTCAGGAAAACAGGTCCTGGGCTGCCTCTTCTCTGCTTGGCTGCCTTCCCCAGGGACTGGATACAGCTTTTGGAAGGAAAAAAACCTTGGATCAGGGCTGTCCCTCTGCAAAGAGGTGAAACCACACAGGGAGAAATCAAGATCCATGCCAGGAATCTCTGTGATAAACACCACATAGTGCCGGGAATTTCCGCCCCTCTGCCGATTTTGGGACCACATGGATCAGTCTCACCACGGGTCACCGAGTGGATCCCAGTGTTTCCCAGCGCTGTCCTACAAACCCAAGGCTTGGGAAGACGAGGTGGCCTCTGGAATCCACTCTTGGATGAGCATCAGCCCCCACAAACATCCCATCCACATCCCCACTCACTCCATTGCTGATGGATCTTTCCTGTTCCACGTGTAATGGAAGCTGCCTGGCAGCTCCATCCAGCCCCACAGAGGTTCCCCCTTTCCCCCTCCTTCCCCCAGCTCCGTCCGCTCCCCCACAGCCCTCAGATCCCAGGATTTATGAGCCAGCCTTGCATTATGAGGTGAGTGACTTATCGCTCTGTCAGGACCGGCGTTTTAAGACAGAATTATATGGGAGAGGGAAAAGATTTTTACCAAATTAATGAAAAATCAATCCAGCCTCAAAAATCCATTAATGGTCATAATGCACTGGTTCCAGATAGAGAGATAGCAGAGAATCCAATAGTTCCTGTTAAATACCTCTCCTGGAATGGAGCGCCTGGGATATAACTCATTCATTAGGCTGCCGATGTTTACTTTTTAAAGTGACACCAATCCCTGTCCCTGCAGGATTCCATGAAGAATTTATAAGCCCACATTCCCCCAGTGTCCATCTCCGGGGCCAGCCTGGAGGAATTGATCCTCTGTTCCCTTTTCTCCCCCTCCCTGGGACAATCCCTGCTGAGGCAGGGCTGGGATGACTCCATTGCTACAGCTGATGGTTTCCAGCCTTCCCTAAACTCTGGCTTTCATCCCAAACTGCTCTCCTGGGATCTGACCTGAGCTGGGGTTGTCTCCTCTCCACTTTCCAGGTCTTAGTGTAGAGCTTGGCTTAATCTCCTTCCTGCTCATCCTGGGACTGATCCTGCTCCTTGCCCAGCCTCATCCAGCTGTGCAGAGTGGGGATGGCTCTGGGGAACTGGGAATTGGTGCTGCCGCTTCCCCATTTCCCAGCTTTCTCAGGCTGAATTGGGATCGTTCAGCCTGGAAAAGAGAAGCTTTGGGGTGACCAAATTGTGGCCTTCCAGTTCCTGAAGGGAATTTACAGGAAAGATGGGGCCAAACTATTCCCAAAGAGCAAGGAGTGACAGGAAAAGGGGGAACAGGTTCAAGCTGAGAGTAGGTTTAGCTTAAATACTGGGAAAAGGCTCTTCCCTGGGAGTGTGGAGAGGAACTGGAACAACAGGAAAAACCTTGAAAAACCAGTTCATGCCATTCCTCCTTCACTGCTGACTCTCCATGGAGTGGTCCAGTCTTCTGGAGGGGCCTGATTGTGGGAATTACATCCCACTGTGGTGTGTCCTGGTGTCTTCAGGATGCTGAGTCCCAGAGATGGAAGAGAACACGTTTTCTGTTGGAGTGAGAGCTCCTCTGGACTCAGGCCCAGAGGAAAGTCAAAGCACAGGGGTTGAATTCAAACCTTTGGATAAGCTGAGATACATGAAGGCACACCAAAGTGAAACAGAAATACAGATTTTTAACTNTAACTAACAAATATAATCCACACTTCTCTAAGTTTAGGAATAGGAATAGAAGAAGAAATTGTTTTTGCTTGCTGTTTGGCCGCCTGCTGCTGCTGCTGCTCCTGCTTGGCTTTATCATGTATTCCCCTTCGAACTCTACCTTCAGAAAACTATGAGACTATGGAATAAAGAACTTTAATAGGACAGCAGTCTCCCCTGCTTTTTCACCCTTGGCCTAAAAGGGAGGGTGTCCTGTGAAATTCTTCAACAGTTTTCCTTCTGCAAAGTGCCTGATATTCCAAGGAGAAAACTTGTCTGAGGCATTGCTCAGCATGAGGGGGGTTGGATGAACCATTCCCACTGCCCGGCATGTCCTGATCATGCACTGGAGTGGACAGGAATTCTGCTTTTCCCAGGAAACTGAACCAAAGTCCAAGTGTCTGGCAAAGGGAAGTCAGACAGCAGAGACTGAATTCACAGCTTTAAAACAAAAATATTTCCCTTAAAGGGGGTCTCAGTTGTTGCTCATTTGGGAGGATCCTTGGAGATCATCAGATCAAACTCATCCAGCTCCAGCATCCTGCACTGGATGTTCCTGTTGTTTATCAGGCCTGGAAAAATCTCCTCCTCATGGAAAAGTGCAGAACTTGTCCAGGAGCCAGAGGTGAGTTGTACTTTCGGAGCTGCTCCAATCTCACCTCCCTTTGCTTTACAGCTTCCACAATCCCTGGGATTCCTGCACTGCCACTGCTCCCTTCCTGATTTACACTGAGCTCAGGAAAGGTGGGATCAGGACCTGGCACACTGGGATGCGATGCCTGGATAGAGTCAGCACCACACATCGACCCTGCTAAACGTCATAATGCACCAGGCTTTTGTTTCCTTGGAATCTTTTAAAAAGCAATAAAAGGCCCCAGAATCCCGGGAGCACCAAACATCCAACAAAGTGACAGCCTGTCAAAGCTGCCTTCCCGAGAAACCCTGGGCCCAGCAAATTTTAAGCAGGAAAATTTATTCCTGTGTCGCTCATCTCTCTGAGTGAAAAATGGCCAGGGCTCCTCTTTTGCATGAGGGCTGGAAAACTCCACGGTGCTCAAACAAGCGGAGCGGCCTCCAACAGGACCATTCATCATCTGGAAAAGGCGGCGGCGACAACTCCAGCACCAAAAAAAATGGGGAAAAAAAAATTAAGTTGTGGGTTTTATCCAAGCTTAAATGATCTCGGCCATTAATATGACACGACAGGCAGAGCACCACGCTTCCCTGGCTTCCCTGGTTTCCTTGGGATCTAACAGAGGTCTCCAGGACAGCGGCTCTATTAGCTGGTCACCTTTGCTGCTGTGGTTTCCCAGCTCCAGGGAATTTTTCCAGGGGATTTTGGGCCTGCTGCCCAATGTTTGTGCTGAGCTTGTGTTGATTTCTGGGATAGGGTTCAGAGCGGGAGGGCAGGATGAGGAGTGGGGAAGTAGAGGAGGGAGAAGTTTCTGAGCAGAGCTTTCCACCCAGTTGGGAACGGATTTTTCTGGAGATGGAGTAGGGAGATTCCAGATTTGCTGAATTATTTTTTTCCCCAAGCCACGCTTCCAGCTTGACTTTTGTTGGACTGTCCAAGCTTTGGGATGTTCACCCATCGCTGGAAGTGTTCAGGATCAGGTTGGACAGGGCTTGGAGCAGCCTGGAACAGTGGAAGGTGTCCCTGCCCATGGCAGGATTTGGAATGAGATGATCTTGAAGGTCCCTTCCAATCCAAACCATTCCATGATTCTGTGACCACTCTTGAGCTTGGAGGATACGCTCCTTGTAAAGCAATCAGCTGACACAGACCGCTCTGCTTTCCATGTCTGTATCCCATGGGATTAGTCCAAACAGTCCCAGACCTTCTCTCCAAATATCCAGGGCTGTGATCCTTCTTCTTGTCTTGTTCTTTTCCCTCAAAATCCAGAATCACAGAATTATTTAGGTTGGAAAAGACCTCCAAGATCATCGAGTCCAACCTGGGACCAATCCCCACCTTGTCACCAGCCCAGAGCACTGAGTGTCACATCCAGTCGTTCCTTGGATACCTTCGGGAATGGGGACTCCACCACCTCCCTGGGCAGCCTCTGACCACTGTTTCCATGAAGAAATTCCTCCTGATGTCCAACCTGAGCATGCCCTAAATGATCCCATGATTCTGCATTTGGGAAGGTGAACACAGAGCAGGACTTTTCCAGGAGGTTACAATGACACACAACCAGATGGTCCCAGCTGCAGCCTGAAGGTCTGACCTTCCTCCTGGGCACAGGTGGGATTCTCCCTCCTCCCGCCCTGCTGGGACTTTTCCAGGTCCTCACATGGGACCCATCACATGGAGCACATCCGTGACCACCTGTGGAACAATTCCATGGGTGGCAGGAGGATGTGGATCAGGTCTTTATTTAGAAATGCTGATGGATAAGGAGCTTAAATCCAGATCCTGTGGATCTTAATCCCCTGGGAGTTTTGAACGCAGAAACGAAATCAAAACCAGAAGAAGAAACTTTCCTCCCTCTCCAGGAGGTCTTTAAATGGGTGGGATTGGTCCCTTGCCAGCATGAGGGAGCTGAGTTGATGGGAATTTCTGGTCACTTTTGTCACCCTCACCCAGATGGTGTCATCCCCAGGTCAGGGAGACTCCAGTGGACCTTCCTGGCCTCAAAATCTCTTCCCAATCTTTCCTAACTTGATTCCCTGGCTAAAATCAGCCCCAAGTTGTGCCTGAGGTTGCCCAAACCCCAAGTCCTGCCCTTGTGACCCATCCTGCACTCGGTGACAGTGACCTGAGGGGCTGGCAGGGGATTTGTCACCTGCAGGGCTACGTGCAGTGGATCTGTGGTGGTGTTTTGTCCCCAAGCCGGCTGAGCTGTCCCACATTGGCCGCTCCACGTGGTGACATCTCCCTTTCCACAACCCCTTGTGAGCGTAAGATGCTTTCAGGGACTTGCAGGATGATAGAAATCCCAACAGGAGCCTGAGGATGAGTTTTCCCACTGGGAAAGTTTCCTCTCCGTGGGTGGAGACACTTTCCCACCATTCCAAACATTTGATTTTGCCACTTCCTCAAGCCCAGGGAGATCCTGGAGAGGTACAAATGTTGCAGCCCAAACCTTGATGTGCCACTCACAAGGGTGGAAAGAGAATCATGGAATGGTTTAGGATGGAAAGGACCTTTAAGACCATGGAATTCCAACCCCCAACCATGAGCAGGGCCACCTTCCACTATCCCAGGTTGCTCCAAGCCCCATCCAACCTGGCCTGGAACACTTCCAAGGATCCAGAGGCAGCCACAGCTTCTCTTGGCAACCTGTGCAGGGCCTCACCACACTCACCAGGAAGAATTCCTTCCCAATATCCCATCTGTCCCTGCCCTCTGGCAGTGGGAAACCATTCCCTGTGTCCTGTCCCTCCATCCCTTGTCCAAAGTCCCTCTCCAGCTCTCCTGGAGCCCCTCTGAGGTTTCTCCTGGATCCTTCCCTTCTCCAGGCTGGACATTCCCAGCTCTCCCAGCCTGTCTCCAGAGCAGAGGGGCTCCAGCCTTTGGAGCATCTCTGTGGCCTCCACTGAACCTGCTCCAGCAGCTCCACATCCTTCTGACATTGGAGATCCCAGAGCTGGATGCTCCAGGTGGGCTCATCACAGGCTTCAACACCTTCAGGGCAGATTTCCAGATCTCTCCCTCCCTCTTGCCAGGATTTTATAGCTCAAACCCATGAAGGGTTCTCTTTAGTTTAAGGTCTTTTCTTTCTCTTTCCCAGTCATTTTGATCCCAAGGATTCCCTGATTGCTGGGAGGGGTGGACAGGGAACACTGGGAATGGTGTCATGATGGGATTGATTTCATATTTCTCTTCTGTTGTTTCAGAGCACACAACAAAAAACCCCAAAACCCAGTCCAGCCTTTTATTTTAAACCAAATCTCTACCTTGGGCTTAGTCAGGCCTGAGAACACCTCGGAATTTTTCTTTAAATCCTAAGTGGAGCATTTGGCAAGACAAGAAAAAAAGGGAAAAAATCAAAAGCATCTTCTAAAGGTATTTGGGAAGCCTAGAAGCTCCCCATTACACAGTTGTAGTATCAAACAGCCTTTTTCCCATCCATATAAAATAATTCCCTGGATCTAATTTTAGATGATTTTAGGCCGTTTTGTGGGAAAGCCTGGGAAAAAAAAAAAATTAACTGGTGTCTCATGAAAGTCAAATGGAGTCGTGTCTTTTTCTTTCTTTTTCTTTTTTATTTTTTTTCCCTTCTTCAAGGTGATTTTCCCCTTTGGGTTTTATGGCTCTTGGTGCTCTTCCTAAGGGAAGCGGGGAACAAAGTCCTTGGGAGCAGATGGAGCTCCTCCTTGGCTGCTTTCATACTGAGCTCAAATCTGAGGAGGAAATTCATATAGATATAGATAAATCTATAGATATGGATACTGATATGGATATGGATATAGATATGGATATGGGTATATGTGCATGTGTGTGTGCAAAACAGACTTAAGACAGGGCTCTACTTTGGCTTAAAATGTTAATATTTAAGATGATCCCCCTCTCCCATCGACCTCATTCCCAATTCAATCCATTTTAGACATGGGGGAAACTGAGGCACGGCCACTCTGCCTGCATTCCCAGCCATCCTGATTGCTCAGCTCTCGGCTTGGCACCTTTTGGGGCTGGATCTTGGTCTCCTGGAGGACAAGCAATGACAAGGAACAAACCGTGGGAATGTCATGAGGCAGAAACGCTCGATGATGCCAAGCCCACGCTGGGAAGTCCCCGTGGCTCCTGAGGTAATTTCTAAGCAATTCCCGACCACTCAAGCATTTAAATCCTTTGCAGACTCAATTAAAAGGGTTTGGGGGAGTCACTGGGTGTTTTGGGAGGTGTTTTTTTCCTTAAAAGCCTTTTAAACACCAGTAAAAAAGTCTTTCCTCATTTCTTCTGTGGGATTGGCAGAGCGAGGACAAGGAAAGCCTGGGGTCATTCCGGGAGTCATTAATCCTGCTGGACAGGAGCTTTGTTGGCAATATTTCCCTCTCCAGGTGGGTGAGATTCCACTGTTCCCGAGAGCCTGGAAGAGTCAGGCCCAGCTTTGGGCCCAGGCTGGAGCAGCAAATCTTCAAGCACAGCACTAGAGCTGGGCTTATCTATATCTCTTGCTGTGAGGCACGAGGGGGTTGAGACAGAAATTTCTCTTTGCCGAGGGTTGTCTTCTCTTTTCATCTGTGGTTGGAGCAATCTGGGATAGTGGGAAGTGTCCCTGCCCATGGAAGGAAGTGGAATGAGACGGGCTTGAAGTCCCTTCCAAGCCAAACCATTCCAGGATTCTAAGACAGGGCTCTTCCCCTCACTGGTTAATCTGGCCCTATGAAATGGGATCTTCCAGCTGCTTCAGTTTTCCTTCCAAGCTGCCACATCTACATGGGACATTTCCCATGGACACACATTGGGATGGCTCTTGGCAGTGGCCAAACATCTCCTGGCTTGGAGAGGAAGACAAAGTCTTCCCAAATGCCTGCCATTCCATCCTGGTGAGCCAGGTTGCTCCTCCATCCCCCTCCTGGGATCAGTCTTGGAGCACTTTCCAAGTGGTGGGAAGATGCCGTGAGTCCCCCTTTGCTTCCTCTTTCCCACTTGGGATTGCTCCTTGCATTCCTGGCAGGTCTGGAGCATCTTTAGGAAAAGCAAGGCTTGGTCTTTCCCTTCTTTCCCTCCATCATCCCAGTCCTCCTAAGATGCTGTCCAGAGCAATTCTCATCCTTGTCAATACTGCCTTGGATGGCCAGGTCAATCCGGTCAGAATTCACCCCGGAATAATTTCCAGAGGTTATTAGGAATAAAATCAATCAGTCCATGAATGACTCATTTCCAGCAGGCACAGGCCGGGCCTCCTGCATCCCATTGTGGGGTGACTTTTTGGGATAAATGAATTTTGCCTTTTCCTTGCTCTGCCTCAGTTCCCCCCCCTTCCCTTCAAACATTCCTATTTCCCATCCCAAGCCCTGGAAGGTGCCTCTAAGGAGCCAGCTGGGCTCCATAAGCCCTTAAGCAGCTCGGGGCCATGCCCACGTCACCGAAGCCACCGCTGGGATGGCCGAGGTGAGCAGGACAGATTTTCGGGAGCTCATCTCCCACCGGGATGCTCCCAGGCTGGGACAGACGTTGGATTAGGGGTTATTATGCCTCTCCAATTATAGCAACGCCTAATCCAGGGATGATGCTTCTGACAGGTGGAGATGAGTGATGGATCCATCCCTCCTGACATTAAGGCGCTTCCAGTGGCTCCGGAGCTGTCCAGACTTCCCGTTATCCACACAGCCCCCAGCTCTGCTCCAGGTGAGGTCCTTGCTGCTGCTGGACCCTCACCTTCAGCCCCCTTTGACCCCCAAAAAAGTCTGGGAAAGGGTTTCCAGCAGGGACAAATAGGAGGGATCACATCCAGGCCTTTTTCCAGGGGAAGGTGGCTTTGGGACACAGCAGGTCCAAGGATTTTTCCTTTAGTGCAGCACCTGACTTGGCACTTTTGCATCTGTGTCCTAACGAAGTGGTGATTAATTATCACCGGGATCTTCCCAAAGGAGCCAGCACATCCCAAACCTGGCCCTGACTCCCCCCGGAGCGGGGCCGGGCTCTCTCCTCTCCCCCTTCCTTGTTTTTCCACTCTGCCTTCCCTCTCCCACTAAATTAATCTCCATTGCTCCAAAGGTCTCTCTGGCACAGGCCGCTGACCCAAGCTCAAATTGATTTTTTTCCCTCACCCCTCACCCCTCGCTGTTTTCTGCCAGCAAAGCACAGCGAGGATATTTTTTTTTTTCCACCTGGAATTATTTTGATTTTTTTTTTTTAGTTTTGGAGGGACTAAACTTCGACCTTTTAGAAGTGAAAAGGAATTATTTCTATTCAGGGAAGTGGGGAAGGAGCCTGAAGGGTGGGAGCCCTTTTTTGTAGCTGTTTAAGGGGTGAAGTTATGGAGGCAGCTCCTGGAGATTCATTTTTGTTGCTTGTTCCCTGCTTGTCCTGATCCAGCTGTGGGTTAAGGCCACTGATTTCTCCTGTTTCCAAAAAAAATCAAGGGAAAAACATCCTGTCCTGTGGCTCAGGGGTATTCTGGTGGCCCTGGTTTTCCTGTTTTTTGGGAAAGCCTTCAAATTAGGAAGGAATTCCTTACTCACAACGTGGTGACACACTGGACCAGGTTGCCCAGAGAAGCTGTAGCTGCCCCATCCCTGGAAGTGTCCAAGGCCAGGTTGGATGGAACTTGGAGCAACCTGGGATAGTGGAAGTGTCCCTGCCCATGGAAAGGAGGGGAATGCCATGATGTCGAAGGTCCCTTCCACCCCAAACCATTCCCTGATTCCATGATTCATCCTTCACCATTCAAATCCTCCCGCTGACCAAAATGAGGCTCCTTTGGCAAATCCCTGCCTTTGAGGAGGTTTTCCAAACCTCTGGAAAGAACTAGAAAGGTTTCCTGCATGTCTCCCTCCAAAGTGTGTCTGTGTGACAAAGGAATTTAAATTTTTCCAAAAAAAAAAAATCTTCCCACAGATGTGGAGCAGAATGGCGGGATGGGACCCGATCTCTCTCCACTTCCAATTTTTCCTCTTCAGAGAGGAGAATCCACCAGCATGGGCAGGAAATGTCTCAATGAAGGAGAAGGAAATATAGTTATTACCCCTGTTCCATAAATTAGGGATGAATTAGGGAAAAAGCAGGTTCACGGTGTGCAAGAGAATTCCCAGGATGTCCCTACAACACCGGCTCCCACTGGGAACACAGCGACTGCCCAGGGAAAAGAGGTGGATGTAGGGAGCAGGAGGAACAAGGAAAATCAAGGAATGACTCTGATCCAGTGGTCTCCAACTTGGGGTTGAAGCACCAGGTAATTTTTCCTTCTGGGAAGTTGGAGAGGGATGTAGAGATGAATCTGGGTGCTTGATCCAGCTTTTCCTGCCTGGCAAAAGCACTGGGAGAGGGAACATGGCTGGATTTGACCTGCCAGGACCCTCCCAGGAATTCCTCATCTCTTGTGGGGTGTCTCCTCTTCCCTCTCCGGAGTCCGGACACGTGGCAGGAACACCTCTCACGGAGGAGCACATGGTAGCTTTAATCCTGGATAAAACATTCCAACATCCCACTTGGCATGGCAGGGTCTTTTCCCGCCATGCAGAGCATTCCCAGGCTGCTCCTGGATATGAGGCAGGATGTTCTGGAATGTGTTCCATGGAATGAGAGCAGCGTTCTCAGCCCTGGCATGAAACAGTGGATTCATTTTGGCCAAAAACCAGGAAAATAGGACCCTATGGATCTTCTCATTCCAGGGCTTGGACAAGGAGCCAGTGATGCACTTGGCAGAGACACTGAGGGCAGTGTTAAACTGCATCAAAATTCAAAGAATTTTGTCCAGGGAAGGGTCTTCCTGCTTTTCCTTAGTCCAAGCGGGTCTGAGAAATGAGTGGGAATGTTTGAAAGCTTGGCCTGATCCCACCACGGGATTTGGGAGCAGCATCCTGGCAGGGACAGGACACTCCTTCATTCCAAGGGTCAGCCTGGTGTTGGATTTCAGCTTCCAGAGCCCAGGTGGGGAAGCTGCTCCCGAAATTCCTCCGTGCAGCCAAGTCAGCAGCTCGGGAATTGGTTCCTCGGCAGGATCTGGGGGACGTCTCAAGGACAACGCTCCCACAGAGGCCACACGGGTCTGGGGACACCAGGAGGTCACACAGAGTGTGGTGTGACCAGCATGGGATGGGTGGAGTGGAGGGAAGAGGGAAAGCAAGAATCGCAAGGAATTTTGGGTGGACTCATCCTTGAATTTGTGTAGGAGCAGATCTGGGATAGGTGGCACTGGGCAAGTGTCCCCTCTGGAAGTGTTTTGGGGACATCGGGCTCCTGCTGAGAAGCACCTTGGGATTGAGATGTTCAGGACATCTTTTCCTACATCCCTAAAGCAGGAATTCTGGGGACAGTCCCTGATCGAAGTGGTCTCCCAGAGGGAGAGAGATGGGACCTTCGGGAGGGAGACAGAAGGGGAACCTTGGGATCAGCCATTCCCTAAATTGTGCTCCTTCTCCAGCTCCTTCTCGTGTGGTTCTTTACCATTGGCACTTCACATTCCAGAGTCTGGTGGTTTTGGAAAAGGGTTGAAACATCCAGAAAGGAAATATTTTGGGACTCATCTCCTGGACAAAAAAGATCCAGGTGGTTTTGTGGTGTCTTCAGGAGCTTTGCTGTGCCAAAACCCCTGGAATGGAGGGCAGGAAAAGGGAGAAGCGGTGGGGAGGAGGAGGATTCCCAGCAGAGCTGCTGAGAAATATTGGGATGAAAACTCCTGTGTATTCCTGGCCTGCAAATGAGGAGCTGGAGCAGCTGGAAAAGGCTTCAGGGAAGGATGGAGGCCTGGAGCTTCCCATGGGATATGGTGGAGTTGGAGGAGTTTTGTCACCATCAGGTTTTTTGGGATGTTTCCATGTCACAGCTGAGTGGATCAGTGTGGGAAGTCTCCATCTATCCTGGAATGACCGAAAATAGACACAGCCCCACTTCCAGAGCCTTTGGAAAATCTGGGAAATGGTGGGAATGCAGAGACTCATGCCAAGTTAGAGCCAGGCCAGGGACAATGGGATGATGCTGAAATCCTGGAGGATAAATCCATGTAGGCATCCCCTCCTTGGAACAGGATCCCCAGGGAATGATCACAGCTCCAAGGCTGCCAGAGCTCAGGAAAAGTTTGGAAAATGGTCTCATGGTGGAGTTCTTGGAGCTGTCCTGTACAGGGCCAGGAGTCAGACTTGATGACCCTTATGGATCCCTTCCAAATCCAGGTATTTTGATTCTCCTGAAGATCAGCTGGAATCAGGTCAGGAATTGGGGTGGTAGAGAGATGGCTGACAGCAGGGAATTCTCCAAATGGAGAATCCACTGGAAACCTCAGTTTTCCATCCCAGGAGAAGATGCCTATTGCTCCAATCCCAAGGATCCAGGAAACCCCAGCCTTCCTGAGGTTTTCCATGCCCTCATGGCTTTTCCATCACCCATAAGGATGTTCCTGGGATGGATCTCTTGCATTTTTGGGAACAAGTGGAGGCATCACCCCCAAATGTCTCATTCCCAATCCATCTCCATCGACTCTGGGGATTTTGTGTCCATTCTGCTGAGCTGGTTGGAATTCCAGGTGTGAGCTGGCAGCAGGACAACATGAGCAGAAGGAAAACTTTCCTCTGGACATCGCTTCCCTTGGGTTTAGAACGGAAAAACCCAGAGCGGATCCACAAAAAAATTCCCCCTGCCCTGAGGAAATATCGCTGTGGATTTTAACCCCACCAAATTCCAGGCTGGATCAGGCCAGCCCCATTTTCACTCCTGAATTAATTAAAAATCCATTATTAAAGGCACAAAAATCCTTGGATTTACCTCAGGTGGGATTTTCTCTCATTCATCTTTATTTTTCCTGAAATTCTCTGTGTTTTCCATGAGAAAATGAAAAGGCCTCAATTCCCAAGCTTTTCCTAAATGAAAACACTTCCTAAAAAGCCACCAGAGGAAACCAGGTGGTTTTAAACAAAGACGCAGAAATAATATTATGGAATCATAAGATGATTGGAATATCTGTGGAATTTGGGCTTTTAAAGTCCATCCAAACACCACTTTTTCCGGGAATTTTGTTTAAAATAACAAATTCCTAATTCCAACTCCTTCTTATTCTTATTCTGCAGGGTTTTCATCTTTATTTTCATTTCTCTTTTCCTTTTTTTCCCTTTAAAAAAACCCCATCTTTTTATTTGATATTTCTGAAGGAAATCCACCATTAATCCACCCAAATCCCACAACTGAAGGCCACCAGGTATGTGGGGGCAATCCAGCAAGAATTCCACAAATGGATTCCCGAGGAGACGTGAAAATCCCGACAAAATATCGGCCATGATTCCCTTTCAGTGGAGCTGGAATGTTTTACATCCAGGTGGGATCATGGAGGAAGTGTGGGATCATGAGCTTGTGTCCACTCCACAAATATAGGATTGGGGAATGTGGTTGGGACTTTTCTCGCTGTGGATCTTTGGGACTGTACGAACAGGAGAGGTGGTGCTCATATGGAGACGTTGGGGAGCATCATCCAGACTTTTCCAGTTGAAATCCATGAAAATCTGCTCAGGCCACAAAAATCCTTCCGGTTATCACGAGTGAGGTTGGGCACATGGAAAACATTCCATGGGGAGGGGCCAGATGAGGGATGAGATAATTGGGAAGGATTTGGGAACAGGGCAGGACTGTGGGATTCATTTCCCGGACTGGAAACAGATCTTTTCCTGCTGTTGGAGGCTCTGGGAAAATGGGATTCACCCCTACCTTGTGCCTGAGTTGCAGGAAGGATTTCGGACTTCTGGGATTTGTTGCAGGACACAGACCCCTCCAATCCCCAAAATACTGCATTTTCCCCCTCGAAGACTTCTTCCAAAACAAGCCAGCCCCATGGGGGCAAACAGGGAATTTTGGGAGTGTGGAGGTCTCCAGGATTATTCCTGGTCATTCCCACCCCTCTGAACTGGACCTCTCTGTTCCTGCCCCTCCTGATCCGAGTCTTGCATGGGAATTTTATGATTCCAGTATTCCAAAGCATGAGGAAAGGGTTAAAAGGACTGGGAGCTGCTCAGGGCTCCCCACTGGTGGGCTGGGAGTGGTGGTTAAGGACATTCCAGGGAATTCTGCTTCATCCACAGCCCATTTCCAGAGGCTTTATCCAAGCTTTATTTACCTGTTCAATATCAGGGAGCAATTCCCACTGCAGCCTTAACATTCCATGCTCCAAAGTGCCAGCTCCACAAAAATCCCCGTTCCCTCTTAAAGGAGCACATTCCATAACCCCCTGCATCCCTCCGTGGGGCATCCATGCATCCCTAAAAATGCTCCACGAGGGACCAGCTGGCTGCAGGCACCATCTGCACATGGATTTGCACACACGGCACTTTTCTAGGGAATTTGCACGCTCGGAGTCGGATTCAGCCCCACTCCTGCAGGAAAAGCTCATCCATGGAAGCGAGGACTGAGCACACACAGGGAATTGGAGGGGTTTTCCTCAAATACTACCTGGGTGGGAATTCCAAAGTGCTCATTCCAAGCCCATCTGGCTCTGAATGTGTTCCTTGGAGGTTCTCCATGAAAGTGTGGAAATGGGATCCCACAGCGGTGTTGGGAAGGGAGGCAAAAGTGAAGAACAACAAAGGGGTGAGAAGATGAATCCCAGAGCTCTCTGGGATTTTTCAGCAGGATCTGGTGAGTTCCAGGGAAAAAAGGAGCTGGAAAACCACAGCCAGGATGAGGAAATGATCCAAGGAGATTCCATGTTCCCAGCAACGTGTCTGTGATCCACAGGGACAGACAAAGCTCCAAAGGCCTCGCTCAGCCCTGGGTGCTGCATTGGGAACACCATTCCCAAACGCTGCGGGCATCCCAGGATTTCTTGAGCCACCAGTGGATTGCAGTGTGTGACATCCCTGTCCCTCCTCATCCCTGGATTGCATCCATTGGGATCCGGGGTGAAAAATCCCATCTCATCCCAATTCCCATCCCGAGGTGGGATCCTTGCACCAGCTGCAATCCTTCCCTGCAGCTCCATTCCCCGAACAGGTGCTTTTTCCCTGGAATCAGGATAATTCCAGGGGTTTTCTGGGACAGGGATGTCCCCCCTACCCTGGTGCCAGATGTGCTCCACAGCTGGTGGCTCCAGCTGCCGGTGGCTCCTCTCCTCGTGCTGGGCTGATGGATGGATGGATTTTCCCGGCAGGAAATCACTGGCAGCAGCACGGCCAATCCATCAGCTGCTCCTTGCTCCCCATTTTTCCCTTTCCCACCTGAGCTCAGCATCCATGGCCTTTCCCCAAGGCTCAGAAAGCCTGGGAATGAGGACGGCGCAAGGAAAGGAGGAGCTGTTCCCGGAAAATTGGGACATCCTGGTGGGATTCCAGCTCCCCAGGGCTTGACGTGGTTTCAGTGCTTCCAAACCTGCCAGGAATCATCTTCACATCCATGTTTTTATTCCCAGATTTTGGATGTGAAACTCTTCTGGGCAACGCCCCAGCTGTGGGATGAGTTTGCTTCCTTGGAAAGCGGGGTATGAGGGGGGTTCCTGCTTTTCATTCCATCCCTGAGGCTGGAAAAGGGGTGGTGGGAAGGGGTGGTGGGAAGGACAGTGGGGCTGGAGAAGGGATCCTGCTGGGAAGCTGCTCCCTGCTCCTTGGCGGAGCTGGGCTCCACGGAGCCTCGGGATTAATGCTTGTCCTTGCATTTCTGATGGAATTCTGTCTGCTCTGGAGGAGCCAGCTCGCCTGGTACTTTTCCTGCTGGAGCCAGAATGCTGGGACAGGGAAAATCCTGCGAGGTGAGGGGGAAGGTGCTGAGGCTCCAGCTTAGATTCTTCACGGCAGGGGAGAGCAGCTCCAGTGGGAATGCTGACCTGGATTTGGAGGGGGAAAAGGGAAAATTCTTTCATTCCAAGGAAAAATGTGGAAAGTGTGGGATGAGGCTCTGAACAACCTGATCGAGTGAAGGTATCCCTGATTATTGCAGGGAATTGGACCGGATGACCTTTAAAGGTCCTTCCCAAAACCATTCCATGAGCTCATGTAACAGCGATTGCACAAAATTCCAGCCCAGCTCTGAGCCAAGACCCTCCTGTTCCCCCTGGATGAGGTTTAAGAGCCCAACTGGTATTCCCAGATCCCAGGAGCATCCTTGTGCCTCAGGAAGGGTCTCCCTGGAGAGGGGACTCCCGGGATGCTGCATCCACACAAAGATCCCTCTTTTCCACCCTCTCCTGGCATTGAGATCAATCGATACATCCGGATCTGACGAGCCTCAGGAGCAGAGTCCGCATGGGCTTGGGCAGGGTAATGGATGTGAAAAGGCAGTTCAGCGAGAGGAAAAGTGGGAAAAAAGGAAGGAAAAATCAATGGGAAGGATTGGGATGACATCACAGCACCATTATTATGTCATCAGCCCCACACCAAGGATTTATCACTCCGGCCGTGATTTTCCTTGGAGCCTCCTGCCCTTCTCATTCCAGAGCTTTCCTGAAGCAGCTCCTGGCTTATAAAGCAGGGAGCAGGGACATTCCAGACCTTGTGACATCCCTCTGGCCTCCCCATCCACTGCAGGTGTTCCCAGAGGGATTTGGGGAAAGAGTGCTGCTGGTTCTTCCCTATTTTCCTTTTCACCTTTCACCCTTCGGGGACGAGCCTTGGAATTTTCCTGAGCCTGATCTCTTCTCTCCAATCACATTTTCATCCTTTTCCTTCCTTTCTGTGGAGAAAAACATGGAAAGCAGAGCCCAAACCTCTTGGAACAGGCAGGTTCAGTGATTCTTTTTTCCATCATCTGTTCTACCTGTCCTGATTTCAGGATAGAAATCCAGCTGGATGAGCTTCCCACTTTTCCAGCTTCTTTCCCCATCCCTTTCTGCTGAGTTTTGCTTGAAAAAACATCAGGATGACACAACACCTGCAGTGTTTCCCTGTGGATAGAGAAGGGGAAAAGGCTATTTTGGGATACCACAGGAATAATCATGTTTGCCTCGGCCTGATTTAAAAGAAAGATTAAAAAAAAAACAACATTAAAAAAATCGGGATAAAGTCAACACACCCCAAATTAGGTAATTAAGAAATCTGAGTCTCTGTAGGATCATTATCCGAGCAGCATTCCATAAGGATGGCGATTTTTAATGGCTGTTCCAGCAATTTAATATCCACTTTAATCTATCCGTGTTTTTCCAGCACACAGACCCAGGGCAGGGAGGCAGATTTGGGCTCAGCAAGGATTAAACGATGGGATTGTATCCCATAAAAAGCCGAGGGAACACCTCCCATCCCTCAGCCTGGTGATTAGGGAAGATGAAAGATAACAGGCAGCAGCAGAGCTGCCCCCACGTGCCTCAGTTTCCCATCCCTGTGGAGCAAATCCAAGGGATTTAGGAGCTCCAAGCCAACCAGGCATGAGAAAAGCCAAATTTTCAGGCAGGGCTGACCTGAATTTAAGGAAAACCCGCCCAGACCCTTGAATGCCACAGAACCCTCCCTGTTTTCTCCAAGCTTTGAGTCTCCTCCCATCCCAATCAGCTCCCACTGCGGGAACAGGCACTGAATTCCCAGCTCTCCCAGTCCCACCTGCTGCTAATTTTTGAGCTTTGACTCCCTGGTTTTCCTCTCATCCCACACCGTGGGAATAGCTCCATTCTCCTGGTTAAGCCTGGATTTGTTATTTGATCCCAAAAATTCAGCGCTTCCAGGCTGCAGAGGTGTTGAGGCCATGTCTGATTTCCTGTGGGGCTGGGCAGCATCCAGATGTGCAGGGCTGAGCTGGATTTGGGATCCAGCTGTGGCAGGCTTTGGATTCCCACGTGGAGCTCAGCATCCAGATGTTCTGGATTCACTTTCCAGCTGTGCCAGAGCCATATCCAGCTGTGCCAGGCTCCCCATCCCTGTGTAGGATCCATGCCCAGCTCAGCATCCAGCTGTGCAGCATCCAGCTGTGCAAAGCATTCCAGGATTCCACACCCAGCTGTGCAGGATTGTCCCAGGGAGTTCTGGCCGTATGAGGCAACAGGTTTGGAATTATTTTGGATACGTGTTGGACATTCCCACTAAAAAAGGACTCCTGGGAGAGGCAGAGCCCATCCACAGCTGGTGACTGACAGGGATTCACTCCAGGGAAAGGACAGGGAAAGTTTGGGGAGAATGGGAATGTCTCATCCCTGAGATATAATCGGGCTGAGATCCTTCCTCAGGGAATTTTCTTTTAACAAAATGTTTTCCAAAGAGCTTTTCGTTGTTTGGAAGAAGGAATTACCTGCGTGTTATGGGAGTTGCAGTTCAGTTTTCCTTCAAAAAGTTGGGATACTCAGCTGAGCTGGTGGCTGGAGGTGACAGTGCCACCACCCTGCCCTGTCCCCCGGGCTCCGGAGGCGGGAATTTCCCCAGGGCTCGGCAGCACAAGGTTATGGACTCAGTGATTTTTAATTAATGCCATTGACTCGGAGCGTGTTGGGAAAGGGGAGGGCTTGGAACGGGAAATTGTCCCTTGGAGGGACAAAGCCTGACAACCTTGTCATCCCCAATTAGCGGCTAATTACCTCCATGACAAACATCTTTATTAATCCAATTAATAGCGCGGGTGGCGTGACCTCGGCAGAGCTGCTGACTCAGGGTGGGGCTCGCCAGGAGCGGGAGTGGGGGAGGAAGGAGTGAATTCCTCCTTTCCCAACCCCTCTTCCTCACTAATGAAGGAGTGAATTTCTCCTTTCCCAACTCCTCTTCCTCACTAATCCGTGGCTGATTCCCACTGATCTCCCAGCCTGATCCCAAATATTTCCTCTTTCATTCCTTCTTTCCATCCATCTGCTTCTTGTCTGCTTGTCCCCTTGTCCACTCACCTTCCAACAGTTTTTTTGGGAAAAATAATCCCATCTCCGGGTGTTAAATTTTGGATAATGATGATCCAGGACACTGGGATGTCTCCCAGCTGGAATGTTGTGCTCATCCCTGGTGACAAGCGAAATTCTCAGTATGCAAAGCTTCCCTGGGTGGGGAAAACCTCGGGATAGATGGAGAAATAGATGGATGGAGTGATGGATCAATGGAAGGATGGAGGTATGGGACGTATGGATAGATGGATTGATGGGAATAGAGATGGATGGGTGGATGGATGGATGGATGGATGGATGGATGGATGGATGGATGGATGGATGGATGGACAGGCTGATGGATAGGTGGATGGATGGATACATGGATAAATAGGGAGCTGGATTGGTGGATAGATAACTGATAGAGGTAAATTAATGGATTGATGGATGAATGGATATTGATGGGATTGGAGCAAATGGATTGACAACGCCAATGTGGAAAGACCAGGAATCCAATGGGAATAGCTGGACACTGAAGGGTCACTGGAAGGCCACGTGCAGGTCAGACAGGAGGCAATCCCTCATCCCTCCAGTGAGGCCAGTGCTTCCCAGTATGGATGGAGGCGCTTCCAGCACTTCCCGCTGGGCTTCGTGGATCCTCATCCGCTCTCCTGCAAAGGGAACACCCAAACTGGGATGTCCTCTCAGGCAAGGCACAATCCCAGGGAGTCCACTGAATATCCCACATTCCCAGGGCCACCAGTTGGGGTGGGAATTGCTGCAGGAGTGGGTTTTTTTTTCCCAGCTCTCTTGTGGAGCAACCTCTCCTCCATCCCTCCCCACAGATTGAGCCTCAATTAAATTCGGGAATCCATTTTTTAATAGGACTTTCACCTCAGCTCCCTGCCGGGCCATTAAAGCCATTACGGCAGAGTTAAGTAAGGAATCCTGGGAGCCTCTGGAGCTGTCATCCCATGTTTATGGCCCAGGCAATGTTTGCTTTATTAAAGATTCAGGAGCCATTTCCGAACGCCTCCGTTCTGTCCTTCCCATTAAAGGCCGGACCCTGGTGAAAGGGTGACTGTGGGGAAAAACAGGATTGCTCCTGAGATGGGAGAAAAAAAATAGGATGAGGTTGTTGGGAGAGTCTAAGGGCATGGCAGGAGTCGGAGAAAAAGGGAAGAGGAGGGGCGGGAGTTTCATCCCAAAGCGCCACTGAGTGTTGCAGGTGAAGCTTTTCCGCTGCTGCAGAGTTTGGTTTTCCCAGGTTTCCAGGAGTTGAGCTGGATCCAAAGGCAAATCCCTGCCTGGCCCAGCCACACAGGTTGCCCAGAGAAATTGTGGATGCCCCATCCCTGGAAGTGTTCAAGGTAGGGTTGGATGAAGCTCTGGGATAGGGAAAGGTGCCCCTGTCCATGGCGGGGGTTGGAATGGGATGGATCCCAAGCCAAGCCATTCCATGATTCTGTGATCCAGCCATGCAGAGCGAGGTGACACCACCTGGGCTTTTTCCGAGCCATGACCGTGTCCCCACTGACTTCCAGATCCCTGAAATCCCCTTCTTCCCACCACAATCCCCCATTTCCCCACTCCATGACCCTCCTCCCTCCTCTTTTGGACTACAGAGCACAGACCCTTCAAAAACACTGATATCCTACAGAAAATAGGGATCCAAGAAGATTCCCTTCTCCATCCCTGTCCCGCTGCCAGGCCAGCTCCACCTGGGCCAGGTCTAAACTGCTTCCATATGGGAGACACTTGTTGCCATCTGTGGGAATATGATCCAGCACTCCCCAGGGATCACTGATGGGATAGGACGGGACAGGGTGGAGTGGGACAAGGGGTTATCCTCAAGTTATCCCACTTGTTCCCATGCATGGGAAGGTGGTCAAGCACTCCCCATGGATCACACATAGGGTGGGATAAGGGGTTATCTCCATCCCAGCTTTTGTTCCCAGTAGGAAGCAGCTGAGGATGAGGGGCCTTGGGGACAGGCAGGTCCCTGCTGGAGGCACCTCCTCTCCCATCCCAGCTGGGCAGAGGCTGCCGGGCAGCACCGAGGGAATTTCTGGAGCTGAGCACCCTTGGGTGCACCTGAACCCCCACCCATGTGACACCCAAGGGTGGCCAGAGGACATGGAGCTCCACCCGTGTCCCACATGTGACAGCTCAGGACCGGGGTGGCTCGGGATGACAAAGGGATGTGGAGAACAGGACCCAGCCTGTCCCAACTGTGCCCTCTAGTGCAGCTCCACCAGGTGCCATCGCCACTCCTGAACCTGCTGGTGTCACCCCTGCAGGTCCCAGTCCTCCAGCGGAGGTCTCCAGCCCTGGCAGCTCTGGTGGCTTCACGTCCCCCCCCTCTTGGTGGCTCCGATGAACTTCCTGGTGTTTGCTGCCACCTGAGGTGACACAGAAGGGATTTTGTACCTCCAAGGTGCTGGGAGGACAGGGCCAGGAGGGGACCTTGGGCCAGGAGAGCACCTTGGGCCAAGAGGGGATCTCGGGCCAAGAGCTGACCTTGGAAATCTCGGAGAGCACCTTGGCAAAGCTTTTAGGATCAGCCCAGGGGAGCAATTCCCTCTCTGCAGCCACACAGGGTGATGAGGCCCAGCTTTTAGAAGCAGGATGGTGCTCCCAGTGCTTCCAGGAAAATTCCACCCCTTTTTTATGGGATGGATGGAGTTTGCTACGAGCTCAGGGCGTAGCTGCACTGCAATACTTGGCTTCGCTCCTTGCACACTTTTCCCAGTGGGATTTTGGAGGATATAGGGATTAAAAATCCTATTTATGCCTTTTTTTGGGGTGCACTGGGCTCCAAAGCATCCCAGGGACACCCGTGCCCACCCCTGAGTGCCAGCGGGGCTGGGGGGAGCCTGGCTGGGCAGATTTGGGGGGGCTGTGGGCAGTGGATGCATTGCACAGGGAGCTGCTGCCCTCCAGTGGGCTCAGGCTGGAGAGGAGGCCGGAATTCCACATGGATGCTTTGGAAGGCAGAGGTGGGGCTGAGGATGTCCCTTCCCACGGGGAGCGCTGGACAAGGGATCCCGCAGGCAGAGCGGGAGAAATCCTGGAGCAGGAGGAGCAAATCCTGCTTTGCGCCGTCCTGCTCCTGCGACAATCCCACTGACCTGCTCCTGGACCAGGAGCGGTTGGAGGCAGCTCCAGCCCCTGATCCCTCTAAAAATTTCCAAATTTTATTAGCAGTGAGAGCAGCTTGCATGGCTCCAGTGTCCCACCACCAAACCACATCGACCCTGGAGCTCTTTTCCCTCTGTTATCCCAGGGAAAGGCAGGAGCATGGATTTGGAGCCAGTGACAGCTCCAGAGGAGCCATCGTGGGTCACGGTGCCAACGGGATGGGAAGGGACAAGGACACCATGGGGACCTTCTCCTCTTGTGTTATGTCATTGATGAAGGAGAGAATTAAATCCCCTTCCCATCCAGATTTTTGTTACAGAGGGTGAAGCTCCAAGAGGAGGAAAATCAGGAAATTTGAGTGAATCCCTGTGGGTTTCCTGGGATCTCCAGGGTGGGATTCCCAGGATGGGATTTCCGGGCTGTTTTCTGACTCAAGGGCCCTAAAAATCATCAGGCATTAAAAAAATCCCAAAAATCCTCTTTCCGCCTTCCCTCTGGTCGTAAGAGCTGCATGAACTCATCCCAATCCAGGATATCCAAACATTCTTGGATCGTGATTCCCCTGGAGCTCCTCTCTGCGCAGAGAGACCTCAAGTTCTTGGTTAATATGAAGTTATTTTTGCCCTATTTTTTGTGGTTTTTACCCAAGCTGGCCCCCACCACAAACCGTTCCCACCATGCTGGAAGGGCTGATCCATGGGCTGGGAGATTTTTATTATGGAGGGTGAAGCTCCAAGAGGAGGAAAATCCAACCTCAAGGGCAGGAAATTTGGGTGAATTCCCTTGGGTTTGCTGGGATCTCCAGGATGGGATTCCCAGAATGGGATTTCCAGGCTGTTTTCTGACTCAAGGGTCCTAAAAAGCATCAGGGATTTAAAAAATACCAAAAATCCTCTGGTCGCAAGAGCTGCATGAACTGGCCCCTGTCCAGGATATCCAAATATTCCTTTGTTCCTGATTTCCCTGGAGCTCCTCTCTGCACGGATGGAGAGACCTCAAGTTCTTGGTTAATATGAAGTTATTTTTGCCCTATTTTTTGTGCTTTTGACCACGTTTTACCCTACAGGCCCCCTCTGCCTCCTGGTCAAGCTGGAGAAGACAAGCATGGAAAGATCCAGCTCCATGGATTTCAGGAAAGAGGGAAGGAGCACCAGGCTCTTGCTGATGGAGCACAGATCCCATCCGAGCACACGTCACCGGAGGGGGAGGCGATCCTGGCTCCGGAGTCACGAGTTTCCCACATCCACTGAACGTGGGTGGGAAAAGGATCTTCAGCAGCAGAACGACTTCACTGTGGGTGGCTTCCAAAACCCGGCACAGGAGGGCTGATGGAAGGGGAAACTCCTTAAATTCCAAAACTATGTCCCAGAAAAAAAGCTGGATGCTGTTTTAACCCTGGCTTGGTAGACAAGACGAAAAAGCTCCCACCACACTCCACAAATAAATCCAATTTTGAAAGTCCTGGTCCTGTTTTTTCCTCCCATTTAAGGGGGTTTAAACCCACTTTTCTCCTGTGGGATGCACGTTCCCATAATCCAGCCCCAAATCCATGGGCTTGGTCATCTTCCCAGGATGGTGGGGAGGTGGTGTCCAGGTCCCAAGGGAAAATAGGGGGTCCCATGCCAAGGATTCGCTGTTTTCCAGCCTGAATTCCCATTAAGCTCTTCCAAACAAAAAAGGGATTGGAAAACCTTTATGGAAACCCCAAAAAAGCAGTTTAAAACCTGCTGTGTGAAGCAAAAATGACTTTTTTGACCAATTCCCTTTTTTTTTTCCAGGAGAAAAGCCCCTCATGGGATCCAACCTGAGCCCCACCCTTCACTTCCCACGTGACTTCCATGAATCCATGTGACAAAGCTGCCATCTCCCATTGCATCCCCCTGGAGATGGAGACCATGGCTCACCAAATTTAATTTGGATGCCTGGGACCTTGGTTTGCCTGGAGCAGCCCATCCTGGATCCAAAGGATCCCTCCCAACCTCAACAGCTCTGGATTTGTGTAAAAATGACCCAAAACTGACTCTTTTGGAGGATCAGCCAGGGTTTGTTTCCCCTCATGGGTGGTGCACCCGTAATTCCCAACAAAAGTGCTACGAACTGGATTTGAATCAGTGCTTTTTAATCCATAAAAGGTGAGAATCCATGTACAAATTAAAAAAAAAAAACCCAAAAAACCAAAACAAACCCAACATAAAACCCTGGAATTAGGGAAATTATCCCAATCCCACAAAACACAACCCCTTCGCCAACGGTGGGGTTGGGTGATGAGGGCGGAACGGGATGGTTTTTCCTAAAAAAATCCCTCTCCAGCTCGGAGACGTCTGTGGTGGCATCCCACGTTTTTAGGATGGTGGGAAGACGCTGCCAGGATGTTTTAAGGGCAAGGTGGCCTTTTCTGCGACCCCACCCCCTCCTTTCCTTCCCGCTCCCCCGCCAAGCAGCCGGGAAGATGACGTGGGAAGTCTGGCTGCTCCAGATGGCCCCGTGCTGGAAGGCGGATCTGGAATCCGCTGTGGCGATGCCTCAGGCGATGGAGAGGCCTCTTGGACAACAACAGAGCTAAAAACCCCCTCCTTGAGTTCCTAAAATCCCAGGATGGTTTGGCTTGGATGGGATCTTAAAGCCCATCCTGTTCCACCCCCTGCCCTGGGACAACTTCCACTATTCCCAGGTTGCTCCAACCCCGTCTGTCCTGGCTTTGTTTCTGCAAGTTTTCCTTAAACAAAATCAGGATTAAGAGCTTGGCAAGTGGACAAGGAGTCACCTAGAAGAAGTCCCAACCCCAAGGGGTGCTGCCATGACGAGATCCCGCTGCTCCTTTAAATCGTCCCGAAAAATTCCTTAAAAAAGTACAAAAATACAATCCCATCTCTCCCAAGGGAATTTTATACCTCCCTGGATCATCCAAGCGCTGAAGGCCGGACAGCTCCCGAGCCTTCAGGAAAAAAAATAATGCACCAAGCAGAAACAGGATGGAGGAAATTTTGCCAATCTGTTTTGTGGATCCAGAGTCTCTCAGTGCTTCCAGGACAATTACCAAGATGCCTGGATCCATCAGGCCAGCCCAGGAACGCTGACAGCAGCGTTAGGGAATTAGCAATGTGTGCAAGATCGAGGAGTGGCGCAAATTTAGGAGTTTAATAATCTGGAGGAGATATCTTCCTGGAATTTTAATCTCCTCCCAGGAAAAATAACCCCCCCCAAGGCTCTTAGCTATTAATCTCCTCACGGAATATTTAGGGCAATCCACGTCTCCTGATTAAAAAAGCCAGACAACAACTGCACGTTAAGTCCTTCCCTTTTCTTCCAAAGAATCCGGCTGGGCAGCTGAGCTGGATTTGCTGAGCCAAGCTGGGGGTTCATTCCCCAAAGAAAAACCACCCCAAAAGACTAAAAATGGTCAAACCATCCTAATTGGAACCCATTTTGTTGGGAGAGCCCCAACCGGGAGATGCTGCCTGGTTTGGACACTGTGATGGGATCGCCACAAGTCATTGATGCCCGTGCTGTCCCCTCTCCGAAAAAAAGGGGATTTTGAAGGATTCAGCTCCTCCAGCAGCTCTTGGAGGTCAGTTCCACCTTGTACCTTGCAGAGAAAGCCCAGGAGATGCTACAGAAGGTGACACTTTTGCTTTAATGGCTGGGGCTGGCTTTGGCCAAGCAGAAGACACAAACCAGGCCCTGCTTTAGCACAGCTCCCCCCACAACCCCCTTTAAGAGAAAAAAAATCACCCCAAAATTAACAATAAACCCGAGTTTTCCCCCAGATTGAAGGGATCGTCGGATGCAGGAGCTGGGAATTGGAGGTGCCTCGCTCACCTCTCGGCGCGGATCCGACCAGCGGCGCATTCCCGGGTCTGGGAGTCCTCGTAGCCCAGCCAGGCTTGGGAAGGCTTCCCGGGCAGCCAGTCCTGGAGCTCAGGGGACACCACGGAGCGTGGTCAGTACATGGCCTCGTTGTCCCCCACGGCGGTGAAGGGGACACCGCTGTAGGTGCTCTTCTTGCTCCGCTTGCTCTTCTTGCTCCACACCAGGAGCGTGCTGGCGCTCTTGCTGTTCATCAGGCTCTTCCTGCTGTTCTCCTTGTCGCTCTTCAGCATCCCAGATCCCGAGCACATCACTCCTGCCTTCCTGTCCACCTGCTCGGGAAAGGTGGAGAGGGGCGTGAAGCCAGGGCAGCGCCCAGAGCTCCAAGGAATTCTGTGGTTCCCCGTGGGACGTGACTTACGGCTTTGGGACATTCCGAGCCCTGCAGGGTGATGACTCCGATGTCCACCCCCTCCTTCCCGGTGCTCTTCAGCAGCTGAACAACCTCGGCATGCTTGGACCACTTGCAGTCCTTGCCATTCACGGAAATGATGTAGTCACCCTCCTTCAGGCCAGCTTCCTGCAGGGAACAAGGGAAAAACACGCATGGATTGTCACAGAATCATGGAATGGTTTGGAAAGGACCTTCAAGATCAGCCAGTTCCACCAGGGACATCTTCCACTATCCCAGGTTGCTCCAAGCCCCATCCAACCTGGCCTTGGACACTTCCAAGGATCCAGAGGCAGCCACAGCTTCTCTGGGAATTCTATTCCAGGGCCTCACCACCCTCACAGGGAGGAATTCCTTCCCCATATCCCATCTATCCCTGCCCTCTGGCAGTGGAAAGCCATTCCCCCTTCTCCTGTACCTCCATCCCATGTTCGAAGTCCCTCTCCAGCTCTCTTGGAGCCCCTTTAGGCTTTGGAAGGGGCTCTGAGGTCTCCCTGGAGCTTCTCTTCTCCAGGCTGAGGAGAAGACACAACTCTGCTCCAGGCATGGACCATATCTGGTCCATGTCCCAATTGTTGGGAAGATTTTAGTCTTCCAAAGAGGGATGTGATCCTGCTGCTAAGGAGAGTGTGGTTCCAGAGACACTGGGATCTGGATGGATGGGTTGGTGCTGAGGGAGCACGGAGACCTTTAGGGCATCCCACCAGGATTCTCCAGCATCTTCTGCTGGAAAACGAAGCTGCCCCTGTTTTTTGGACCTGCCATCTTGTTCCAGCCACTATCACATCCCAAAATGAGGGACAAGGGAGCCAGGTGGGCTTCCAGCAGTTAATAACTGAGCAAAATTCCATGTTTTCTCCTTTGCTATCTCCTGAAAATTAATCATTTCACGACGCCCACCTGCAAACCTCAGGCTGTGCTCCAGCGGGGATGAGTCTCCCCCTGAGCAGTCTGAAGACCTAAAAACACCTGGAATCCCTCCAGACAGCTCCCTTCAGGCATTCTCATGGGAATAGCAAGAAATCAGGATACTCACAGCAGCGCAGCCCCCCGGGATGACCCCGGCAATGAGGACAGGGGAGTCTCCTCGCAGGGTGAATCCAAAGCCGTTCTCTCCTCTCATCAGGTGGACTCTCCTGGCCGGATACCACTTGTTCTTGGCTGAGAACACGGAGAGGGGGCCCTGGGATGAGGGAGAAACATGGAAAGCACCTTTTCAGCTCCCTGGAATTGTGCAGCCTTGTAAACAAACCAATTCCAGGGATGGGGAGGACGCAGAAGAAGAAATCCTGTCTTTTGAAAGGAAAACAATTCCATTATCCAAGAAAGAATGATGGGGGTTGATGCTGTCTGGATCTGGGGGATGCCAGGATGTCCAGGAGCAGGGTGGTGGGACAGGTCACCACTTCAGGGCCACTTTTCCCCCAGTTCTTTCCTATTTTCCTGACTTTTCCCTGCTTTTCCATTCCCACAGGAGCAGGATATTCCTTCCTGCCCTGGGGTTGAGATGCACGAGCTCTCCTTGGGATACTCAGGGGATGATCTCAGCACAGATCCCACCACTGTCCCGAACCCCACTCCTGCTCCCCAGGACCACAAAAACCTAAAGAGGGCAGGGATAAAGCTCCAGTGGGATTTTCCTGGTGCCTCCTGCCACCAACTTCCCAAAGGTCCCTTGGGAAAAGCCCACCCAAAACTCCTGTGCCTGCTTCCCGGTCACTGGAGGAGCTTTGCGACCCACTTAGGTGTCACAGAGATGGATCCCAGCCCTCCTCCTGCTGTTCCTCCTTGGAAAACCGCCGGAGAGAGGGAGAAGAGGCTGCAGGAGGAAGGAATCCAGGCAAGCAGAGCATGCAGGGGAGGAGGAGGAGATGGCTGCTCCCTTGGGATATTCCCATTCCCGGAGCTATACGTACCAGCCTGTGGAAGAGGTCGGTCACCTTCACCTGGGAGAAGTTGGGGGATTTGATTTCGGGTTTCTGGTGCGTTTTGGCTGATGGGAGGGAGAGAAAAGCACAGATAGGGGGTGACCTCAGGCAGCTGGGGCAGCTGCTGCCATCCCATAGAGGGACAGAGCCAGGACCTAAAATCCTGGAATAGTTCGGATTGGAACTCAAAGATCACGCAGTCCAACCCCCCTCCACAGCAGAACTCCCTGTGAAGTCTCCCCACCCACAACCCCCTCCCCACCCACAATCCCAAAAAACCCCCACTCACGATGGATGTCCGGAGCTTCTCCTGTCTCAAAGAAATCCTCCTCGTGGTCGATCTCAGAATATTTGCTCAGGGAGCGTTTGTGGGCAAAGGACAGGACCTCCTGCAGGATATCCATCTTCCTTAGGATCTTGCACAACCCATGGATCCTCATGGCTTCCTCGTGCTTCATGATGGCTTTTTTGAGGTGAGCTTTGCCTGCGAGGGAGCAGAGGGAGCTGAGCCCAACGGAGCAGCAGCTCCGGCGCCGTTCCTGCTCGGCTGCCCACGGATTTCAGGAGCGGTGCCACCACCCCGCTGTGACTCAGGGACAGCCCAGTCACGTTCCCAGCCCTAAATGGGGTCGGTCCCAGCCGATGGAGGGCTGGGAAGGGACCTTGAAGGGTGACCTACTTCGCTCCCCCGGTGCCGGAGCTGGCAGATGTTCCTGAAAAACCACCCCCGACGTCCCTCCTCATGCTTAACCTCAATCTCCTGAGCAAATTAACTTCTCTCCATCGCCTCGGATCCCTCGGGAACGGGAACATGGAGAACAACCCAGCCCCGTCCTCCTTGGGAATGTGCAACACATCCCTGTTTTCTAGGCTAGGGCTTTTCCTTGTCCTGCACGTCCCGCTCTCCATCCTCTGCTCTTTGCTCCTCTCCCCTTGCCTTCAACGCGTTCCCACCCTTGGGAAATGGAAGCGGTTGGGAAAGAGGAGCTGAAATTCAGTGACCCACAGATATCAACGCAAAGCATCTCCTCCGTGGGAAACTGCAACCAAGGCAGCCGTATCCAAGGCTGAACTCCCAGAAAAGCTCTCTCCGTGTGTCTCATGGAAACACGTGCGCCTGTGGCATTTCACGCTAAGGACACACGGTGGCAACAGAATCCAGGGAGAGGAGGTTTGCTCCAGACTCCCGGAATCCACAGCCAGAGGAACTTAGGACCGAGGGAATGTTTTGGGGTCGGGTGGGAAACAGGGAGGAGACTCCCCCCCAAGAATTTTTATCAAATCCATAAAATGTGAAATTATGAGGAATAATGATGGTAATAATAATAATCATGGAATGGTTTGGGTTGGAAAAGACCTCAAAGCTCAGCTCATTCCAACCCCCTTCCATAGGCAGGGACACCTTCCACTATCCCAGGCTGCTCCAAGCCCTGTCTGACCTGGTCTTGGACACTTCCAGGGCTGGAGATCCACAACCTCTCTGGGTTTTTTGGATCCTGTAAACCAAATCCAAGCTGAGCTTGGTGTCTGCATATCCATTTCTCACCAGGAATGTTGAACAGAGCCTGTTCCCCCCAGGAAAATCAGGCTGAGCTGGAAAAGCTGGTGCAAACGAGGTGACCACAGCTGAGGCTGTTGGGGTGGTGTCACCAAAAAACACTTGGATTTTGGGGTTTATTTGAAGGTTTCCACTTCCCATCCCCAGCAGGGAAATCCAGCCAAGCATCCTGAAGGACTTTGCTGAGGCCAAACTCATTCCTGGCTGGATCGGCCTCCTTCCACATGGATGCAAGGAGGGAAAAGAGCTCCTGGGGGAGGCAACACCCCAAATTCCGAGTGCTGAGTTTGCTCTCGATGCAGCCCTGTTGAGGAGGGGCTGCCAGAACACAACTTCAGCTGAATAAGCAGCGTTTGTTCTTTCCCTGGAGCTGAAATTCCGCATGAGAAGAAGTTCTTGTCTCCCAAGAATTCGCTGCAGCTGAAAAAGCCACCCCCTGAGCATCTGCTGTGTCTTGTTTTCCAGCCAAGTCAGCCCAAAACAAGGAGCTTCCAGGATCTCCGTGTCCCTACGGATTTCTCCGTAGTGTTGCGTGATGTTACCTGGCTCAGAACACCTGGAATTTTTCCTGTCAAACATGGATGGACAGGCTGGGACAAGCACCACGAGTTGGTCCCCGCACCCTCAAGGGGACTCTGATGCTTTCCTGCTTCCCAGGAGAAGAAATTTCCTGAGAAATTCCTCTTCGCACGGAGAGATCCCCCTAAAATCTCATCATTTGTGGGAATCGTGATGGGATCCAGGAGTTTGTGCTCACCCAGCTTCCTCCTCTCCTCAGGATCCTGCAGCAGGACACGGAGTGACGGCCCCTCTGGCATGGTGACGTGGAATTGCAGGAAAGCCTTCTCCTGCTCCAGCAGCTCAGCATCCGAGGGAGCTGTGGGAAGAAAACGGATGGGGATGGGATTATGGAGAAGTTGGGGCCACCCAGCCTCCCATGGCAGTGGGGACAAGGGGACCAGGAAGCCACATCCACATTCAGGTGGCCCTGACAGCAGCTTCCCGTCATCCAACCACAGCCTGCAGGGAATCATGGATGGGCACAGGGATGATCCTGGCCAGGGATGCACCAGGATCTGAAGCTGAGGGACTCCCTTCCTTCCTTTGCTCCAATCTGGAAGCAGGATTGGGAATAGAGAGCCCTGGGATTTTTCCCCACCTGGAGGTCACTGACATGAAGACAAATGAGATAACGAAATCAGGGAATCATGGAATGGTTTGGGTTGGATGGGACCTTCAAGACGCTCTAGTTCCAACCCCTTTCCATGGGCAGGGACACCTTCCACTTGGCTTCAAGCCCCATCCATCCTGGCCTGCAACACTTCCAGGGACAGGGCAACCACAGATTCTCTGGGAATTCCATTCCAGGGCCCCACCATCCTCCCAGGGAAGAATTGCTTCCCAGATCCCATATAAACCTGCCCTCTGGCAGTGGGAAGCCATTCCCTGCGTCCTGGCACTCCTTCCCTTGTCCAAAGTCCCTCTCCAGCTCTCCAGGAGCTCCTTTAAGCACTGGAAGGACCTCTAAGGTCTCCCTGGAGCCTTTTCTACAGTGCAACTCATGTTATTCCATGGTCATTCCATGGAAAAAGGAATTGGGAGTCATTCCATGGGAAAACAGAGAAGGATACAGCTCTCCCAGGCTCCCCAAACCCCACACTGGGCTCTTTAAACCCTTTTTCCCAGCCCAAATTGTTCTTAATCCTCTTTGGCTCACTCAAGGTTGCACAGGAACCTCTTTCCCTGGACACAGAGTGGGATAAGAAACAACCCAGAAGATTCCAGGGAGCTTTGCTGGTCCAAACAGAGGATCCCAAAGCCTGGCGAGCACAGGGATCCAGAGAGTTGGGAACTGGCAGCTACAGAGCTAGCTCTCCCTGTGCCAGCTCCTGCCATGTCAGCATCCCTGAGGGATTAAACTGCAGCGTAAGGAATTTATTCCCAGCTGGTTATGGAAGCAAAAGATTTGTTATTCCGACGAGGGAGAGGTGGGAGCAGGAACGTGAGATCCCAGCATCAGGCAAAAAATTCCAAAATCAGGCATCTCCTGCAAATTTCTGCTTCCCTCAGGGCCTAGGGACACCAAAAATTTTACGGGAAAGCTTTGCCCTGCCCCTTAGAACCCCATGGAATCCCATCTCCATCATCATCCTCTCCTGTTGGGATCTTTAAAGCCCTTCCAGCTCCACATTATCCCAGTCTCTCCCATCTCCTTGCTCAATCCAGCTTCTGCAACGCCAACGCGGCACAAGGAAGATTTTGGGCAGGCTCCGGAGCGGGGGAGGGTGTGAGGACAGTCTGGCAGCCACCGGTGTCACTGTCACAGCACCGGTTTTGGTGGCCAGCCCCCAAAAAAATTCTCAGCCACCCACCGGGTGGCACCAAAGGTCACCAGGTGGCACCAAAGGTCAGCGGGTGGCACCAAAGGTCACCAGGAGCATCTGCTGCCCACCCCCGGATCCTCTGCTCCATCCCAAAATTGCTCCCAGGGTGTCGCTGGTGGCACAGATGGAGATCAAGGGTCACGTCTTGAAGCCACATTCCAAGTGACTCCACGGAACCTTGTGTACCCTGCTGCCACCAGCCTGAGATTCCCAGGACATCAATCCATGAGGCTCGAAGTTAAATCCAAGGGATTTGGGGATTTATTTTTAATTTTTGAAGCCCTCAGCTGGCCCAGCACAAGGTGACCCGAAGGACATCGGGCTGAGGACACCGGCAGGAGGTGGCAGGCACGTGACCCCTATTTCCCCACCCAGCCCCAAAGGGGACAGCAGATGACATCCCTCTGGCAGCTTTTTCCTCCCTTTCTTAGGATTTTTCCCTGTGGAAACCAGAAATATGGGAAAATCTGCCTTGGGGACCAATCACTGAGTCCATAACCAAGATCCATAGCTCAGAACATTCCAGAAACTTCAGGTGTTGTATCCATCACCTATATTTTGGGGAATCCCACCCCGAAAAAACCAGGAAACACATGGAATCAGCACTTGGATGAGCAAGAAGCTCCCTCCAGACCAGACACTCACCGGGGCAGTCGCAGAGGGCGATGGCAGCGAAATAATGGGAGAGGGCTTTGAAATGCTCCGACTTGACTTGGACCATGGTGGTCCAGGAGAAGGGAACGTAATCCTTGACGTGGGGCTGGCTCATGGTGTGGTGCACCAGGGAATAAACATCTTCCACCTGGGAAGAGGGAAGAGAGAAGAGATGGGATGCGGGATGTCCCTCAGGAGATGGTGACAGCAGGTTGTACTCTCCTGGAAGGTTCTGCTGACCACAAAATCCCACCAAATCCTCTCCTTCCCAAAATCCTCACCCTTGCTGCCTCTTGAGCCAGCTGCAGGCGGGACAGGAAGTCGTTCTGGGCACGCAGCAAGGTCATCTTCTCAAAGACACACTCCTGGACCTGGGCCACCATCAGCCTCACCAGCATGGTCAGGGAGGCGGCGCTCATGTCAAGGCTGGGAGCATTAGAGAAGTTTTCCTTCAAGTAGTTAAAGGCACCTGGAGGAGGGAAAAGCTCCTGGAAGTTATCACGTTTGTGAGGAGGAGGATCAGACTTTGGGATCAGGCAGGTTTCCCTCCAAGAACATCAAACATCTCATCATCAATGGCGGGTAAGATCTTGGGTCCAACCCTTGCCATCTAAACTATCCTTGTGCCCAATTTCTTCTCCAAAGCCCTGGATGATCCCAGTCCAGGCTCCCTTCTTTCCATGAGGAGATGGATCCGCATCTCTCCTCTCTTCAGCTGGGACATCCCTTTGGGTGGCTGTTGGATCATCCCAACTCCCCTTCCCAACCCACACAACCAATGTGGAGCCACCTCGCACCCCATTTGCGATCCCTTGGAGATGCCTCTTCCCACAACTGCTCCCACTCCTTCCTACACTTCTGTGGATCACTCCCACCTTCGGGGAAAAGCTTCCTAGGAAGAGGAGGAAGAGGGGAAGCCACGTACCAGCTGCTTTCTGGAAGGCATCGATGGCCTGGTTGAGGCCGGGCAGGGAGGCGCGGTCCTGCCGCGCTCCAATCTGGGTGTGCAGCGCTCCGAGGTTGAAGAGGACACTTCCCTTCTCAAAGGCCAGAGCCCGCTGGTGGGATGGGACCCCTGTCAAGGAGTCGTACCTGGAGAAGGGAAGAGCCAACAGCTGCCCATCCCCTGGTCATGGTCATCAAAGTGTCCCTGTCATGGTCCCCAAAGTGTCCTTGCTCATGGAAAGGGGGTTGGAACTGGGTGATCTTGAAGGTCCTTTCCAACCTAAACCACTCCATGATCCCCATGGATGCAGGAGGAGCCTGAAGGGTTTCCAGTGCTCCAGGTGGGCTTGCAGGCACCGTTCCCATCATGGTACATCCCATGGGATTTGTGTTTCCTCCTCCCTCCCCAAATTAACCCACCCAAGGCAACAGCAAACCCAGATCCCGGTGTCCACCAGCCCCGGCAGCAATTCCATCATGGAAATTTGGATCCTGACTCCCTCCCCAAGGTGGGATGGGGAAAGCTGCACCCACCAGTGGAAGAAGACGCCCAAGGTTTTGGAGGGAAGGAAGAACCGGCTGTCAAGGAAGTAGAGCTGGTTGTAATATTCCATCAGGAGCTCCAATCCGGCCTCGTTGCGACTCGGGGTGCGCATGGCCTGCGGGAATGGGGGAGGAGACACGGATGGGAAAAGAGGAGAAAGCTCCCTGGGGCACGTTGAGAGCCCTCAAAGAATGACTGAGAGATGGGAAGGTCCAGCCTGGAGAAGAGAAGGCTCCAGGGAGACCTCAGAGCCCCTTCCAGTGCCTAAAGGGGCTCCAGAAGAGCTGGAGAGGGACTTGGGACAAGGGATGGAGGGACAGGACACAGGAAATGGCTTCCCACTGCCAGAGGGCAGGGATAGATGGGGTATTGGGAAGGAATTCTTCCTGGTGAGTGTGGTGAAGCCCTGGAATGGAATTCCCAGAGAAGCTGTGGCTGCCTCTGGATCCTTGGAAGTGTTCCAGGCCAGGTTGGATGGGGCTTGGAGCAACCTGGGATAGTGGAAGGTGTCCCTGCCCATGGAAGGGGATGGAATTGGATGATTTTTAAGAGCCCTTCCAACCCAAACCATTCCATGATTTTAAGGTTCATCCATGGGGAAAAATTGGGTGCTAGGACACCCAAATATGGAAGCAAAAGGCTGGGAATGAAACCATTCTTATATTTTGTTAAGAGAAACTCATGGAAATTCTGATTACAGAAATCCTTGGGAATAACCAGGATTTTTTTTTCCTCCTTTTGCAGATTGTTTTAAATTTCCTCTTCTCCAAGGCCTACCTGGAGAGAGTCTGTACTATTTTGGAACCTATAAACAAAAGCCAAGGTGCTCCAGCATGGGAATGCTACTCCCTGAAATTCATGGATAAATGTGGAATTTGGAGACAGGATGAAGGAACCCCCCAAAGGAAATGTGGCATCTCCAAGGATTGATCGTGGACAAGCCAAACTTTGGAAGCCAAGGGACACCAACCTGTCGCAGCTCCATGAATTCCTTGATTTCCTTCTCAAACAGGACACTCTCCTCTCCATAGTGTTCACTGATGAAATCCTGCATTGGGAAACAGGAGAAAATCCTGATTTTTATGATTTATAGGGAGATTTCCGGCACTTCTGCCCACAAGGAGACCTCCACTAAGGAATCATCTCCTCCCTTTTCTGCTCTCCAGCATCTCCATGCCTTCATGTCCCACTTTCCCATGTTTTAAGCCCAGTTCCTCTCCATGAATTTATTTTTTGGCAGCTGTTCCAAAGGGCAAAATGAATTTCAGCTGCCTCAGCATCAATCAATGAAACCCCAACGCTCACCTTGAGTGGCCCCAGCAAATCCAGCTCCTTGGTCTCCTTGAGTCCCAGAGGGATCATGGGAACGCTGATGGATTCACTGGAAGAAGATAAGAATCTATTTGGAGGTTGGATTAAAAGTCTTGGATGGATCCTGTGGGTTGGAGATTAAAAGGAAGCAGCTCCTTGCTCTGGGCTTGTGCTGCTCCTGTTAAGAGACTCCACGTGGAAAAATGCTCTTCCCAAAAAAAGATTTGGGAATGGCAGCAGAAGAGGAGAGATGCAAAAAACCCCTGGAATCATCTTATTTTTCCAGCTCCTGCTTTTCAGAGGAATCCTGGATGTTGGGTGGGCAAGGCAGGATCAAGCCCGCACCAACATGACAGCCCCCTCTCATTATCCCCCAAAATCGCTGATAACTCGTTAATTAATCATTAATTGGGGAGGAAAAGAGGCAAAGGAAGTTCTGAAAACCAGGAGAACAGGGCAGGGAATTTGCACCCACGTTTTCCTTGGAACAAACAACTCCAGGAGCTATAATTAGTGCAGAAAGCCATTATTGCTCATTCCCTAATGAGAATTCCACTGGAATCCAATGCCTGGAATAAACAAAGGGGTTTTTGTTTGGCCTGGGCAGGGTTTGGGGTTGTTCTTGTTGCTGCTCCTGATTTCTTTTTAAACCAGGGCAAGCAAGTGGCATATTGGGAAACCAGCATCCCTGATAGGGAATGTGCTGGGAAAAGCACATGGATGGACACAGAAACATGGAATCATGGAATGGTTTGGGTTGGAAGGGGTTTAAAGATCATCCAGTCCTACCCCCTCCCATGGGCAGGGACACCTTCCACTACCCCAGGTTGCTCCAAGCCCTGTCCAGCCTGGCCTTGGACACTTCCAGGGATGGGGCAGCCACAGATTCTCTGGGGATTCTATTCCAGGGCCTCACCACCCCCCCAGGGAAGAATTCCTTCCCAATAGCCCAACTAACCTTGCCCTATTCCAGTTTAAAGCCTATCCCTGTGTCCTGTCCCTCCATCCCTTGTCCCAAGTCCCTCTCCAGCTCTCCTGGAGCCCCTTTAGGCACTGGAAGGGGCTCTGAGGTCTCCCTGGATCCTTTCTTTCTCCAGGCTGGACAGTTCCAGCTCTTCCAGCCTGGCTCCAGAGCAGAGGGGCTCCAGCCCTCGGAGCATCTCCGTGGCCTCCTCTGGATCTGCTCCAGCAGCTCCACATCCTTCTGCTGTTGGACCTCAGGGCTGGATGCAGAATTCCAGGTGGGGCCTCACCCTAGTGGGGCAGTGGGGTAGAATCCCCATTTCCCCTCTGCCCACACTGTGGTGTGAGCCCAGGATATGGGGAATTTCTGGGATGTGAGTGCACATGGATGAGGCATTTCCAGCTTTTCATCCCCCAGCACTCCCAAATCCTTCTCCTCAGGGCTGCTCTCCATCCATTCATCCCCCAGCCTGGATTTGTGCTTAGAATTGCCCCGACCCCAGTGCAGAATGTTGCACTTGGCTTTGTTGAACCCAATGAGGTTTATCTGGAGCTTATCCAGGTCCCTCTGGATCCCATCCCATCCCACCCCTCAGCCACGTCACCCACACAACACCTCATGTTGCCATCCAACACCATCCACCTCAAGAAGGAAAAAGGAGGAAAAAATCCCAGAATCCCAGAATCGTTTAGGCTGGAAAAGACCTCCAAGATCATTGAGTCCAACCTGTGGCCAATCCCACCCAACCCAGAGCACTGAGTGCTGCATCCAGTCATTCCTTGGACACTTCCAGGGATGGTGATTCCCATCACCAAAATATCCTGTTGGGAAGAGCTCTGGTGGGATTCTCAGGAAAGGGGGACAATGCAAGGGAGGATGGTTCTTTCTTCCCTATTCCTCCTGCTTTGGGATATCAAGGACTAAAGGATGCTCCATCCATCCCAAAACATCCCAGAATCCCCTAGGAAAAGCTGATTTTTCTCTCCTTGCAGCTCTAGAAGGAAAACACTGACATTCCCAGGATGAAAACTTCCCAGGAATTCTGGAAAATGCCCAAATCCTCCCCAGCCACCACCTCATGGTCCCTGATGATGGAAAGGTTTGGGTTGGAAGGGAACCTCTGAAGGTTCCCTTCCTCCCAACCCTCGGCCATGGGATGGAGCAGGGTGGACAAGGCGAGAGGAGCCTTGCTCCCAGAAAAATTCCATAACAGCAGGAAAAATGAAATCCCAAGGGAACAGGCCACTCTTCCCAGACCCACCTTTCGTTCTGATACACGTCCATGCTGCTGTTGAGCTCTTCCAGCTCTTCCTTCAGGAGCTGAAGGTTGGAGTTGACGTAGCTCAGCTCCAGAGCCACCGTTTCCTTCACCTTGTGGTTGCTGGTGGCCCTGCAAGAAACCAATGGAACAAAACTCCCTCTTTTCATCTGTGAATTTGTTTTTCCCCTCCAGACTGAATTATCCAGTGGTGCAGTCCAGCCCAACCTTCCCACAGGATTGTGCCTCTGGTGCTTCAGGTGGTGATGGAAAGGTTTGGGTGGGAAAGGACTTCTGAGGGTCATCCCATTCCATCCCCTGCCATGGGACACCTTACATTATCCCAGCTTGCTCCAAGCCCCACCCAACCTGGCCTTGGACACTTCCAGGGATGGGGCAGCCATAGATTCTCTGGGAATTCTATTCCAGCCCCTCACAGCCAAGAATTCCTTCCCAATATCCCATCTAACCCCATCCTCTGGCAGTGGAAAGCCATTCCCTGTGTCCTGTCCCTCCATCCCTTGTCCCAAGTCCCTCTCCAGCTCTCCTGGAGCCCCTTTAGGCACTGGAAGGGGCTCTAAGCCCTCCCTGGAATCTCCTCTTCTCCAGGGTGAACGTTCCCATCTCTCCCAGCTTTCCAGGATTAGGAAAGTCAGAACATCCAGGTAGAGGCTGAGCCCAGGCAAAACTCATCACAGTGCTGCATCCAGGAATTTCTGCGCCAGAGCCGCCTTCCCCTTGCCCATTCCCACTCCCACCTCCAGCACAGCTTCAGTTTGGGCTGAGTGACCACTCCAGGTGCTCCCCCATCCCAAATAAACGGTGGGATTTGAGGAGGAAAAACTCATTTTTGGGTGCAAAGAATCCTCGTGGAAGAGAAGGGATTTGCTGAGCTCCCTCGCTCCCGTCCCTGCTCCTGGCAGGAGCTGTAAACAGCAGGGATTGATTCCAGCTGTTCCCAGCAGGACAAGCTCCCAGGCTGATTATTCCCTGCTTATCTGCTCCGAAGGAAAGCAGGGAGAGATAACCCAGAGCTGAAAGGGGCTCTGGCTGCTGAACCACACTGGGATCCAGGGAAAACAACACACGGAAACTGCTTCCCTACAGCTTTTCCAGAAAATTGCCTTTCACGTGGATTTTTTATGGATTGAATCCTTCTGAGCCTGCCCTGTCCTTGCTCATGGCAGGAGAAGGAGCTCCAAGTTTTCCTTTGAAAATCTGGTGGTTCAGAGTCTCCTCCTGCCTCCACTTTGCTGGGATTTTCCAGGAGCAAGGAATTTTTTTATTCTAAACAAACAAAGCCAAACCACAGCCCGGTCCAAAGATCCCTGTGCCTGCTTCCATTGAAAAACCCCTCAGCATTCCTGCAATTCCCCAGGCAGCACCACCCCATCTTTCCATATAAACCAGTATTTAATCCCTATAAACCAGGATTTAATTCCTATTTATTTCCCCCACACATCCCAACACCTCCAGGATGCTGTCAGTCCAATTTTCATCCCATATGGATTAAGGAGAGTTTTCCTTCCTTGCTCCCAGCTGCCAACAATTTCTTTGGCTCTCAGCAGACACCTGATTATTTTCCAGGTGTCGTAGCAGAGTTTCCAGGAGGATCTGCTCCATGATTTTGTCAGGATTCTGTCACCAGGTAAAGGTTTTCCTGTTTTCCTGGGGTACTTGCAAGTGCCACATGCAGAAAATAATCCTGGAATGGCTTTGGGTTGGAAAGCACCTTCAAAATCATGGAATTCCACCCTGCTACCACGGGCAGGGACACCTTACACTATGCCAGGTTGCTCCAAGCCCCACCCAACCTGGTCTTGGACACTTCCAGGGATGGGGCAGCCACAGATTCTCTGGGAATTCTATTCCAGCCCCTCACCACCCCCACAAGGAAGAATTCCTTCCCAATATCCCATCTAACCCTGCCCTCTGGCAGTGGAAAGCCATTCCCTGTGTCCTGTCATTCCATCCCTTGTCCCAAGTCCCTCTCCAGCTCTCCTGGAGCCCCTTTAGGCTCCCTGGATCCTTTCCTTCTCCAGGCTGGACAGTCCCAGCTCTCCCAGCCTGGCTCCAGAGCAGAGGGGCTCCAGCCCTCGGAGCATCTCCGTGGCCTCCTCTGGATCTGCTCCAGCAGCTCCACGTCCTCCTGATGTTGGACCCCAGAGCTGGATGCAGAATTCCAGGTGGGATCTCATCTGAGAGGGGCAGAATTCCCCCCTCTCCTGCTGCCCACACTGTGGGATGATCCCAGGACACAGGGAAGTTCTGGGATTTATTCTGTGATTTATTTTCTTTCTTTCCAAAAACCTGGACATTTTTCTCTCTCCCATTCCTCCACTCAATCCCATGATTTGAACAAGGAAGGAAAAGGTTTCCTCTGGCTCTTCCCATTTATTTACCCAGCAAACAAATCACAGATTTTCCCACCACGTGGACTTTTTTTTTTCCCAACACCCTATCCCTGCCAACTTTTCCAGGAAAAGACACGGAAAGGCTGAACAGGATCATTTTTTCCAAGCATTGGGGTAGTCTGTTTTTAAGTTTAGAGGCAAAAATCCCAGCAAACTCAGCTCCAAACTGCTCCAGGCTGGACAATCCACAGCTTTTTTTTCCATCAGCACCAGGCTAAAGATCCAAAGGAATTTTATCCATGCAACATAAATCTTTAATTTTGAAGCAATAACCTTCAGACTTGCAACATAATCCCCCTTCCTCCTCAGCCTTTAATTTCAAGCTTGATTATTCCTTTCTCTCCCCCAGATTTCCCAAGTTTCATAAGCTTGGAGCACCGGAATGCCAAGAAATCAACTTTATTACTCAGCTGGATTTGTGGGAGGGAGGGAGGGAGGGAGGGAGGGAAAGTCGCTGCTCCAAAGGACACCCAAAGTGCTGAGACAGCAAAAAAAGGAGCTTTCCCCTGCTCAGTGCATTTCCCTGATAATTAAGATGTGTTTTCCATTGCGTTTTTCCTTACTCCCCCTTCCCACAGCGCAAATTCCAACCAAAACCAGGCTGATTTCTGCTGAGCCAGCACATTTCCCTCTGGTTTTTCCTTTTTTTTTTTTTTTTT